>JAOPJO010000147.1:3725266-3757392 GCA_027123675.1 Molva macrophthalma | reverse complement strand
TGTGTGTGTGTGTGTGTGTGTGTGTATGTGTGTGTGTGTGTGTGTGTGTGTGTGTGTGTGTGTGTGTGTGTGCGTGTTCCCTCACTCCATGCAGGCATGGTGTAGCGTTGCTGCAGCTCCCGCAGGTCCCTCAGCCAGGAGTTCTTGATGATGACGGTGCGCGCCTGTAATGTGTACTTCCTCACAGAGTCCTCGCGCTCGTGCCAGATCTCAAATGCCCGGTCGTCACCCTCCACCGTCTCGTTCACGTCGATGTTGTTCAGCTGTGAGTGGCACAACGAAAGATCAGGTTGAGGTGAAAGCTTGAATGTGAAGGTCCATGAGGGACTCATTTCAGTGTTGCATTCATATCCATGTATTAAACATGCACCCACGAACACCCACATACATTTATATCAGAAACGATTACATATTATTTGGTGAAATATTCTCATGCATACAACATGTATACCTGCACATAGTAAGAAGATATGTGCAGGGTATCGTACAGAGGGTTCACTTGACCTGATGCTACTAATTTAGTAATTTATAGTGAATTGAGATACACGTCATTAATACGAGTAGACTGCAGGCATTGGCAATGGAACCCGGAACCTTTCGGCTGGGAGTCGAACACCATTAAGCACTGCACTATTCTGCCCACAGCCTGTCTGACAATGGCTGATAATGCCAGACAGCAGGACATTGGCAGGCCATTCCAGACAGCACCACAGGGTCTGGCATCAGTCAGATAGTGGGTCCACACAGAGAATAGAGTACATATATGTGTGTGTGTGTGTGTGTGTGTGTGTGTGTGTGTGTGTGTGTGTGTGTGTGTGTGTGTGGCTCATATGCAGCATGCATAGTTTGAAATGAGGCCCAAGCGGCCCCTCATAACTTCTTAGCATGGTACCTATCTTACCTTCATCATGTTCTTGAAAATGTAGGCCTGCGATTCCGTGCTGCTGTCCCTCTTGGGTTTACAGATGATGCAGTAGTTTTTAAACAGGAACACGTGACGGTGGTGACCTCGAGAGGAGGACCTGATCCCCGGGGCCCCTTCCCACACTTGGAACGGCCCCTGGTTTGGACAAAACCAATAACCACAAAACACAAAACAACAACAGCAAATTGGTTATAGAACCTGTTCACCCTATAGGAAACACATATTTGATTTGATTAGTTTGACTTGTTTATTATATACGTAAAATAATAAACAATAAATCAACAGAACTGTAAACCGATAATTACATGTCTGAAAAGGAGTAGGAAGAAGTGAAACACTTAAATGCTACTACCCACCCTTCTACATTTAAATGAACTTAAATTAACATTTCAATTAATACTACATGGATGTTCTCCATCTGTATTGTTTTACACAGAATACAAATCATTAAATAAATAAATACATCTGTTGATAATGTAAACATCCACCTATTTTTATTGTGTATTATTATTATTATTATTATTATTATATAGTAAGGATATGTTCCATGTTTTCATGTAGAAATATTAATATAAATAGCAATTAGTATTCAAGCTTAATCAGCGGGTCGTAGCTATTAGCCCAGTAGAGATTTTCCTTTGCCTAAAGGAAAACTCATCAAAACAATAAACAGATGGTAACCTGGTTACACCTAGTTCCCCCCACAGGACAGAGCATGTGCATTTCTATTGTTCAACCCCACGGTGTTAAACCCCCAACGCCCCAGGGGGTCCACGGTGCGAACCTGTCTGATGGGCTCTCCCAACACCTCCAGGGTGGCCGGGTAGTTCTGGATCATGGCGACGTGGTGGGTGTTCTCCGAGCGCTGGGGCAGAGACGACACCGTGGAGTAGGCCTCCTCCAGCAGGCAGCAGTTCTGTCCGTTGCGGGCTTTGTTACGGAGCATCTCCTGTAGTGCAATACGGCCATGAGACAAGCACTTTGATGGTTAGCAGGATCCTCCACGTGGCTAATGGTCAATGCTACTTGTTGTCATTGAAGTTCTCTGTTCTTCTCTGATAGATTATTTAGATGATATTGGTGCTGATTTAGGGGGGATGACTGGGATGTAACATTAGCTTGAGTTTCCACTGCATTACATTTACATTTATATTTAGTAGATGCTATTATACCATTGAGGCTGAGAACAATCAAAGTGTATGAAACCATTTGAATACCTACAAACAAACAAAGAAGTAGCTATAGTAGCTATACGAATCTGAAGGAATGAAATGTGTAGACATTTTTTGTGCATAGTAAATAAAAAAAGATGTCTGCTAAAGGAATGCACTGTGATGTAATTGTGAAGATGAAATCAAATGTAATACACAATTAGACCATCACCTTGAGTATAGCCTTGTACTTCTGGATTCTCTCCATGGGTCGTTGCATGTAGGCATTGATGCTCAACACAGGGTGCTCCGCACTGGCCTGCTCCTTCTCAGTGTACTCCTATGCAACAGATAAAACACACAACATAGGTTTGAAACACATCAAAACATTAAGCTACACATTTCAGCTGCAGTTAGGCAGGATTGGTACCTTAAAGAAGTGGTGGACGGCCTTGTCGCCGACAGCTGACTCGGCCTGGCCCTGGCCCACTAGGTACTGCAGGTACTTCTCGAAGCCCTCCTTGTTCCTCAGGAAACGCATGGCGATGTCATCATCTGTGACACACTCGTTCAGCGTGGGAAGGAAGGCCCTGCAAAAAGAAGCAATGGCAAAAGTTATTTTAAAGTTGGTGACGTTATTCAATGGCAAAAGTTATTCAATTCGTATTTCAATTCAATTCAACTACTTTACTTATCACCCTCTGGGCAATTGTATGCAGGCGGTTTACAAACAATAAGAACAGTAGATAGATCAGTCGTTCACAAAGGCCTATTGACAATAAAAACATAAAAGGTAAGAAGGCTGATCATTACTCAAACTTGATTATACGGGCATGAGTCAAACAACCAGGTGGGAACCCACCCTCCATGGAAGGCTTTGATGTCCTCAATGTTGCGGAATATGGCGTCCTTCTGGGCGGAGACATCAGCGGGGGCGTCAGGGTGGTCACCGTGCTTAACGTGGTGGGAGGTGAAGAACTCCATGTCTTTGACAAACTCTGCCTCACTGTTTACCAGGTCCTGAATCAGTTGCCTGAGTAGTTGGGAGAGAGACCGCAATCACTGGTTTAGGGTGCCCCATGTCTAACAAATCAGACGTTTATATCTGAAGTCTGAAGGCAGACAAGCTCAAATCTGGGTGAACGGGGTGTTTAATTTTCTTTCGCTTCAAATTTATGACCAATCATGTTGCTGGAGGCGGGTGTTACATAGAATGGGACTCTACTGGACTCCACCTGACCGACAGAACCACAACCCACTTTATATGGCAAGCTTGGTCAACACAACAACGTCCTTAGACAAAGTGTCTGTAAAGGTTTAAAATCAAACCAAAAATGTGTAGTAGACTCACTGTAGAAATACATTTGTTAAAATAGTCTTCTGAAACCTCTATCTTGCACTGGCGAAAGAGTTGACCTTCTGGAGAATATATCCTATCCGTCTGCTGTGGCTGTACTTACATTAGTTTCCTCTTGTAGTCACCCTCAGAAACCTCCTCCACATTAGCCTCTGGGAGGTCGCCTGTGTCAGCAGACAGCTGCAATAAGAATAAAAAATTATATTTAAGCAGAAATATTCAACGTTTTTCAAGCTAATTAGCTGGTTGTAGCTATTCGCAAAGTACTGCAATTCCATTATTGAGGACTTTTTGGCACAATTTCGGCTTACTTTGAGTTTCTTGTCCAGGTAGGCAGGTGAGACCCAGCCTTGGCGAGAAGGTGTGGTTTTGGTGGGCTTGGTTCGGACGAGCCATTTGAGGGGATGTGCTGAGTCCAAGACCTCCACGTATTGGCCCTCCTTCAGACAGATGGATTCCTTGCTGGATATCGTAGGGTTGTAGTCAGCCGAAGCCACGTAGATGTCAAACATCTGAGGAAAAATAGAGGAGAAATAAGACAAATCAATGAAACATCAAGGTGTGTGTGATGCTGAGAAGCACAGAATATAATGAAAGTGTGTTTCATTAAAGTATATTTCCTACTGCTTACTCAACTTCCTTGATCAGCATGTAAAACACGTTTTCGCATAGAAACACAAATCTTACAAATAGTCAACATTTTCCAAGAAGCAGCACAGTAAACACAGTGAAAACAAACGTATCACCTTATCGATCAGAATTCCTGAATATCCAACTTCAGGGTGTAATAATTGGCCTATTCATTAGTATGTACTGAAACCTTTACATGACATACTGATGATATACTGATGATAAACCACAAAGAAAGGAAAACTCCTTTCATCGTGGTTGATTAGAGACAACCCTGGGTGACACACTGGTCCACCATCTTGTCACCATAGCTCACCTCTCCCCGGGCGTCGCCCTCGTCAGACTCGGAGGAGGAGTCAGCGACAAGCGAGGGGGGGCGGGAGCGCCCGTGGTGGGGAGACGGGGACGGGGTCTTGGTCTCGTCGTCACTATCGCCTGCCCCAGGGACACGCAGCGAGGCTAGTGGAAGGGGAAAGAGAGAGCGCGAGAGAGAGACAAACAGAGAGAGAGAGAGAGAGAGAGAGAGAGAGAGAGAGAGAGAGAGAGAGAGAGAGAGAACAGGGGAGCCATGGAGGTGTCATTTACCAGGGGTAAATTATTCAAGTTAAATTGAATAATTACAATTAATTAAACATTATGTAAGGAACCATTTAATATATAATATGTCAAATGAACAGAAAACAACATTAATATTTTTCTGGGGGGGCATCAAGCACATTTTAGGGTCAGTACATCTCAACCTCCCTATGGTATTGAATATAATATTTGAGTATCCAATTTCCAGTATATCAAGGGACAGTTGCAGCTGGAAATTAGTCAGCTGCCCTGCTCTGACTTAACAGATAAAATGCTGACCCCTATTGGTGCTAAAGTGATATTAGCATCATGTCTCTACTTGGTGTTAGTGTTCTAACAGCATGCAAAGCCCTTAGGACATCAGTTCTGCGCATACATGTCTGTTCTTTATGAACTTTATGAACAAAAACTAGGCCAAACACATAATGCAGTATTCAAATTTGTATTTAGAAGACTAGGAAACAACCAATACACAATGCACATGTTACGAGGGATAAGGTAAGGCAGTGATGAGTAAGACGACCGATGAAGCCAATGGATAATCTCCTTTTGTATCTAAGATCCTTCCCTTCATATTATTTAGGTATAAGTTGATACACAATTATTTCCACAAGTAACCAATCCCCATCAGGAAAAAGGCAAGTGTATGTTTTTTATATATGATATCATGTGTTATTTTATCATGTGTTAATGAGCTTTAAAGGTGTTGTAGGTAGGATATGAGAGTTGTAGAGAGGGGACTGCAGAAAAGAGCTGAAGAGAGCACGATTTTGAAACTGAACAACCAAAAAGATGTTCCTTCCCTCTCTGCTCTCTCACTCTCTACGTTTCTACGTTGTAAAGAAGTGTTGCAGTCACAGACCTGTGATTGTCAGGCAAGATGGATTCCCTGAACCAATCAGGAAAGAGATGCCCTGATTGGTCAGAAATGAGCTGGGAGCAGTCTCAAATCTAAATTGGCTTATTGAAACAGATATTCTGACAGAGAATTTCACTCACTAATAGCTGTTATACTCAATATCTCTTAAATCTTACCAACAACACCTTTAAGTAAGACATTGTGGGAAGACCGCGTGGCTGTTGTTATTTGGGTAGATGAACTGTGGATACATACTGGGTGCTTTGGGCCATGATTTCATCCACTGGAGAACTGGTTGATTCTGTATGCTGTCTGAATAACAAATTCATGATTGGATGAGCATTTGATTGATGGGAGTGATGACATTGGTGAATAGTGAAAAATGTATGTATGAAGGAAGGAGAAGTTGTTAGTCGTATATACTGTTTCAAACGCAAAGCAGCACTGGAGAACAATTTGTTGCCAATAAGTAGTTAATAGTAGTGAATAGAAATTCCAGAGTTTAAGCATTCGGACTTGATTGCACCTTAATCAGTCTTGAATTATGTTAGTTTCTATTCACAGGACTGTGATAAACCTCTTATTCAGCATTGACCTTTTGGATAACAACTTACAAGCTTTAAATTAAAAAAAATGTATTTGGACTTCTGCACTACCAACTGAAGACCTTTAATCATCTTAAAAGTCATCAGCTTGTATTGCATTGCATAATCCATTTACAGCATTTTACACAGCCTACAGAAAATTATTTTTAGTTCCACCTGTTAAGTGCATTTGTATTGAGTACAGAAATCCTATTATATACAAATATTGCAAACACCCAAACTTACTGTTAGAGAGCCAAATAGGTTTGTGATTGAATTAATTCTGTTATTTGTAAAGTCATCAAAGCACCTATAGAAGTAACTTTCAGCAACTTAAGAGTTAAATAAAATGTATTTCTGTCAATCTCACACAGGTGCTTAACAGATTGTTAAATACAGTTTTGTTGTTTTGTTTTACACTTGCCCCAAATCAACTTCTTCATTGTAATTCTGATAGGGGGGATTAGAAAAAACAGATGACAGATGTGACATGTATCATAATAAATATGTAACACTAGTTGTTCCTCACCTTGCGTCATCTTAGCTGAAACCATCTCAGTGATCTGAGTGGTAAGCTTCATCAGGAACTCCTCTGAGCCCACTTCTCCCAGATAGGGCATTTTCACTTCTTCAAGTCACAAAGAAACAAGACACACAGCATTGTAATAGCAGTGTTAAAGTATATGTATATATATATATGACATGCACAGTTTACGGTTGCTTTCTATGGACCTGCTCACCTTTTCCTTTGTTGTCCTCTTCCTCTGGAGGACTCACTGTAATCCCAAGAACCCTGTGCAGGAAAGTGCAATATTGAGTGTATTCAATATAGTTATCATTTTTATTTGATTTTGTTTATTTAGTGTTACATCAAAATATAGATCTATACATGTCATATTGTTTTCTCAAAAACATACTCTGGGACTTTGGTCTCTGGCTTTGGTCTTGGTGCTGAAATTAAATTCAATAAAAAAAAGATCAACAAAATCATACAGCCCAAAATCATATTCGTCAGGCACATCATTAAAAAAATGAATAATTTCAAAGATTTTTAATAGTTAACAAAAAATAGTTAAATATAGTTAACAATAGTTAACAAAAAATATAAAAAATATGTAATTCCATCACGTCATATATTCGCTCTGTAAAAAAATAAGCATCAATAGTAGATGCTAATAGAGATGATCATTTTCCCCTGGGTCTCACCTTCATCCACCTCCAGGCGGGCGGTGCAGATGGACTGGCCCGCCCGGTTGGTGGCGATGCAGGTGTAGGTGCCGGTGTACTCGGCACCCACGTCCATGAGGATGAGGCTGTGCTGCCGGCCCGAGCCAGCTATCTTGTAGCCCTTGGTGTCAGCTTTAATCCACACCACGTCCTCCATGGATACCTCCTTCAGCCAGGAGACCATAGGAGTGGGGGAACCTGGATGAGGACCATATCAAAGCATTGGGTCATCATTTTGTTGGCAAACTACTTAAAAAATCCTCACAGAATTGCATTTCCACAGAAAATGCAGCGAAAATGTATTTCTGTAAGCAGAATAAGGGTTTATAACGTTTGTTTGTTTAGTTGTTATTCCTTGAAGGCTTATAACTTCTCATGGTTCTCAGAGCCTGTTCTTGCTCTGTGACATTGTCCATACATTAGTGGGTCATGAGTGAGAAGATGTGGTTCTTCTAAAGCTTCCTCTAATCATGTTCAATACGAGGTAGGAGAACAAACCTTCTACTTTGACAGACAGAGTGATGCTGGATCCTTGTTTCACCTTCCTGTTGTTGAACCTCTCAATGAAGCGCGGAGGCACCAGAGGCTCCTTAGAGTCTAGACAAAGTGAAGTTGAATCATGGCAGTACCATACAATACAATCAACTAGTCTCCTATTTATAAAATTGCTGTAGATGCGATGTGATTTACAGAGGGGAAAATCAGGTACCAAATACCTTTCTTAGTATCTTGTGGCATAATCTCCCCTGGACCTGTCCCAAGAAACAGGCAATTTAATCTCATATGGTACCTCAATGGCAGTGTCCCTCAAAAGGGGGTACACATACCACTAGGGTTACTGTGAAAGATTGCAAGAGCTAGTTGGAACATTTTAAAAAATCTGAACTGCTCACTTACAAAACGTTTGGTAAACCTTTCCAATGAATGACAACAATCATAAGCGTGGCACAAGCCCATGTGAGTATTCACACCACCCATGTTATGTTCATGTTTTCAAATGCACATACATTATACATTTATTTATTTCCATTTTTTCCCTTCCCAAAATGTTTTGTACAGCTGAAAGGGGTTAGAGGGGGTACATTGGTCAAAATTGTGAACTCATTGTCATTGCCACCATGACGGTACGGTGGACCAGCTTATGCTTGCATAGATAACAAAGACCTTACCCAGCACCAGCAGTCTTGCAGAGGAGTAGGCGGAGCCGGCAACATTGCTAATATAAGCGGAGTACTCTCCCATGTCTGCCCTGGTCACCTCCATGATCTGCAGGCCATGGACTTCCCTCTCGGCAAGGATCACAACCCTCTTGGAGGGTCGCAGGGGATGGCCGTCCTTGAACCAATACACCCTGGGCTTGGGGAAACCTGGCACACACACGATGAGTGTCATTGAGGACAATTTAGGGAAGGAACAAGCTAAATATAGTAGCTTGTTTTTGAGTAAATTAATAATTAATAATACTTGTATCTATATATGGTACTTATATAGAGCTTTTCAAAGTACCCAAAAGTCATACAAGAAAGAAATATACATAATTTAAGAAAAAAAAGTCCAATGTCCAAGAGTCCAATGCAGCATTGTAAGCTCTTCTGTGTTTTGCTGGCTGGAGATGAGTCTAGGACCAATCCACTCACCTTTAAGCCTGAGCTGCATCTTAGCGATCGGTGAACCTGGGCTGACGTGAACATCCTGAAGCTCATCCACCACCTGAGGGAGCTGCTCATCTTCAGTCACAGACTCAAAGGCCTCCGTTTCCCTGTTGAGGAAGTCATTGAAGTGTTTCAGCACATGTTTGAGTATGCCTCAGGGTTGGGTCGGTAGGGTCACTAGCCACCAGTAGTACCTGGACATGTAGCCTTTGGCGCTGATGTAGGAGGAGGTCTCTGTGGCGTCGGCGGCTGTGTCATAATCAGAGCTGCAGGAAACTGTGCAGGGAAGAAGAGAGGTCATAGGTCATGCAGGTATGGGTAGGAGAGTCTAGTGTTCAGTTTGACTCCCAGTCAGAAGGTTCTGGGCTTGGACTTCTCTGCCTTAATCCTACCTACTATTAAATGACTATCCAATGAAAACATTGTCCCTTTGGATAAAAGCATTTGCTAAATAGTAAACGGTAAGTATAAAGGGACATTAGTACGGTGGTGTATGCACAAGAAATGAGTTTCTCATTTCTTATTAGTGCCACAATAAACGGTGCACTCTGTGCCAGTTTGCAGGACCCCGTGTCCATTCCCCTCCTTCACAGCCCAATGTAAAATGCAGTCCATTCCAGAGACACAGAGGCTTAACTCACTGTCCACGCGGAGCTCTGCTTTGGTGGCACTGATGCCGCTGCTGTTCTCGGCCATGCAGCGGTAGACACCCATGTCGGTGGGCAGCACGGTGGTGATGATGAGCTGGTGGCAGCCCTCCTGGTCCTCATTGATCATGTAGTGGTCGTTCTCTTCCAGCAGCTTGCCGTCCTTGTACCAGCGCACGGCCGGCGGCGGCTTCCCGATGACCACGCAGTCAAAGCTGACCGGATAGCCGTCCGGCACGTCCTGGCTCTGAAGCTCCGTCAGGAACACCGGGGCCGCTAGTGGGGGAGACACAGACACAGAGTTAAGAGACACCTAGGAGGACATTATGGTTGTGGCTCCAACAATCAGGTGACTTCCACGGTTCCATGGTAAATGGTGTGTTTGTGTTGTTATTTATACATGAGACAACATGAGACAACATTGGGAACAATGTCATGACACAAATGATCATTGAAACCGCATGCAAATTAACATGGATCTGCATGCTTCAGTCATAATTAGAACCATGGCAGAGAGTGGGGGGAAAAAGTTGGTAAAGTTGGATACTTTGACAAATACATTCAAGACAAAGGAGATACAGAGAGTGCAGTATATGAAATAACAATCGGAAGAAAATGCAATGATAGGCTACACTGGACAGTGAAATAATTATACATATGGTGTTAAGTACAATACAAAACAAACAGGATATGTAATAGTACACTACAGGTACCAGGTAAAGTTATTCATTAATGTTAGCTATGAATATTAACATATTGCAGTGAAAACAGTAAGTAGGATCAAATACAGACATTACAGACATAAAATGATATGGCAGATACAAACAGATTTTTTTAGTCAACAGTGTGCTCAATATTATTAACAACATCAAACACAGTAAAATACTAAAACTGTTTTCTGCTATGACACGTGAACATGTATATTATCAGGTACATTCGGTATGATGATAAGTAATTAAGTAAGTAATAAGTTTGAATGAATTAGAGTATACTTAATCCTGCCACTCGCATGGCTTTATCGTACCGGGGGCTCCCGTCATGAAAGCGGGTAACTGTTTATCTTGCGTGGGGGTCTGCGTGCCGTCCTGCGTATAGCCCATCTTCATGATGCGCAGCTCCACCTTGACGGGCCCCGCCTCCAGGATGGTGGTCTCCACCGGCACCCCCTGGGCCGTGAACATCTCCTGGAACCTCTGGGAGGCCACCTGGGCCTCCGCCCGCGTGTCGAAGTGGATGTAGATGTAGCGGTCGTCCTCGCGGTAAGACTGGGGGTCCGGCACCACCAGGTCTCCCTCTTCGGCGCTGACAAATGACTCCTCTTCCACGTCCGGCGGCAGGCGCGTGCGCAGGAGGCGGCGGAGGCGTTTGCTCGCCAGCCTCAGCGACTCGTCCATCTCGCTTCCCGATGAGCTCTCGGGCTCGCTGTCGGCACTGTAGCCCACCGCCAGGGGCCGTCGGCAGGACGACCCCTGCGCTGTTCCCACGCCCACCTTCGCGCTGTGCGAGGTCACGCCAAACTTGTTGCTGACCTCGCAGGTGTAGACGCCCGTGTCGCCAGTGGTGACGGCGGTGATGACCAGCGAGCAGGTGCCGTCGTTGTAGATGTCGATGTGGTGGTGTTTGCCGTCGGCTAGGGGTTCTCTGTCCTTCAGCCAGAGCACCTTCTCGGGTTTGCCCTCCGCCACGCACTCCAGGTGGATGGTGCCGTTGGGCTCCTTGGTCTGGTCTTTGAAGACTTCCTTGAAGACCGGCCGCATGTCTTTGCGGGCCTTGAAGCCCTTGAAGGCAGCTTGGATCTTGATGGCCGCCTCACGGAGCTCAGGCTCATCCTCCTTGCTGATCTCCATCACACTTTCTTCTTGCGTCGTCGCTTGTGTGGTTGTCACCTCCGTCTGCTGAACCGTCATGGTCTTCTGATCGGACATTTTGAATTGCGCATAGAACCTCTCAGCGGACAGGTCCTCCGCTCGACTCTCTACCGAGAGGGTGGTCTTGCTACTTTTCTTGAGGTAGGACACAAGCGAAGAACCTCCGGTTACCGACTCGTCTTCGGAGCTAGTGTACAGATTGGGCTCCTTGGGCTTCTTAGGTTCCTCCTCCTTGTCCTTCTCTGTCATTTTCACTTCTACTTTCTCTGCTTCCCTTACCTCCTTCTCCTCCTTTAGCTTCCCTTTATCTTTACTGCCTTTACCATCCTCCTCGGGTATTTCAGAGATGGAGTCCAAAGTTGGCTCTCGGCTCATTCGTCGTTTCTTGGCCAAGGCCTCCCACAGCTCGTGCACATCACCCTCCTCTGCTGCTTCGGGGGGCAAACATGGCTGGCCCCCATCCTCTGTGTCTCCGCCAACTTTCTTTACCTCTGCTCCTATAAACCAGAGTGACGTACCCCCACAAATGCTTTTGTTATGGGTGCATAAACTCCACTTACCCAAACTCACCATGGATACAGATCTTGAAGTTAACATATACACGGGCGCTATACAGCTGTCTGAATCTTCAAGTGTATTGCTATGAGCTAGGAATATCTAAATGACGTTAACAATACTTGGTATTCATGTATGTTTGAGTTATATTTAAGTACCATTACCTTTCAGAATGAGGTTCATGGAGCTCTCGGCATCAGCTGAGGCCACGCACGTGTATACTCCCTGGTCGGCTGCTTCAAAACTTTTAATCAGCAGCACTTGTTTCTTGCCCTCTGTGCTGAACTGGTACTTAGCCCCTACCTCCAGCTCTCTGCTGTCTTTCAGCCATGTGACCGACATGCCCTCAACAGAAAGCTGGCAGTCCACGTGCACCGTCTTACCTGAACACACGTCAGGGCACGCCAGCGGCTGGGTCACCGCTACCGGGGCCTCTGGAAAGGAAAAGGAAGGCAGTTGTGAGTGGGTTAGAATGTTTTATTGTATATTTTACCACGAGAGAACTTTGGAGATTAAAAATCTATTTGTAAAAATGTAATGGCCAAGATAAAACTGCCTTAAACAAATTAAACAAACACATCAAATATGTATCTGTAATGTTGTTATCTTGTTGATATTTCAAAAGATTTGTCCAGAATGTCCAGAATTAAACATTTAAGAGCAAGTGACCAATTAAAAGCATTTTAAACACAACAAATATTGAGTGACATCATCAAGCTACACCAAGCTGCCTTGCAGGGATGGAATTGCGCACTTGCTACATTACCAGGTTATTCCATAAATTCAACCCGGTCACACGTCTGCACTCACCAAGCTGCACTGTCTGCGGTAGCTGAACGGGCTCTCCAGTCCCTGCTCTATTGATGGCCGCCACCCTGAACCTGTATCCGCTGCCTGGGATGAGGTTCTCCACCACAAACTCTGTGTTGCACACAGGCTCCACGTGGCACGGCAGCCAGAGGGCGCTGTCGGCCACCCTCATCTCCAGCCTGTAGCCCAGGATGGGGCTGCCGCCATCGTGTAGCGGGGTGAACCAGGAGAGGGTGATGGAGGTCTTGGTTTTACTGAGGACCTCGGGGTCCTCTGGGGGATCAGGCACAGCTGTTGGGGACAGCGTTACAGTTATCGACAAATACTTTAATAGAAAGCAATGGTAGAATTTTCTTTTTTATATTTGTCTCTGGCGTGTTAGCCCTCTGGCACTCACTGATGATGGTTAGCTTAGCCATTGAGATAGCATCCCTAGCTGCGAAAGTGATTTCTTGCTGGGGCATCAGGGGTGCTTGTCTCAGGACAAGGCGGTAGGTGCGGCCGTCAGCCCTCATGGCCCAGCTGCTGTCAGCCTTTAGCTCCACGCCGTTAGCATACCAGGCTACCTCTGCCATGGGGACAGGTTCTGTGAGCTCAACACAAAACTCCACTTTCTCTCCCACTGCTGCCACCTTGTCCTCCAGAGCCTTCACGACATCCAGCTGCCAGCCTAAGTACGGAAGATTCATCATTACATTATGGCTGCTCAATGTTGTTCAATACAGTATTTTTTTCTGTAATGGTGTTGTAGTTCACACACTTAAATGTGAATCCATCATCTGACGATGATATAAGGTTTGACTTCAGGTGACTGACCTTTAACGGTCAGCTGGGCGGAGGAAGAGGCCGTCCCTGCTTGGAAGGTCACCGTGCAGCTATTGCCTACGTGCAGCTCCTTCAGAAGCAGCAGGTGACGCCGGCCGCTCTCGAATGACACAATCTCCGCGTTTGGGGACTCTTTCACCGGTTTACCGTTCAGAAGCCAGCGGCAGTCCTTGTTCTCCGGGCGGGACAGAGCGCACTCAAACAGCGCCTCGCCTCCGTCGACGGTGTCCAGGTCCTCCAAACCCTGGACTATGTCGATAGGTTTGGCTGTGGTAGGCACAATGCAGGGGGAAAAGGGTTGATATTTTGGGAGTATTCAGGGACACATAGAGGTTGGGTGATGGTTAAGGACGTGAATGAACTGTGGAAGATGTATTACATTTGGTTAAATATTTATTTAACCAACAGTCCCTGACAACACATGGGGAAAGAACATCAGAGAACTCCAAATGCTCCTTCACAAACTTCAAGTTCACATTTTGACAGTGTGAATTGAATGGGAATGTGTCATTTCTCATATGTTAAACATACAAGTTCTCCACCTTTTTCTAAACCACACAAACACATAAACTTGAATGTATGAAACGCATCAAAACATAGAAACAATATGTTTTTCCCTTTAAGCCTGCAGAAGTGGGAGAATCCATTACGGTATAGAGTAGCATGGTTTCCATTGGAGGGGGAAGCTCACCTTCCACATGCAGAGAGGCAACCACACAGGTGCCCTCTGCCTCACAGGAGTATGTGCCCCTGTCCTCAGCGGACACACTGCTAATGCACAAGCGGGCCACATTCCAGTCTTGCTCCACCACCACCCTCCGGCCATCAGGCTGCACCGGCTGCCCGTCCTTCCTCCACTGGGCCTTGACCGGCCTCGAGTACTGGCAGATGAACTGGGCCGGCTGGTTCTCAGCCACCCATTGGTCCTCCATCTCACACACCACTTCCACTATGGGATCTGAGTGGTAGTCGGGGGATCATGATCAAAAGAGATCGGGGTTTTGCCATGAGCCACGTTAAGACATGCCAAATTAGACACGGGCTTTGTTACCCCCAGAGGAATATGAGGTAGTGTCTTTGAAATGACGTGTCAAAAACATGTCAGGTACAATGTCAAGTAAGTGGGTGCACCTTAATAAGCCACATTATGCAGCATGGGAATAACGTTTGATTACTGCGGTGTGAACTTTGAAACTGAAGATGGGGGTCAGAAAGCCCGACCCTTAACATTCAGGGTCACGGCACCAAACAGTTGGCGTCAGCAAATTAGAAAAGATGCCAAATGGACAGAGATGCCAAACTCAGAGGGGGATGTCTGGGAGATTAGAGGTTTTAGTGCTTGCAGGCCAGGGTCAGGGAGGGCATGGCGGAGGTGGAAGGGAGGGTAAGTATGAGAATGTGGCCAGCTTGCTTGGATGGGTGGAGCAGCACTTCCCTAGCACTACCTTTCTGTAGTCACATGTCTCTGAGTTTTTCTGTTTTGCTTGCTACTGCATGAACCTTCATCAATTTTAGGTTCGATGCCTAAATGGAAGGAGTTTCTGGAAGGAAGGGTAACGGATACTGTATACCTTTTTTGATTTTAATCACCAATCACGCATCATTCATCATTCAACACAAGAGGTAAAAGTAATTAATTGCAAAATGCTGATAAATATTGGCAATTTTTTACCTCTGGTAAAGACAATATCTTGATGTTTACCAAAGCAATAACATTTTTTAAAGGCAATTGTTTTGGGTTGACTAGGTAGGTTTTATAAACAAACAAAACTTAATTGTGGTGCTGCACCCAGTTGTATGTTTTGTATGAAAGCATACAGCATGAAAAGCATTATTAATAATGATGAATCAGAGACACAACTGCTCATGCATTGATGGAGTGAACAAGCATTCCAAACTATTCAGATAAGATGTATCAAGTATTCCACAGACTGCTGTAAAATGTTAAAGAGCCAGTGAACTCACTGCTTCAGCAGTAGGTTCACTATTCGAACACAATGAGATTTAAAAAAATGCGTTTGGACTTTTAGGAAAGAGGGGGGCATGTTAACCCCATGGTTACGACCCAAGCCAACTTTCTTCTTTTAAGTTTTGTTTTTGCATTTGTAATGCTTTTATTACAGAGATAGATAGGAAGGTATGGGAGATAGAGGGGGAGACATGCAGCAAAGGACCACAGGCAGGAATCGAACCCTGGTCGCTGCGGTAAGGACTAAGCCTTAATGATACGCGCTCTACACAGTGAGCTACTGGGGCGCCCCCCAAGCCAACTTTCTGATACTTTTTTAGTACTGTCGTTGTGTATGAGTGAAGTTATATAGGAAATGTGCCACACACCGTAGCGTTACACTATAGGTGTCCGGGAAGCCTAACACTCACTCGGACGTGGACATTAAATACATCGCTGCTCAGATGGAGCTTCACCATCCTCACACACAGTGGCATACATATAAGTGTCCGAAAAGCTCAACTTTCTCACGCTGCAGTCAACCACTACTCAGACAGCTCCACAGGTCCACACAAACCGCCGGTGCCTCTTGGTCGTGACGTCTGAGTGCCTTTTACGAGGTACTCAGACAGAATAGAACACCATCTGCGTTCGCAGAGTGGAACGTTCACATTGTGTTTTGGGGAAAATGGCAAAAACAAAGGATTTTTCCTATTTTTTCTCTAAATTCAATAACAGTGATAAAATGGCATAGATTACTATATAGATGATCATTTAAGACAAATTTAAAAAAGAAAAAAACGTCTTTGGGTTCACTGGCTCTTTAATCCTCAAAACATTGACTTTTTAAAAAAAAGAGTTAATGTTCAAATCAACATTTGAATCTCCTAAAATTATTCCACTCAATTATTATTATTTTTTTGCCAATAAGGTTATTATAAAGCTTTATTAGCACATTCTATGAACTGTGGTGAATTTAAATAGTACAGGGTCAGGAGCAAACATCATAACATCACTAACCCTATCTTGCTTTAGTTTTGCAGTACACATTCCCCAAATAAATCCTAATACCTTTGACTAAAAGCTTGGCTGCTGACACCAAACTGCCGGCACTAAACGTGACTGTGCCAGAGTCGTCGGGGGCCAGGCTTTTTAAGGTGAGGGTGTGGATGAAGCCAGGACACAGCCCTATCTCACTGAGGGGGCTGTGGTCCAACTGTGTGCCATCCAGCCACCACTGCACCTTACCGGCTACCCTACCGGATAGCTGGCAGGAGAAGGAGGCCCACTCCCCAACAAACACATCAGTCGACTTAAGACCAGACACAATGTAGGCCTCTTTTACTGTAGAATGAAACACACACACACACACACACACACAGGTGAACGCTCAAATCCATTTTGGATGTAAATTCCCTCATTGGTCTGTGTTCAATTCAAAATCAATTAAGAGCAGAGTGCTTGGGTTTTACTTTGAAAATTCCGTGCAATAATATTATATCATCTTCGCATCTTTTGCATACAGCAATGTTACAAAGCAAAATGACACCATACTACATTCTCAGTTGTGTGTTAGTCTCATACTGTTCTTAAAGAGATCTGTTTGTTAAACTTAAAAAAAACAGATTACATTTTTTAAATAATGAAGGTTATATTATTTTACTATTTTCCTGAATCGCGGTAGTTACAATCACGTCGGCTTAGAAGAAGTGAACTCAGGGAGAGGGAGATGCAGAGACACTGAACGCCCAGTCAGATACCTTGCACCGCCAAAGACGCTGTGGTCAGCTGGTCCCCGGCGTCGCACGTATAGTAGCCGCTGTCTTCCGTCTCCAGGCTCCGTATACAAAGCTCGCGAACGCACCCTTCCTGCCTCATCTCATACTTCATGCTGGGCTGGAGTACCATGCCTCCTTTCCTCCACTCGACGCGCACGCTAGGCATGGACACCTCGACGCTCAGCGTGATATCGTCCCCCTCTTCGGCCTGCTGGCTCTTCAGCTCTTTCTTGAAGAACGCCGGCGCACCTGGTCAGAACGTAGGATAGAGTAGAACCGGGCATCAGAGGCAGACAGGAGGAAGACAAAAAGGATGATGGGAGGTGAAAGATGGGGATTGTTGGCGATGGTAGTCTGGGGTGAATGGTGATGGAAGGAAGGGACGAAATCAAGTGTCGTTCCAACGGGGGTGATTCTACTTCCTGCCTTGAATCACAGTCTTGAATATGATTGGCGGACATCGTTCTTTACCTTCCACGGTCAGGGAGACGTCGCAGCAGTCGTCTCCCGTGTCGCAGGAGTACGTCCCAGAGTCCTCGGGGACCAGGTTGTGGATTCGAAGCTGTTCGGACGACCCGGCCTTCCTCAGGTCGTACTTGAGACCTTGTTTAATGGCCATGTTGTTCCTGGTCCAGGTGACGGTGGCCTTGGTATCGGAAATGATGCAAGCCAGGGTGACGGTTTCACCTTCTAGGGCCACAGTATTGTGTGGCTTCTCTAGTATTAGCACTGCGGATGGGAAACCCAAGGCTAATTTCAGTGTGTATTACGTTTTTGTGGTTTTGCTCATTTATTATTATTTTTTATATAAATATATATTTTTATAAATATTAATAAACGCAAGCAGTGACTTATGTGTATCAAACACTGATTCATATTTATGTTTTATCTACTTTGCGCTTTATATAAAAGTAGGTTCAACTGTAGTTGATGTTATATTATTACCATTGTTAAAAATGGGATGGCAGTTCTTCTCTATAGCAGCTGTTATGTAAATGAAACACACTCTTAATGAAGGTTAGGATGGAGAAGACGACTTGCACTTGCCAAGGCAAAGCGCTTCGGTAGCAGGGTGAAAGAGTGCGGGCTCAAGCGCAACAGCAGTCACCCCATCTCCTTTACCTTTGGCTTTTTCCTCCACCAGGAGACAGGCCACCGTCCTGGCCTCCCCCACCACGAATGCCACATCCCCTGACTCGTCCGTGGTCACCATCTTCAGGGACAGACGGTGGACCCTGCCCTGGCTGCTCATTTCATTCAGATCGTTATTTTGGAGCTGGTTGTCCGCTAGCCACCATTCTCCGTGAGTCACCCCCGAGTGGGAGAGCTCCACCTCAAACACGGCGTCTTGCCCCGTGCTCACGGTGACATCGCAGAGCTCTCGGGTGATGCGCACACACTCTGAGGGCGGACGGGGTCGGTTTGAGGTCAATGCCAGTGATCGGGTTTGGGAGTTAACTAAAGGCATTAACTACCATCTATCTACTTTATAATAACTGAATGTATCCAGTGGGATCAGGAGACCTTGTTCATTTTTTAAGCCAAAAATAGTCCTGCATCATCAAACCACATTAAAATACTTGCATTATCAAACAGCCATTACCAACATCAACATCAGCTAATACTAAAACTAATACTATTTCGAAGCCCTCAACTGCTCAGCTATGAACGAGAAGCGATAAGATCCCAGGCGGAAGACTTTATCCATAACACTTGATGAGAGAACATAAGAAGAAGAAGAAGAAGAAGACCATCCTGGTTGTCTTGGTTACCTTTCACGGTCAGGGTAGCGGTGGTCTGCTTGTCGCCCGTTTCGCAGGTGTACTCCCCGGAGTCCTCGGCCCTCAGCTTGCTGACTACCAGGATGCAAGTGGAGCCCTGTCGCTCCATGGAGTACTTGGGCCCGTCGGTGAGCAGGAGGGAGCCCTTCCTCCAGATCACCCGGCCCCCGGTGCTGGAGGTCTCACAGGACAGGACAGCCTGGTCTCCCTCTACGGCCTCCAGGCTCTCCAGCTCCTTCTGGAAGACCACGGGAGCCGCTGCCGAAAACAACATTATGAGCTGGGTTACTGCAGACCGGTCCAGGTGTGGTTTATGGGGGAGGTCAGAACCCAAAGTGGGTGTTAATCGTTTTTTGAAAAATACAGTTTTTGAGGAGTTATATGCATCTTTTCAATTCAATCGTATTGAAAAATACTTACTTATATACTATACTAACTATACTTATAATAATAAAGCGTGTGCAACATTTTTTAAATGTGAAATTACACGTTTCCTGATTGCTGACATACTGTGTATTGTTCCGGTACAATTGTTTGTACCTTACCAATTACTAACAGGATGTAAAACATATAGTAAATAACAACAGTAAATTCATCCATTCAATCTCTTATTTTATGAGGCCCGGCTCTTCACTTTGCAGTTGATAATCCAGGTAATACATTGTAGTGTTGATAAACATAAAAAAAACGCTTCAAACAAACGTGATCAATTAAACACACAAAACAACATGAACACTCAAAACAAACACATAAAGATGAATGTGTAAACATGGACTCAACAGTAAAGTACACAGAGGTAAGCCAGTACAACAGAAATAAGCCAGAGATGATGAAGAGGTAGAAACTTGGGCACCACGGAAGTATAGAAATGAAAAGTGAGAGTGATAATTACAATCACCAAGAAAACAGAGATCCGACCATGAAGCCAGCAGTAACTATCCCACAAGTGTCATCAGGCACAGAGGGCACTCCTTCTACCAGCCACTAGCCTTTGGATGGCTTGAGGTTGTGCCTTACCTTTAACAGTCAGGGAGGCGGTGGAAGTGTGGTTACCCACAGAGAAGGTGACGGTGCCCGAGTCTGCCTTAGTGACACCTCTCAGAGTGAGGCTGTGCACCCGGTCTTCACAGCGGATCACATTCATCTCGTTGTTCTGCAGGGGAACGTCCTGGAGCTTCCACTGGGCCAGCGGCGCCTCCTGGTGTGAGACCACACACTCAAAGCGGACGTCGTCCCCCTCGCGCACAACGCAGCTCTCCAGAAACTTCACTATGGTGACCTCGACCGCTGTCCAATGAAACGATTGGGGAGGTAAGAGTTATGATGGATCTCTCACGTGAAATGCTCACGTGCTTGACAAGCGATCAAAAGGGATAATGGAAAGCGTGTTTAAGGATATTTTATTGTAATGCAGTTCTAGATAGTAGAGTGACAATGATTAGTTTGTGTTAATGGGAGTGTGAAAATGTATAATTTCCTCAAAAGTGAGCAAAAACAAAAAGGAACATCCTTTCAGTGTCAAATAGGATATGATACAGGCAAAAAAGGAAGGAAGGAAGAAAGAAAGAAAAAAGGGAATGGGCATAAGAAGATCCCCAGATGTGAGGTTAGTGCATCTCATTATGCGTAGGTTGTGATTGAATGAATTGATGAAGTAGGACAAAGGAAAAGCAAGGAACGGCACAGGACACACTGAAAGAAGTGTCTCCAAAGGAAAGGGGACAAGGGTGTGGAGGTGGTAGTGGTGGTAGGAGGAAGTCGGATAAACGCATTCAAGAAGAAAGAAAGATGGCGACATCCTGGCGAAATAAAAACCTCATACCCAGTACTGTGAGGACAGCACGTGTCTTGTGGCTGCCCGTGTCACAGGTGTACTCCCCCGAGTCCTCTCGCTGGAGCTTATAGATGAGCAGCTCTGCGACCGTTCCTTCCCTCTTCAGCTGGTGCTTACTGTTGGGCTCCAGCACCAGGTCTCCATGCCTCCAGACCAAGCCGGCCCCCGGTTTGGTGGTCTCACAGCGGAGGACAGCCGTCCGTCCGGCCTCTGCCTCCAGGTCAACCAGCTGGGATTTGAAAAGGGTCGGCTGAGCTGCAAGGGTAAAACAAAACACAACAGGAGAAGGCAAAGAGGAGGTGGAAGTGAGAAGCAAGACCAATTCACTTTGTTATCCCAGCTCCCTGCAGAAGAACACAGGGATTTTTATCATCATTTGGTATGAAGGAGGGTTTTGTTATGAGCATACCCTTCACAACTAGCTTTGCGGTGCTTTGCCTGTCCCCGCTGTCGCATGTATAGGTACCAGAATCCTCCGGGTCCACATCGTGGATTACAAGTGTGGCACTGAGGCCAGTCTGACTGATATCATATTTAGCACAGGGACAAAGACACAGCTCTCCCTTCTTCCACTCCAAAGGAACTCCGGGCTTAGAGAGCACACAGTGAAGGACAACATCGTGCCCCTCCTCTCCCCACTGACTCTCAAGCTCTTTGGTGAAAACAACCGGGAGGGCTGACAAGTAAAAGGAGAATAATCAGTGATAAACACTTTTTTTCAATGAAACCTTGATTGTAGGAACACAGCAGACAAGGAGACAAATGAAGGTGGAAAGACATGAACGATGTGGACGGTCAATGGAACACAAGATGGTAAGAAAAGCAAGAAGGTCCATTCAATGGTGAAATGGTGCCCACATCCTACCATTGACTTTAAGCAAGGCGAAGCTTTCTGTGTCGCCTGAATAGCACGCGTAGCTCCCTGTGTCAATGTGTTTCAAATCCAGGATCTGCAGCTCGTGAGCGCATCCGTTTTGTGTCATGTGGTATTTTTCTCCAGACTTGAGGATCTGGGATCCCTTCCTCCATTCCACGGGAGCTCCAGGTTTTGAGAGCTCACAGTACAGAGTAACACTGCCTTCCTCCATAGCCTCTGTACTCTCCAGCTCTTGAGTGAAGAGGACTGGAAGAGCTAAGGATTAAAGAGGTTGGATAAGGATATTAGGAGTGTTAGTTGCAGGCTGCTGCAAATGAAAAACAAACTAAAACGTAAACGTGAAAACAAAAAGTTAGATGGTATTAATCTTTTATGATTAGAAAATTAAAAAAAGAAATGCTTAGATTCAAACACACAGACACAGAAACACACACACTGCAATTTAATATTCCCAAAAAACTTGAAAAAAACATTGCTCCTGGTATTTAATTGAAGGAATTTCGTCTCCAAATAGGAAGCTCATTGGGTATTTCTTTTGGAATTACAAAAGTCAAAAGGTTTCATTGTAATAAGCAAATGGAGCCGGTTTCAACATTAAATCCATAAGGTGAGAAGCTAGTAACTGGAAATGTGCAGACACTCTTTGCATTATCAACCTGTCCTATGACCCAACCAGACCTAAGTGTTCTACTGATGAACAGCATCTAGCGTTATTTCCTTGCATGGTTCCTCGATGGTGATATACTCTATTACCCAGCACCATGACGTCTCAAGAATCCCTTATCCCCTGGTTGTTTTAGGAGACTTGTTAGTATACCACTGTAGTTGCTCCAACATTGCTTGTATGCTACACACAGTATAAGTATCTAGATATCTTAATGGATGATCGTTTAACTTTTAAACTTCACAATTAAAAACTTGGTCAAGAAGCTGAAGCTGAAGCTAGGTTTCTATTTCAGAAGCAAATCTTGCTTCAATGTTGCCAGGAAATTGGTTGAGGCCTCGTCCCTTCCCTTGCTTGGCCATGGTGATATGTTGTATATGCAAACTCTACCCAATGCTTGCATTGGCTGGATACTGTGCACGACATGACTTTGAGGTTTGTCACAGGCTGCAAGGCTCTCACTCATCATTGTACCCTATATGCAAGAGTTCAGTGGCCCCCATTGGCCCTGCGCAGACTACTCACTGGTAAATTTTTATTTATAAGTCCATCCTTGGTCTGCTCCCTCCTTACCATTTTGGGTAGATCTCACTCAAAACAAGTAATAATTGTTTGCGTTCCAATGACACCCTCTTACTGTCCATCCCTAAGGCTCGCACTGAATTAGCTTTTTTTTTTCCAACAGTGCAGCCTGTAATCACTTGCACATTTGCTGTTAGAAGAGCTGATTCTGGGCATTTAAAAATGGAGTGAATGGTCTGGAGGCAAACTCAATTGGAACTTGTAATTGCTTCATTGATTAGATCCGTTTCATCAAGTCCGTCTTTTTAGGAATATGATTCTGTGAGTTGCTAAATGTAAGCTTGTATGTTGTAGTGTATTATCTTGGCCAGGGCTCCCTCAAAAAAGAGATCTTGTAATCTCAATGGGACTCACCTGGTTAAATAAAGGTTTAATTGTAATTTCATAACAAAAGAATCCACTCCAACTACCGCAACTCCAACTACCGCTTTTTGAAAAAAAAGCTGATCTCTTGATTAAACCAAATAATTTGAATAAACCAAACCTAATAAAAACCTTTGGTTAACAGGTTGCCAAAATGCAAAGTATGGTGATACCTTCTGGGTAACTTCTGCCTTCTTCTTCATATATCCGAGTTCTGGGTTCTTGAGACGCAACTTTCAAAGTCATGGTAGCAGCTGCAATTCAAATGTATTATATATATATGTATTTATTGTTGTAATTTGAAGGTAGTATTTATAAGGTGAAGGACTGTATAAGGGACAAGGAAGACATAGTGTACAAAATTAAAAGCTGCCTGCCCCTACGACAAAAACAATTACAGCCAATTACATGGTATCAAAGCAATGCTCTGTGCAAAAACAATGAGAATATGTAAAACATTTGACAACATAACAAACCAAGCCTTGCACCACAGAACCCTACACTCTTACAAAAAAATCACGTATTTAAATGCATTGCCTGACATACAAAACACTGTCCAGCTCAAACAAACGTGCACTCAAATGTGGACGACAACGCTCATCAGTACAGAAACAATAGGAGCTCACAGTGACAACAAGTAGGACTAAATTAAGAAGCCAAAGGACAAACAATATCTTAGTATACATTCCTCGGCCCCTCTGCTGCCCTGGGTCCTGGAGTCTTGACAAGTGGACACTAAGGCAGAAGCCTTCACAGCTGTGTTGAAAGGCAGGGTTAACCTTAATGACTTTCAGGAGCGAGAGGTAAAACATGTAACAAAAGAAAGCTAAACTATTTAAAAACACTGTAGTCTCTCCATATCTCTATCTCCAGCATATTCATCTCTCGT
The DNA here is from genome assembly GCA_027123675.1 of Molva macrophthalma. Lineage (NCBI taxonomy): Eukaryota > Metazoa > Chordata > Actinopteri > Gadiformes > Lotidae > Molva > Molva macrophthalma. Next base: position 3,733,010 of record JAOPJO010000147.1, on the reverse strand, counting down.
TTTTGTATCAGTGTTAGTCTTCACAGTGGTTGTGCTCGCTACCATCACATCTTTCAACATTACAAGAAAACAAATGTCATATACAGAACCATCAGGACCACATAACAAGTGTTACAAACAAGACCAAAGCGTGTACAGCCGATAGCCACCAAAATGAGCAGAGATTTCCTTATCAAACTATAACAAGGAACTTCAAATCCAAAACCACAAGTATGGCCAGACCACTCAGAAGACAATGTTGAGCATATAATTTAAGCAAAGGACAACACAAGCAAATAGACTCCACCAGATGAAAACACAAAATAATAAATAATTTCAACTGCTCAATTTGTCCTGCTTGTAAGTTATTTAAATCGTAAAATGTATGAAGCTTGTAAACCCACATGGATTTAAAAGCCACCATGAATGAGAAAAACATAGTGTAGCACCAACAAGCTGCACTGAAATATGTAGCATGACATATGAATGCTGTACCAGACAACAAGGACTGCTGAAGCAGCCGAATACACCAACGCTTAATAGCGTGAAAACAAGAGAGGCTCACAGAGACAAAACTACGAAGGACATGTGACATCTCAGTATACCTTCCGCTACCCCTCTGCTGCCCTGTGTCCTGGATTCCTGATTGGTGGAAACTACAGCAGAAGCCTTAACAGCTGTGTTGGAACACAGTGTTAACCTTAAGTACTTTCAGGAGGCAGGTAAGGCACGTGTGTAACAAAAAAAGCTTTAAATAAATGTAAAAACGCTCTAATCACTCCATACCTCTAACTCCAGCATTCTGTACATCTCTCGTTTGTGTTTCAGTGTAAGTCTTCACAGTGCTTGAGTTTGCTTACATCACATCTTTCAACATTACATGAGACTGAATGACATTCGTGCAGAAAACACAATGAGGGCCATACAGCAAGTGTCACAATCACAAACAAACCCAAAGCATTTACAGCGTCAGCAATCAAATGAGCAAAGCTTTTCTTATCAAACTATTAAAAATAAAATACACCTTACTAGCACACCATAAGAATAACAGAATAACCCCTTACAAGAAATACCACAAGTACTGCCAAGGACAGCTAAGGACACTTAAGCAAATACACACCACTAGATGATGTCAACATTTAAAAAATAATGAATCAGTAAGCAACTGCTCAATAGTCTTTGCTTGAGTTATTGTGAGTTATAAATTCATATTGAACACTGATAAATACCCAAAGCCATGAGCCTACAACCAGAACAACGCAGACAGAGCTTACAGCTGTAACTCTGTACCAACTCTTTCAGATTTGTATTCTAGTTTATGGAGCTTGTAAAAGTATTTAAATGCCAAGATTGACAAAAAACCTAGCAAACAAGCTGCCCTCAAATATTTAGCACTGCACGACATATAACTGCTGTATGAGACAACAAGGACAGCTGAGGCAGCCAAATACATATATGCATGGAAACAAGCTCACAGTGACAAGTAGGACTAAAGCAAGAAGCCAATGGACAAACGGTATCTCAGTATACCTTCTGCTGCCCCTCTGCTGCCCTGAGTCCTTGAGTCTTGATTGGTGGAAACTACAGCAGAAACCTTCACAGCTGAGTTGGAACACAGTGTTAACTGTATCGTTAAGTAGAGGTAGGTAAAACATTTGTGTAACAAAGAAGGTCAAAATAAATGTAACAAACACTCTAGTGTCTCCATACCTCTAGTTCCAGCAGATTCATCTGTTGTTTGTGTTTCGGTGTAAATCTTCACAGGGGTTGTGCTCGCTACCATCAAATCTTTCAACATTACATGGAAATGAATGTCACTCACACCAAAATACAATCAGGATCATACAGCAAGTGTCACAAAAAAGACCAAAGCGTTTACAGCAGATATCCACCAACACAAGCAAAGCTTTTCTTATCAAACTATAACACACCGGAACTTCAAATTAAAAACCACAAGTACAGCCAGACCACTCAGAACACAATGTTGAGCACAGATTTAAGCAAAGCACAACTGATGTAAATTCATTTATTCTATTACCTCATTAGATCACACAATATTAAAGCTAACATTAGTACCTCATTGGACCACACATTTGTTGTGCGAACACCAGTTCCGACTGGTTTCTGCTTCTACACATTGAGTGGTCAGGACAACACCATATAAGGTTTTATGGTTCTGAGATAAATCAGACCCTATAGGCGTGGCTTCTTTACCATCCCGCCCATACCATTATAGACTGAATATTAACCTGGGTAAATCAGACCCTAGAGGCGTGGCTTCTTTACCATCCCACCCATACCAATACAGACTGAAGATCTACCTGGGTAAATCAGACCCTAGAGGTGTGGCTTCTTAACCATTCCGCCCATACCAATAGGGACTGAATTTTTATCTGGGGCCAGCAGATGCTTCATGAACCACCTCCAGAGTACATGTCCGTTTACCTTGTATCTCTGAATAAACCACGTGTTGAACCTTTACCACTCTTCGAGTCATGCCTAGCCTTGAAACCACGATATCTGAGGCATCTAACTTACGCTTCATCACAACACAAGCAAAGAAGACTCCACCAGAGGGAAACACCTTGAAAATAATTAATCATTTCAACTGCTACATTTTTATTGCTTATGAGTTATTCAAATCATATAATTGTATCAAGCTTGTAAACCCACATGTTTTTAAATGCCACTGAGAGACTGAGAAAAACATGGTCTAGCACCAACAATCTGCACTCAAATATGTAGCATGACATATACATGCTGTACTGGACGACAAGGACCGCTGAAGCAGACGAATACACCAACGCTTAATAGCACGGAAACAAGAGGGCTCACAGAGACAAATACTACGAAGGACACGTGACATCTCAGTTTACCTTCTGCTACCCCTCTGCTTCCCTGCGTCCTTGAGTCTTGATTGGTGGAATCTTCAGCAGAAGCCTTCACAGCTGTGTTGGAATGTAGCGTTAACACAATGAGGACCATACAGCAAGTGTTACAAAAAAGACCATAGAACGTACAGTGACAGCAATCAAAATGAGCAAAGCTTTTCTAATCAAACTATTACACACAACAATTAAATACACCTTACAAGCACACCACTTAAAGACGTAGAAATACCGCAAGTACTGCCAAGGACAGCTAATGACACTAAAGCAAATACACACCAGCAGATGATGTCAACATCTAAAAATAATGTATCAGTTAGCAACTGCTCAATAGTCTTTGCTTGAGTTCTTGTGAGTTATAAATTAATTTTGAACAATGATAAATACCCAAAGCCATGAGTCTACAGAAAGCATACAACCAGAACAACGCAGACAGAGCTTACAGCTGTAACTCTGTACCATTTCTTTCAGATGTGGGTTCTAGTTTATGGAGCTTATAAAATAGCATGTATTTGAATGCCATGATTGACAAAGAACCTATCAAACAAGCTGCACTCAAATATGTATCATCTCACAACATTTAACTGCAATACGGGACAACAATGACAGCCGAGGCAGCCAAATACATCAATGCATGGAAACAAGCTCACAGTGACAAGTAGGACTAAAGCAAAGCAAAAAGCCAATGGACAAATGGTATCTCAGTTTACCTTCTGCTGCCCCTCTGCTGCCCTGCATGATGGAGTCTTCCTTGGTGGAAACTACAGCAGAAACCTTCACAGCTGTGTTGGAACACAGTTTAAACTGTATCGTTAAGTAGAGGAAGGTAAAACATGTTTGTAACAAAGAAGCTAAAACTAAATGTTAAAAACACTCTAGTGTCTCCATACCTCTAGCTCCAGCAGATTCATCTGTCATTTGTGTTTCAGTGTAAGTCTTCACAGGGGTTGTGCTCGCTACCATCACATCTTTCAACATTACATGGAAATGAATGTCACTCACACCGAAAATACAATCAGGACCATACAGCAAGTGTCACAAAAAAGACCAAAGCACATACAGCGGGAGCAAACCAAATGACAAAACCTTTCTTATCAAACTAGTACAGACAAAAATAAATACACCTTACTAGCACACCATAAGACAAACAAATACCACAAGTACTGCCAAGGACAGCTAAGGACACTAAAGCAAATACACACCAGCAGATGATGTCAACATTTAAAAAAGAATGAATCAGTTAGCAACTGCTCAATAGTCTTTGCTTGAGTTATGTGAGTTATAAATTCATATTGAACACTGTAAATACCCAAAGCCATGAGCCTACAGAAAGCATACAACCAGAACAACGCAGACAGAGGTTACAGCTGTAACTCTGTACCAACTCTTTCAGATTTGGATTCTACTTTATGGAGCTTATAAAATAACATGTATTAAAATGCCATGATTGACAAAACACATAGCAAACAAGCTGCCCTCAAATATTTAGCACTGCATGACATATAACTGCTGTACGAGACAACAAGGACAGCTGAGGCAGCCAAATTCATCAATGCATGGAAACAAGCTCACAGTGACAAGTAGGACTAAAGCAAGAAGCCAATGGACAAAAGGTATCTCAGTATACCTTCTGCTGCCCCTCTGCTGCCCTGAGTCCTTGAGTCTTGATTGGTGGAAACTACAGCAGAAACCTTCACAGCTGAGTTGGAACACAGTGTTAACCGTATCGTTAAGTAGAGGTAGGTAAAACATTTGTGTAACAAAGAAGCTAAAAAAAAAAGTTAAAAACACTCTAGTGTCTCCATACCTCTAGTTCCAGCAGATTCATCTGTTGTTTGTGTTTCAGTGTAAGTCTTCACAGGGGTTGTGCTCGCTACCATCACATCTTTCAACATTACATGGAAATCAATGTCACTCACACCGAAAATACAATCAGGACCATACAGCAAGTGTCACAAAGCATGTGGAGCAGATAGCCACCTAAATAAGCAAAGCTTTTTTAAACTATAGTCAAAACATTTCAATACACCTTAACAGCACCATTAGTCATCAAAATAGCAGAAGACCACAAGACGATGGCAACATTTTACAAAATTAATCAGTTAAACAACTGCTCAATAACTTTTCCTTTAGTTATTTAAATAATATTTGTACTACAACTACAGCAGGGGTTCTCACCCTTATTTGACCCATGGGGCCCCGGGGACCCTTTCCTTGGACTGTGGCCCATGTACTGGGACCGTTCTCCTGGGAACAAACCCTAACCCTAAAACCAAACCATAATCCAAAAGCCAAACCTTAACCCCATATGGTTTATTTATACATCAGAAATCTCCGCAACCTCATCTGCAACGTCGGGCGACCCATCATTGGGTCTCGACCCCATGGTTGAGAAGCCCTGACCTATAGCCCCGAGCCAACAGAAAACAGACAACGAGAACAACACACAGCTATAGCTCCTTACCAACACTTTCAGATGTGGATTCTAGTTTATGGAGTCTCTGGGCCTGCTGGGTAGATGTCTCTTCAGTAGTTGAAAATCTAACAACTGTAGAATTAAATGGAAGATCAGAACTCCTAATATGGTACTCATGTACCATTGCAGCATTGTCGAGCAAGTGAATGCAGATGCCATTTCCATATGAACACCAGGTTGCATGGTTAACATCTCAACTCTTTACCTTCGACTGTCTCGTTTACTTCCTGCCGCTTAAACTGTTCTTTGGAGACTAATGAGATAGCAGCAGGCCCCATAGCTGCAATACAAATATGATGTCAAGAGATGGGAGAGAAAAAACTAATGGAGGATCCATTCATGGATGAGGTCCAGCTTGAGTTCATACCTCCTTCTACTTCCACTTTGGTCACATGAAACGTCTGCTTGTGGACTGCTGCAGGAGTCAAAAGTGTAGTGTTTATTACATTGAACCCCAATCACACCAGTCTTCATAGCAAATATCAAACTGAAGCACACACCATTAAAACGCTATTGCCAAGGATCATCAGACAGTCCTCCCAAAAATATGTTCAGTGGCAAGCCAATTGAGACAGCAAATGATGCATGTCTGCCATATTGGGGAAAAAGCTATTAACTCCAAACAAAAGCAAACAGCAGTTTAAGACATAAACACCGCATCATAGAATGACCTTAATAACCTTCCATTTCTATTGACTATTTCACTGAGGTGCCTTGCGCGTGCGATTCAATATTAAGGGGAAAAAACATAATATATGGGAATCACTCAGACAGAAGCACTACATGGCCATGGCAGAGGCGCTAAAATGTGCAATATAACATTGCAAATGAATTAGCTACCGCAATGCTAGAGAGAACATCAGCATTAACTGTGCCTGATGATATTTTTGCAGCAGAAAATAAATAGGAACAACAATGAAGCCCTCTGTCAACAGGAAGCAGTAAGCCAGTGGTGAAGCTGTAAAACAAACTGCGTCTACCACTTGATACCTTCTTGACTTTGTTGGGCAGCCTCAATCCTGGCCTCTGCTTTCATAGCAGATGCTACTGAGAGTTGTGATAATGGCTTTGCAGCTGTGGTGGATGAATTCAAAATGTTAGATTATTATCAAACACATCTTAAACTATCGGTGTATATTAATGACTTATAACAACAGATTGTAGGCTATATTCACACATTGCACCTTCTTACAAAAGCAGTATGACACCCTGGATCAAGGTTGATCTTAGGCTTAAGAAAGTCCCAAAAGGTACACACGCACGGACATGCATGCACACACACAAACACAAAAATATACAGAAAGCCAGATTAACCAAAAGCACATGAAGACAATGGAACAGGACATTTCACAAGAAGTTATTGGATGTGGTACAGACGTTTTAAATTAGTTGTTAGAAAATTTGAATTAATTAATTAAAGCAAAACATAAAAAAACATGAATCTAGAGATTTTATATTTTCCTGACCATAAACACATTATTGTAGAAAATATGTTCCTACCCTTGATGTTGACACCAGCAGAGGTCTTCTGCTCTCCACACACACAGCTGTAGTCTCCACTGTCTTCTGGCAACACATTGCTGATCAGCAGTTCATTCACTGTGGCTTTCTGCTTCATCTGGTACTTTTCTCCAGACTTGAGGACCTTTGTTCCCTTCCTCCATTCCACAGGAACCCCAGCTTTAGAGAGCTCACAGTGCAGAGTAACGCTGCTTTCCTCTTCAGCTTCTTGGCTTTCCAACTTCTGGGTGAAGACCGCTGGTTTGGCTGAGGAGTGATGAGTCAGGTATTGGTTAGAAATGTATAAACAATGTAAAATACAGATCTATTGTCAATCACAAGCTGGTAGATACTATAATAGGACACATGGAGATTGAATCAGAAACAGTGATCCAAAAATATATACAATCCTGAAACATGCAAAGCACAAACCCGGACAGTGGAGATAAACATCAAGCATAAAATGTGGTTACGAAAAGCATAATTAAGCATGCATTTGAAACACACATTGGATATTCAAATGACATGTAACAGTTACAATGTATGAGCTAATTGTGGTTTACAATATCAAAGAAAATACATATTTATGAAACAAAAACAATAAAAACATGAACATTGGACAAACGGATATCATGGCACAGATTGTCATCCTGATGTGATTGACATAGCAGACATTTGGTTTTAAAACCTGACAATCTAGTGAGTATTAAAAATGTGCAAAAAAGCAAACATTTGTTTCAATACAAAACCAAATGAATACATTATAAGCTGCATCTGCATCTCTATTGAAAAACCCTTGAATCCCTCCTCCTACCCTTGATGTTGACACTAGTGGAGGTCTTCTGCTCTCCACACACACAGCTGTAGGCTCCACTGTCTTCTGGCACCACGTTGCTGATCA
>JAOPJO010000147.1:3710826-3723873 GCA_027123675.1 Molva macrophthalma | reverse complement strand
ACAGTGCAGAGTAACGCTGCTTTCCTCTTCAGCTTCTTGGCTTTCCAACTTCTGGGTGAAGACCGCTGGTTTGGCTGCAGAATCATTGGTTGTTTACTAACTGTGATTAAATCTAACACCATTCAACATGTCTTTTGGACAGAAATTGGACATGGAAACACATCACACAATGATAGATCTATGAACTTGTCATGCTTTGCCATCATAAAGAACATAAACGTTTTAAATCGCACCAGTCGGGACCAAAAGACACATGGGACACCAGGTGAACAAAACAAAAATAGATTGCACATATCATAGACCAGAATGCAGTTAAGATGCCACTGAGGTAGCTAGCATTTTTTAAACTTGAACATCAATCCATAACTCCTCACAAATGTATGAAATATCACTTTGCTGTCTTTTAAAATAGAATCCATTACAAAGAACATTCCCACTGAAGAACCCTTGAAGCCCTCCTCCTACCCTTGATGTTGACACCAGCAGAAGTCTTCTGCTCTCCACACACACAGCTGTAGTCTCCACTGTCTTCCGGCACCACGTTGCTGATCAGCAGTTCATTCACTGTGGCATTCTGCTTCATCTGGTACTTTTCTCCAGACTTGAGGACCTTTGTTCCCTTCCTCCATTCCACAGGAACCCCAGCTTTAGAGAGCTCACAGTGCAGAGTAACGCTGCTTTCCTCTTCAGCTTCTTGGCTTTCCAACTTCTGGGTGAAGACCGCTGGTTTGGCTGAGGAGCGATGGGGTGTTAACTGTGGTTAGATCTAATGTCATTGACTACTTACTGCACGTTTAAATAATCAACATAACTAGTACACATTCAACTGTACCAGCTGAGCAGTTTGCACCAATACATTAAATACATAGCCTTGCACAGCCAGACCATATTCAATTCACTGATTAGGTCTGAAAAGTCTGCCGTCTGGAGTATTTGTCAAGGGGATTGGTCAGTCAACCTTACTTTGCAGCTGATTGGATTAGCTTCAGAGAGTTGGATCCCGAGTGCAGTATTACCAAACCAAAATAAATGCCATTAACAAACAATACAACAACCATTTTCATTGAAGTAAAACATATTGTGTTCAAATAAAGCTTATTCCAAAGCATCAAAATATTATTATATAAATTAAACCGCTGAAGTAATGTCCAAAATGGCACTGCCTGGTTTCTTCATCAACTAAACCACTTTCTGGGGTTCGCTGATTGGCCGACCACATTTTTCTCGGAGCAAAGCTGCCCGTGTTTGGCTGGTTCCAGACAAATATCCCAAGTTAAAAACAGGAGGTAAGCTTGCCAGATGCAGGCTGGCAACACAAGGCTAGAAAATGCAGACTTGGAATCCTAATTTATAACTAAAAAGACACATAAGACACATCAAATAGCTTATACAGACTACGATTGCATTGTAGTCCTAATTTCAGAACTAAAGTCCCTTGATTAACAACATAACAACCAATAGCCTGATCTAGACAATCTAAATATACAACTGCATCTCCATTGAAGAACCATTCAATCCCTCCTCCTACCCTTGATGTTGACACTAGTGGAGGTCTTCTGCTCTCCACACACACAGCTGTAGTCTCCACTGTCTTCTGGCACCACGTTGCTGATCAGCAGTTCATTCACTGTGGCATTCTGCTTCATCTGGTACTTTTCTCCAGACTTGAGGACCTTTGTTCCTTTCTTCCATTCCACAGGAACTCCAGCTTTAGAGAGCTCACAGTGCAGAGTAACGCTGCTTTCCTCTTCAGCTTCTTGGCTTTCCAACTTCTGGGTGAAGGTTGCTGGTAATGCTGTACAATCAATGTTTACAATAAGAACGTTTTGTTCAGTAAATGTAATGGACATATTATCTACCCTCATAAAAATCCTCTGAAGGAGGAAATTCTTTATTCTCTTATTGGAAATGATGCATACGTCTAAAATGTATACTTTTGAATTAAAAAAAACTATAAGAAACTAATTATCATAACAGTTCACTCAATGCAAGCATGACATTTGACAAATATTCATACCCTCGACTCTGACAGTTGCAGATGTAGTTTGGTTTCCACACACACAGAAATATTCTCCACTGTCTTCCTCCTTCAACTTGGTCATTTTCAGCTCACAGGCGGTGTTTCTTTGCTTCATCTCATACTTTATTCCAGCTCTGAGAATTTCAGAACCTTTCTTCCACAGAACCTCAGCCCCAGGCTTTGATAAATCACATCCAAGGGTAACACTCTCCCCTTCCTTCGCACTTTGGCTCTTCAGCTGCTCTTTAAAAATGGCAGGCAGGGCTGGGGGTAAATAAAGACAACTCCATTAACTGGAACAGGAAAGTGATCATGATGTGCTTTGATGAACGGGACAAAATGGTCATGAGGAATGGATGATGAAAATGATTTGACACGATGCAGTCTTCCAACGAGACCTTTTGGAATCATATTCGTGATTCCAGCAGTAGGGCTGATCAAACAAGACTGCTGTCACTGTAATGAAGTCACACCATTGCACTGAATCAAAACCAAACTGAAACATTTCAATCATTATTCTGTAGTGCGTAATCCTACTTAAAATACATGATAAATCACAGACCACTTTTTTTGGTCAGGCAGCAGTCAATGCCTCCATGACTTTACAACATGAAACACGAGGTCTGTTGGACATCCACACAGGGGTGTACAATGCAGTATTTATTCATAATCTTCCACCATGCAAACCACAAGACACATTGGAGGAAAAGGGATAACCAAACACAACCATAGAAATACACAGCAATGCAAAACCTTCCAAAACAGTATGAGGTAACATTAACACAAGATACAGCTGCAATGACACTAAAATAGCAGATCTGACAAGACCACAATCAGTTTCCCTGTCCGAGCAGAATAATTTAACTCAACGCAATCACAAGTTACATACCCTGTTTCACTATTTTAAGCAATTGCAAAAGAAGAATACCAATATGTAAATGCAGCCAGTATGGTCAAGGTTGTGTGCAAGGTCTCACCTAATAATACATGCTCATATCACCAAACGAGAACAGCAAAACCTACGGTATAAACCAAAATAGAATATCATGCTCTCGTTCCTACCTTTGACGGTGACCTTCGACGTGCTTTTGGCAGTTACAACATCACAGGTGTAGGTCTCACTGTCTGTTTCCTCCAGCTGTCTGATGGTGAGGGTCAGGGTGGCCTGCTTCTGGGACATATCATAGTGTGCTCCAGACCTGAGCTCTGTGCTGCCCTTGTACCAAGTCACCTTAGTGGGGCTTTGTGCGGTCTCACACTGCAGGGTAATTGTGCCCTCCTCTTCAGCATCACAGTCCTTCAGAGCTCTGGTGAATGTATGGACTGGTTCTATGAAATGATTGGAATAAATATGTTTCATGGAAATATTAAATAAAAGTGTAATTATGTACCAATTCTACAAAACATTAATAATTTTGTGTTGCTTTCCATATGTCTTCAAGAATATACTGTGTATTTAGTAAGTATTAAATTAATGTATTAGGTCGATTAAATGTTTGTTCTACTTTAGGTCATTACCACAGTACCACAATTGTACAAGATGAATCCCCTCAGTATTACCTTTTATCGCCAGCTGGGCCTTGGTAGTTGCTCCTCCAACAACCTCACAGCTGTACTCTCCTGAGTCCTGTGCAGTAACACCATGGATGATCATCTTCCTGACCTTCTCCTCTTGAAGGAGTTCATATTTTTGACTTTTTCGGATGCCCTTCCCGTCTTTGGCCCAATTCACAGTGGCCCTAACCTGTGTTACCTCACAGGCAAACACAGCATCTTCCCCTGCACTGATGCTAACATTCTGTAGCTCCTTTGACAAAGATTGTGCTTTACCTGCAATAAATAATAATATAATTTTTAAAGCATCAATCCTACCTTATGATATCGTGTCTGTAGTAAAAATCATATTGTTTTTTATAGTTTCCAGGACTTACCTTCGACTGCTAATGTAGTTTTGGAGTTCAGCTCTTTAATGCTAAAGATCACTTCTCCAGCATCAGCAGGGGTGACATCCCTGATGGTCAACATGTACTTGCGTCCTTTACTGGAAACTCTGAAGCGTCCTCCTTCAGTAACTGTTGTTCCATTGAGAGTCCAAGAGCAAGCGTCTGTGCTCTCCCGAGACAGGATGCATTCGAAGCTGCAGGATTCTCCCTCGTTGACCTCTGCTGACTTCAGATACTTGGTGATACCAATGGCTATTTCTAAATCCAGAACAGAGGACAGGGTTCATCATAAAATAAGATGAGCCTTCATTAATCCCAAACGAAATTTCAATGCCAGCAACTCAAGGCGAAGATAGTGGTGACACAGAGAAAAGAGGAGGAGAAATACATATAACACACATACAAATACAAAAGTAAAACACATATACAAAAGTGAAACTAGAATAGGGATATATAAAGATAAATAATAATGGGAATAGTAAGGGTACACATATTGTCAACTATTACAGCTAGTAAAACAAATCTCACCATGTGATTAAAAGGAACTCACCTCTTACAGTGACCTTTGACTTGGACAACTCAGTTCCAAGGTCGCAGCTGTACTCTCCGGCGTCCTCCTTGGTGACGTCCTTGATGATGAGGCCCAGGGCCTTGCCGGTGTGAAGGAGCTCGTACTTAGGGCCAGCCTTCAGTACGGCTCCATCCTTCCTCCACGTTGGAGATACCCTGGGCTTGCAGGCCTCGCATGCCAGAGTGATCGTGCCTTTTTCCTCTCCGACGACGTCATCCAGCGACTTGAGGAACACTGCCCGCTTCTCTGTAAGGTATTAGTGTTAGAAGTTGCCCCAGTTAACTTTTTCACTGCAGCTATTTTATTTATTTATTTATTTACTCCATTAAAAAAAATTCTGAATCTAAACTAAAGATTATTAGTTTCTAAGGAATAAAACGCATCCATCCGCGAGTCAATCCATTTTGGGAATTTTTCTATATCAAATCGTTTATTCTGGTCCATCTTTGTCCCCCCACCATGGGAAAATCTCAGATGACAAAGGTTGATAATGGGAAAAAATACCTAGTGCAGGTTTAAGCATGGCGTCTCTGATACATGTTTGTTCACCAGTTCCTGAATAACTTCAACCATGATCAACCATGTGGTTCTCACCTTTGACCTTAAGCGTGGCGGATTCTTTGACCTTACGGACTTGAATGCTGATCGTGCCCCCGTCCTGTGGAGCCAAGTTCTTGAGTGTGAGCTTGTGCACCTTTCCCTCATGGGTGATGGTGTTGACCTCATTGGTGCACAGCAGCTTGTCGTTGAGCAACCACTGCAGCTCTTCATCCGCGTAGTTGATCTCACAGGTGAAAGTGGCGTCGCTGTCTTCATCGACCTCTGTGTCGGCCAAGTGCTTGGTGATCTTGATGTCGCGTACTGGAAGTTCGAGAGACGGGGACAATAGTTGTTGTTGTTATCATCTACTGACAGTTGAATTTAAATAATATTTTTTAAAGTGGTAATGAACCCAAAAGCGTTTCAGAAATTTTTTTAAATGTGGTATTATGTCTTATACGATCTTCAATATAGTAATCTGTCATTTTGTCAATGTTACCAAAATAAGACCTTCATTTAGAGAAAATAGGTGTCAAATCCAGTCTCCAATCTCCATCAATCAGTTTGGGAACGTTCTACACTGCTCCGAACTCAAGACGAAGGGAAGGCGACGGCAAGGTGAGTGTGGATGTGTGGAGCTTTGTCTGGGCAGTGGTTGATTTTGATGGCAACGTAAGAGAAAGGGTTAAGCTTCTCGGACACTTATACTATTACACCACGGTGTGTGGCGCATTTCAAATACAACATTGCTCATTACTCATACATAACAACTGCACTAGCATAAAAAAAAGGTAGAACTCAGCCCAAAGAGGAGTTTTTTTAAATATCAGTGTTCTATTTCGAGCTGAATCAGGTGGTTTCTTACACTTTAATATCTCACTTTATTTTTACTGTATCACTGGATTCATACCTTCCACGATAAGAGAGCCTTTGGTCTTGGCAGGTCCAGACTGACAGCAGTATTCACCACTGTCTTTGCAAGTCAGATTCTGAATGGTCAGCTGAGCCTTTGAAGCATCTTGCCTGATGCTAAACTTGTCTGATGCTGCCAGTAACATTTCCCCTTTAAACCAGTTCACCACTTTGGGCGAGGCAGAGAACTTGCAGCTCAGTACAGCCGAGCCTTTTTCCTTTGCTTTCACCTCGTTGATGGGCTCCACCACCTCCAGGGGGCGCTCTATGTGGGAACATTAACAATGTTTGAGTCAACTAAATCCTAGCTTATGCACATTGACAATTGCTTTATTTTGTTTCATAAGCAACAGCTTCCACTTTGTTTTACCTTTGACAATGAGTTGGGCATTGGATTTGCTCTTGCCAGCAGTGAACTGCACAGGTCCAGTCATGGAAGCTTTGGTCTTTTTAAAGGTGAGACGATGCAAAGTGCCTTCTTTCTCCATTTCAACGTCATTGCTCTCCTGCAATGCTGCTCCATTCAGTGTCCAAATCGGAGGCTTCACCAGCTCCATGCTGATTTCCACTTCGAAGACGGCAGCGAAGGGCTCAGTCACTTCTACTGCACTCAACTCACGAACAATGCTGATGGACTGCTCTGTAAGGACCAGGAAGAAAAACAGAGCATCTTGCTTTGAAGGTTCTGTACAGCTAATTTATTGAATGATGAACAAAAAAAAACAGTTGTGTTTATTTACTTAAAATAAAAAAAAGTTGAATTACAAAGAAAAGCAATTTTAAATTGCTTTGCCTTTAAATATGAGAACTACACAACAGGAAAGCATATACAGCAGGGGTCAGATCCACAAACAAACAGACAGACAGATAAACAGATACACAACAAAATAACCAACAGACGGACAGACATCTCATTGCTTTGGGGTTTGATGGCAGGAAGTTTCAATTATGAACTTCAGTAAAGGTCGTCAGGGTATTTATACAGTCATCATATAATAAGAATCTATTTGACCATTAGATACACAGGAGGCAAACTGCGCAGCATAGCTACCATAGTCCCTACGTCTTCCATCCGTTTACCTTCCACCAGCAGCTTACAGGACGTCTTCTCATCGATGGCGTCACAGGTGTATGTGTCTTCATCGTCGGAGCACACGTCGTTGATGGTGAGTTTCCGGTAAACATTTTCGCTTCTGATCTCGTACTTCTGGTTGGTTTTGATTTCCGTCTTGTTCTTGTACCAGCTGACCCTGGCACTGGCACGGGACACCTGACACTCCAGATGACCACGATGCTTGTGCATCGCGATCTTATCTCGGAGTCTCTTCACAAACTTTACTGGCAGCTCTGGAGCGATAACAACACCACCTCATCACTGCTCAATGCCACCATTTACAGCAAAAGGGAATATGAAGGACTACTGCCATAACCACGGTCAAAGTCCTTTTCTAACCACCCATATTAACTATGATAGCATCATTCCAAAATTATAAAAGAATATTGATTTCAAATACCATAAACAATGCACATGTGAGCCTTTTCCTGGGGTTCTAAAGACTAATACTTGAAGAGCCATTAGCAACAAACAAAGTCAATCAAATCTGGAGCAAGCAAACTACATCGCTATGCAAAAGACGTTCCATATACCAAGAGACAAAAATAAGTGTGACCAAAGGTCGTCATATCCAAACCAAGCATTATCACACGCTAAACACCAATTTTACTGATACATGAAGTTCAGGTTATAGGTTTCACAGATGTCATAAGTTTTCACACTATAACATATAATGTACACACTTTTTTGGATCGGTTTCAAATACCATGCAAACAACTTCCGTCAACTGACAGGAATAGGCCATGTCTATTGAGGATATGGACCCTGGCCAAGTCTCTATCACATCCATCATGCGACGAGATGAAATACAACCACATGTTGAAGGAGAAACCTAACCCCCAGCCCTCTTCTAGGGGATGACCCCTAACTTAGATCATATTTACTGGGAAGAGGAAGAGTCTTCTCCATAGCACCAACCATAGCACAACCTAAACTTAAGCCCAACAAGCTCAAACAAACATCAGCTTATTCTAAAATTAACCTTTTATAAGCTATGTCAATCAAACAATTAACAGCACTCTACCAAAACAATGATTTTTGAAATCTATGAGGAATATATGAAGAAGAATAAACCTTAATACAATAAAACTCCTACAGAGAATTGTTGTATTTGCCATCAAGTCTCAATGAGTACAAGGTCTGGTCAAATATGTATTTAAAGGCAGGAAATAACTGGATTTGTTCACTTCAGAACTAATTGGAATTGTCACCTGTCTGAAAACAGGTCAGATGTCCAATTTCAGTTTTGACCACTGACACCAGTCAATAGGTTCTGATAAAGATATACCCATTTATATTTTTTAATTTTAGTTTGGGGCAATCCATTTGCAACCTGCCTCAAATTAGTTGCCAACCTTTTAAGTTCTTACTGTTGACATAAAGCAGCCACACTAAACATACCATTCTTACCTTTCACTTTAAGTTTTGCACTTGAGGAGGCCTTCTCAGCTGTGAATTTAATCTCACCAACATCTTCTGGAGTCACAGATTTGAACAGGAGAACATAGGTTTTACCTGTAGAAAAATGAAAATAAAAGCAGAATTATTTCTTAAGCCCTATTTGTATTTCAACCCTAAAGAAAAAAAAAATCATATTGCTCTACACCGAGCAAAGCGCATGTAGCAGGGCTGTATTTTTTGTTGTGTCTGTTCTGACTGCCGAGTGCTTAAAGAGCCAGTGAACCCAAAATCACTTTTTTTTTGTTTTAAACATGATAATTTGTCTTATATGATCATAAACATAGTAATATATGCCATTGTATCACTGTTACTGAAATAAGTCCCCAATTTAGAGAAAAAAGGGGTAAAATCCTATGTTTTTGCCGATCTCCCCAAAACACTACCGAGGTAGTCTGACGTCATGACCAAGGGGCACCGGCGGCGCGGTTTGTGCGGACGTGTGGAGATCTGTCTGGGCAGCTATTGACTGCGGTGTCCGCGAGAAAGTTGGGCTTTTCGGACACTTATTGTATTACGCCACGGTGTGTGTGGATGGTGAAGCTCCGTCTGAGCAGCGATGAATTAATGACTGCGTCCGAGGGGGGGTTAGGACACCTATAGTATAACGCTACGGTGTGTGGCGGATTTCATATACAACATCGCTTATTATAACACTGATAAGAGTTACACAACGACGGTACTAAAAAAGTATCATAAAGTTGACGTGGGTCGTAACCATGGGGATAACACCCCCCCCTCTTACCTAAAACTCTCAGCCCAAAACGCATTTTGTAAAATCTCAAAGTGTTCGAATTCCAGCTGAAACAGTGGGTTCACTGGCTCTTTAAGGCCCCACTCCCCAACAGCATCTTGGTGAAGCCATAGCCCACCTTTCGTTAACACATGTGCCTGCACAGTGTGTAAAAGAGAATGATCAAGAATACATGAAACAATTAAAAATGTTACCCACCCTCTTGTCTCATTTTAACGTTGTCCCCAACTTTGAGCTTGCTGCTTCCCTTGTACCACTGATAGTCCACCTCGTCGTGGGAGATTTCACACACAAACGAGGCGCTCTCCTTCTCCGTCACCTCCACATCCTCCAGCTTCTTAACAATCTTAATGTCTCTGGCTGCAGGAACACACGTGAATAAGTCACCTTCAGCACGTTTCTACTTTGTATATATTGGGAACTCACACTCAAAGGAATTGCCACTAACAATGTGATCAAACGACATGATGATTACCGTGCACAGTGAGCTTGGCTGATGTGTTGTCGTCTGAGGAGCGACAGATGTAAGCGCCTTGGTCTTCTGTGCTACATTTCTGGATTATCAGACTGCGCTTGCGGCCCAAGGAATAGATTCCCAGGTTCTTTCCGGGTTTTAGTTCAGTGTCACCCTGGGAGAAGGGTTGTACATTTTTGTACCATAGTTGTAGTGTTATTTTTTACATATTTCATATTTTGACAGTTAAAACTGAACAGTAACTGTTGCAGGGGTTATCTGCAGAGCTGTATGTTCCTTACCTTAAACCACTTGACTTCTGCGTTTGTTCTTGAGACCTCACACTCAAAGGTGACCTTATCTTTCTCGGGAGCACGGATATCCAAAATGGGTTTGGAGATCATGGCGGCGGGTTCTGTGAAGACAACCAAAAAGTAATTGGTCAGCAAGACCAAAATATATTTCAACAAAACAGTTCAACTGCTCAGTGCTGAATTATGAACAAACCTGTGACAATTAATTTGGCGGATGTGTGGACCCCTTCGGCTTGGAAAGCAATTGTTCCCGCATCCTCCATCTTGAGTTGGGAGAGTGTAAGGGCGTGCTTCTTCCCCAAAACTGTGGTACGACAGCTGGGCCCTGTCTTGATCTTGAGGCCGTCTCTGGTCCAGGAGCCCTCAACGTCAGCCTGGTTGAGCTCCACCTCCAGAGTTACCGTCTCTGCCTCCTGAGCCCTGGTTTCCACCAGTTCTTTAACAATCAAAATCTTCCTCACTGAGCAAAGAGAAGACAAGGTGTTGATTTAGTAAACGAAAAGGCGTCCTCTTGGTCTTGTGAGATACATTGGGAATTCAAAGGACTCTAGTCTGTCAGAGTGAAACACTTGTGTATACTGTGTTGGTGCTTAGTCATGGATGGCAGTTGGTCCCTACTTAAAGGACATGCAATAAGCTATCAGTCTTACTCTCAACAGTGAGCTTGGCCTGGGTCTTGTCATCGAGGGTTTCACAGGAGTAGAGGCCACGGTCGTCATACGCCACACTCTTAAAGACCAGACACTGCTTGGCTCCATCCACCAGGAGCTCCATGTTGCCCGCAGGCTGCAGCACGACGCCGTTCTTCATCCACCTGACCTCCGCCGAAGGCCTGCTGAGCTCCACATCCATCCTCACCTCGTTCTGCTCCTCCACGGTCAGGTTCTCCAGCTTCTTCTTAATGATCACAGGAACCTCTGGAATAGCAACATTAAGATATAATAAGGTGTCAAATCCCATCAATCAACCAAAATGTTGCTCCTGTCTGCGTGCTTTCTGGCAGTTCGTACGTTGCACTTGCAGAGTGGCGTTGCAGCCCTTGCCCTCTGCATCCACACTGATTTCTCCAGCATCATTCTGGGTGACGGCGGTGATGGTCAGGCAGTGGCTGGAGCCACCATGCTCAATCTTGTACTTTGGCCCAGCAATGATGGGTATGTTGTTGCGGAACCATTTGACGTTTACATCCGCTGGGGTGACAGTGCATTTAAAGATTGCATCTTTCCCCTCCACCGCTACAACGTTGTTTAGTTTGGCGGTTAGCCTCACTAGTCTGGGTGCTGGAGGCATGAGAAAAGGTGTCATCAAATGAGTGAGCCTACTTAAACGACAAATGTTTTCATTCAATTATACGTTGAAAGCTAAATTAATTAATACGTTACCCTTTGAGGTGACCTTAGCGGAGGTCTTGTCGTTTTTACATTCACAGCTGTATTCTCCCTCGTCTTCCTTGGTCACGGCGGTCACAGTAAGGACCCGCTTGGCGCCGTCTGTGCTGACAACAAACCGGCCGCCAGGCTTCAGTTCTTTACCGCTATGGCGCCAGAGAACGTCCCCAGCCGTGTGGTTTAGCTCACACATCAGGCTCAGCATGCCGCCCAACTCCACTGTGACTGCCTTCAACGGCATCACAAACTTCAATGCTGACTCTGAATGGAAAAGGTAATTCAGAGAATGTAAGTAATACACTAGGGCCACAGCTGGTGTGTGAATTCTCAGCACATTCACTGTTTCCACCAAAATATAGGCGGCTCACCTTTGACCTGTACCTTGCACTCAATTTTGTCATCGGCGGTGTGACAGGAGTATGTTCCGCTGTCTTTGGACTCTGTGGATTTCACTACCAGCATACGAGACAGGCCGTCTTTCTTCATTTCATACTTGCTGCCTTCGTTGAGCTGCACTCCGTCCCTGAACCATGTGACAGAGGCGCTCTCCAAAGTAAGTTCAGCGGTCAAGACCACCTTTTCGCTCGCTTCAACACAGGTGTCCTTGATAGACCTCTTCTGGAACTTTGCGGCGGTATCTAGAGTTTGAGGGAAATAAATTTGTTAAGCTTCATGGATCAGGGATTCAATCGCACAAAGGTTGTTTCAGAGTGTTTTGGTTACCTGCCACCTGTAACTTATACACCAGCTTCTCAGTTCCAGCTTCACAGATGTATTTACCAGCATCCTTCTTCTCCACACTGTCTATCACCAGCTGGCGAGTCTTGGCCTTGGAATCCATATGAAGACTCTTGCTGGAGGTCAGCAACTTGCCATCCTTGTACCATTTCACCTCTGTCTTCACATCAGACACCTCACAGCTGAGGGTGGCTTTCTGGGAGACCGTGGCCTTCACCTCCCTCTGGATGGACTCCTTGTTGGAGAAGGCTGACTTGGTTTGGATGTCTGGACACGTTTAAACAGAGAGGTGTGGGAACATTATGACAGCTTTGATTCAAAACATTAACTGAATTAAGTAGAATGTGTATAAACGGAATGGATATATGAAAATATATTCTACAAATTCAAGTGCAACTTGGCACTATCCAGACATGTTACACCTAGAAAGATGGTTGGAAACAGACCAAACTACCACAAGAGTAGCAGAAAGTGGCAGAGCAAAGTTGATTTTCCAATAAAAATAAACATCTTCAATATAAGGTTTTTCTATTAACCTATTCTAAATACCTTGTTGTCGCCATGAACAAACCAAACAGACATACTTGATCAATTAACTACAGTAGTAACAGTAGATAAAGATATGATGATCCCTTACCTGCCACCTGTAACTTGTACACCAACTTCTCAGTTCCAGCTTCACAGATGTATTCTCCAGCGTCTTCCTTCTCCACCTTTTCAATGACCAGCAGACGAGTTTTGCCTTTTGCCTCAAAGTAGATGGTCTTGCTGGAGGTCATCAGTTTGCCATCCTTGTACCATTTCACCTCTGTCTTCACATCAGACACCTCACAGCTGAGGG
>JAOPJO010000147.1:3678921-3708826 GCA_027123675.1 Molva macrophthalma | reverse complement strand
CTTCTTCTCCACCTTTTCAATGACCAGCAGACGAGTTTTGCCTTTTGCCTCAAAGTAGATGGACTTGCTGGAGGTCAGCAGCTTTCCATCCTTGTACCATTTCACCTCTGTCTTCGCATCAGACACCTCACAGCTGAGGGTGGCTTTCTGGGAGAGAGTGGCCTTCACCTCCCTCTGGATGGACTCCTTGTTGGAGAATGCTGACTTGGTTTGGATTTCTGGACACGTGTAGAATAAAGAGGTGTGAGAACATTATGACAGCTTTGATTTAAAACTTTAACGGATGGATGAAATGACACAGAGTAATTTCATGCATTGAGATAAAGTACGATGAAATATGCCCCGGCCAGCCAAAAATAATGTTGAGCCTTTCCATCAAAAGAAAAAGGAAAGGTGTAATAATATGCAGCAAAATTATGACTATTACAATGCATTTGACGGAAATAGAGGCTTGACAAGAGCCACAAATCTTGAGCATACCATTATTAAATACACTGTTAGCCACAATATAGCTGGGCTAACCATACATTGAAATGGATATCTTCAAAAGAAAAACCTTTGCTTTGTGTTTCCTTCTTGTTTGCTGTTCTTTTGGAGGAAACGGGTACACAACACTGCACAATTACACGAAACAAAAACATCCTCAATTTTAACCCTTACCTGCCACCTGTAACTTATACACCAGCTTCTCAGTTCCAGCTTCACAGATGTATTCTCCAGCATCCTTCTTCTCCACACTGTCTATCACCAGCTTGCGACTCTTGGCCTTGGACTCCATATGAAGTGTCTTGCTGGAGGTCAGCAACTTGCCATCCTTGTACCATTTCACCTCCGTCTTCACATCAGACACCTCACAGCTGAGGGTGGCTTTCTGAGAGACAGTGGCCTTCACCTCCCTCTGGATAGACTCCTTGCTGGAGAAGGCTGACTGGGCGTCTGAGGATGGATGTGTTGAGAAGAACAGTCAACAGCCACACACTACAGTGGAACTATAAGCAAGCATAATGTGACTGTCTCAATATATTCAGAAAAAATAACAACTAAAAACACACATAAGTTGATTAGTTCTACCTGAGACATGGATATTGAAGACCAGCTTCTCCCCTGCAGCTTCACATATGTATTCTCCAGCATCCTTCTTCTCCACCTTTTCAATGACCAGCAGGCGAGTTTTGCCTTTTGCCTCAAAGTAGATGGTCTTGATGGAGGTCAGCAGCTTTCCATCCTTGTACCATTTCACCTCTGTCTTCGCATCAGACACCTCACAGCTGAGGGTGGCTTTCTGGGAGAGAGTGGCCTTCACCTCCCTTTGGATGGAGTCCTTGTTGCAGAAGGCTGCAGTTGCTACAGGGGATGCAGTGACTGCAGTGGATGCACTGACTGCAGTGGATACAGTAGCTGCAGAGACTGTAGCGGCTGCTTGGGTTTCTGTAAATAAAATAATCATAACAAAAGTTGTTGCTTTAACATAAAGTTAAGCACCAGTGCAAACTAAATACAATAATTCAACTGTTTGACATTTTAAGCCAATCAGAAGCATCAGCATCAAGTGTCAAGTGTTACCTTTAATCTTGACATGGAATGTGACTTTGTCTCCAGCCATCTCACAGGAATAATGTCCTCCATCAGTTTTGTTGGCGTTCTTGATGATCAGTCTGCGCTGCGTTCCTTTAGAGGTCATGCTGGTCCTTTGGTCTTCTTTGATCTCCACCTGGTCTTTCTTCCATGCCACCAAGGCACTGGCAGAAGACACCTCGCAGCTTAGGTCCAGGTCCCCTGTGAGGGTCATTCCCATGGTGCCTCTGGGCTTGTTGATGAACTTCACAGGTTCATCTTGAAGCAAAGAGATACTACTTTATTGTTATGATTTTTTATAAGGTAAGGATTGCATTTGGGGACATATTCATTTTCTTTGCACCAAAGCTTTTATTAGTAGTTCAAGCAGATGTGGGGTAGGCTAATCAAACATCAAGCTAGAGACATTTGCAAGAGTTCTTTCATTCCTTTTCCAAATTGTTCCAAATTGCATTGTAAAGTTAAAGCCACATAGATGTTTATTTATGCCTTGGAAGAAGTTGTCTTTACGAGACAGAATCCATGATTACATGATGACAGAACGTGCATTCCTTTTAGTGATTGTTCAGAAGCACCTGTTAGCACCTGCTAGCAGCTGCTCAGCATCACTGCAGCTCATGTTTCACTGCGTCACATGGCACTGGATTGTGCCATCTGTAATTTGTAGGCTTTAGGTTGACAGGCCCAAGCCAGAATATAATCTAGTAGGTTTTAAAGAGTTGTGCTGCACATTTCAATTCATTCACACTGTTGAAAACCCATAGAGACATAGAGTACACATATTTGGTCTAATGTCGTGAATTGGATTGTTCATTGATTGTACCTTTAAGGGCAAGTTGCAGGGACATTCTGTCGTCATCTAAAACACACTCGTAGATGCCCACGTCATCCTCTGTAACATTGTGGACCAGCAGGGTCCTCTTGCGCTCTAAAATCACATACTCATACTTTTTCCCTACTTTCACCTCCCGTCCATTTCTCATCCAGACCACCTGGAGAGATGGACGATATAAACAAGGACGTTCAGGTTAAAAGGAAAACAAGGTTTAATATGATATGGTGAAACAGAAGCAGTTGGGGATTTTCCACATCACACACCTTTGTCTCGTAATCAGACACCTCGGTGGTGAGCTGAGCAGTGGCTTGAGCGCTGCAGGTCACGACCTCCATGGGATCTGACTTACTGGTGAACCTGACAGAAGGGGCTGAAAATAGAAGCGTTATATAATAAGCCATTCAGAAGTTTAGTGATCATCCAACGGTACATTAGTGGATCACTTCTAAGTCTATCACAGCTGTGTTCCTAATTGAAAATGGTGCTGAGGATGGACTAGTGTTCATAGAAATGTGTTAAAGTTACTGCGAAGTTCACAGGGGTGCTTACCCTTAACACTTAGTATGCAGCGGGTCTCTGAGCCGCCACCCACAAATTTGACCTCAACTCCGTTCATTTCCATGGTAACCTCGCGGATGGTCAGTGTGTGAATGTTCTTGGACCTTGTGATGAGGTATTCAGCTCCACTGCGCAGCATGCGACCGTTCAGAGACCAGAACCCGGAGCAAACAGCGGACAGCTCCACGGAGAGCGAGTACTCCTCTCCAAAGAAGGCAGTGCTGTTCACTAGACCTTTCTTCATTTCTGCAGAAGGCTCTTCATGTGACAGGGAAAAGAAAATGCCTCAATAAATGCTGTTTATATATATATATATATATATATGTCACAACAGCACTAGCAGCACACTACTTTAAGTAGTTCTTACCAAGATAGAAGCTTCCAGACACCTCCAAGTAGGGGCTCTGGCCAAAGTCATTAACAGCAGAAATACGGAACTGGTAGCTAGCCTCCTCTGTAAAGTTGCAGAGTGTCGTCTGGGTTAAGACGATTATTTCCGTGGCGTTGCACCTCTGCCATGTCTGGTTGCCCACCTTCCTCCTTTCAATGATGTAGCTCTTGATGGGCACTGGGCGATCACTGTCAGGGGGTGACCACTGGAGGGTGATGGATGAGTCTGTCTTGTTCTGCACCACGGCATTGACTGGGGGGTCTGGCGGATGTTTTCTTGCAGCTACAGTAAAAGGAATATGCGTTTGAGGTCAATATTTAGTCACTCTGAATTAACAAACCAATTTGCATTACCTTAAATTAGTACAAAATTAGACATAGGACATTGGTATTCTATGTCCAACAACCCATTGTCACCAGACCATCTGTAATGCATGGCAGTACCAGGGAAAAATCAAGAAAGCAACTCCCAAGAAGTAGAATGTGTGTAGATTAGAAGTGTGTGTTGTGCCCTCACCAGTGACAGAGAATCGAGTGGAGGTCTTGCAGTCGGCCGCCACGAAGGCCACTTCTCCTGAATCCCCCGCCTGGCAGTCTTTGATGGTGAGGGTGTACTGTCTGAGCAAACAGGCCATGGAGATCCGGGAGTCTTGCTTCAGCCTCTCACCATTGCGGGTCCAGTAGGAGTCGGGGCAGGGGTGCTCCAGCTCCACGCAGAATATAACGGTGTCACTGACGGGGACCACCGTCCTCCTGGGTAGCTTTTTGGTAATGTTACCTAGAAAACAAACATTAATGGCTCATTTAAAACTAGACTGTGTTTTCTGTCTGTATATATATATATATTCATTAAAATAATATATAAGACTACATACTACATACCAATATATATGTATTTATAGACACTTTATAGACAGGATATGTAGGCTATAAATGGGCAAGTGAGCACGTTGACATTTATAGATTAAGTTCCCAGTTGTATATTTGGCAAGAAAAGCTGACTATGGCTCTCAGTTTGGCCATAATACATAATACTGAACACTGCACACATAAACAGAACCCAATGGTACGTGTACACAACGACAGCAACAGGAGGTCCGTACCCAGCACGGTCAGCTCGGCCACGGTGCGGCTGCCTTCCGTCATCTCGCAGATGTACACGGCATCATCATTGGTGGTGACATTGTGGATGGTGAGTAGGCGCAGCGTGCCATCCTGCTGCATGCGGTACTTAGAGCTTTCCTCCAGGCGTGTTTCCTCCATGAACCAGTTGGCCTGTGTAGCCGATGCTGGCACCTCGCACAGCAATGTGGCCGACTCCTTCTCCTGCACCTCCACGTCTTGCAGCTTCCTCCTGAACGGCACTTTGGGCTCTGTATTTTTAAATAAATACAATTTCATGTTTCATGTTATTTTTGGTCCTTATTCTCAGGACCAAAGCCAATAGTTAATCGGGTGTTATTTTGTTTTAAATATCACTTTGACATAGATACCCTGTTTATAACACACACGTCTATTCTATATTACACCGTGTCTATTCTAACACCATAGACAGGGTGCTGAGCCAAGCAGCCCAAAGTTGAGTTAATTCAGGTAACTAAAAAACCAACCTCTAAGGTCACTAGAATGTCATGAATAATTCTACACATTTTCTGATTTAGCTTTCATCTTGGGAAAAATAAACATATGAATAGAGATAGGCTACATATACAAAAGATCAGGTTGTACAACGTGAGCATACACAAGACTGAATGAAAGCATCTGAACAGTATGACTCCAAATTCGTCCAAATTCTTAGCTTGAAATCTACTGAAGATAAACCCAAATACAGTCATAGCCTGCTCCCTTTAATTCATTAGCATTCAAAAGTAGAACCCGAGCGATACTGAATTTTAGGGGCCGATGCCGATACTAACATTAGGGAGTAACAAATTATCGATATCGATATATCGGCCGATATTCATAATATATCGGCCGTTATTCTATATATATACCCCCAGGATACCCCCACGTATGGAGCAGGGTGGAGCAGCTCCTTTGGTTCTTGCTGCTCAACCTCCAGCAATGCTTCCGGCCACAGCAACATCGCATTAAAATCATGAGCTAAAGGAACCAATTAACCTTATGGGGAAGAGCTACTAACCTTCACACAGAAGATGACGTAAAAAAGTGTTTATCCTTAACTCTAAAAGCATTTAGAGGTTCAACCAATTAAGTCAAGGATTTAGGGGTAATTACATTTATAAATTGACACCATTTCTAAAGTTGTCATATCGGCCAACATATACGTCAATACCGATATATCTGTGATAGGCAAATATCAGCAGATAAAATCGGCCAAACAATATATCAGTTGGGCTCTATTCAAAAGAAGAGCTGATAATGCATGTGTTTGAGTCTCTGATTTAGTTCAGCATGTTATAAGGGGTATGTAGCAGAGTGGATATAGGCTACTAGCAAGTGATATAAAGTATTATTTCCCAGAGGTGTTTATGGTGCCTAGGGCTTATACAATGCTTGAATAGTTAGAGGAAGACATAACAGGTTTAATAACACAAACTGGATTGACCACAATCACAAACTGGTCAATCCATGATCTCATGACAAACAAATTACAAACACATTGAAATGCAAGGCTTCCCTGGAAAATGCAATGAAACAATAGTATCTACATAAATTTATAGTCAATATGTTTGTGGATATTTAATGTGTCCAATGGAAAGCTTCTCAGAGATATCCACCATGACGATGGTGCTTGGAAGCTAAAGCGAGTGAGTAACTATCATTCCAGCCGGGAACTACTCATCACCAGCAGAAAATAGCCCAGAAACACAACACCCTGCTACACAGCCAGGGTTTGGCCATGTAGTGTAACGGTAAACACATGTCAAGGGGGCAATCTGAAGCAATTATAGTTACAATGAACTTCTGTTTGCTCTTGGTAAGAACACAGCCTGCTTTAAGCTACAGAGAGTTTTATAGACCTAAAGACTCAAAGCTTCAAACAGTGAAAGGGACATTACAGCAACTTCCTTCAGGGTAATTTCCTCTAGCTCCTCCAGTTGCTATGCAATACTACATATTCAGTCAAAAGTAGGAAGGGAGTGAGCCTGCGTGTTTTAAAGAGGGAGGCCCATGATCTTATGTAAGGGACACGCCAGCTTTTGTCAATGCGAATTTTGTTACAGGACTGACATTTGTTCGGGAACTCAAGACTGCCTTGATCTGTGACCTTTGAATTTGCTGGTGTACAGTGAATTCAATGTTGTACATGTTGACTCATTGACTGGGTCACAATGATGCCACAATGAAAGTCATGCAAAGTCTACGTGTTGCTGACTTTAAAGTAGCGTGCAGTTAACAACCTATAAACAATGCAGCAGCCACAATCAGTGTTTACACCACTGCAGTTGCAATCAAAAGCAATTTTATCACTGAGAAAACAATGGAGCTATTACTTCCAAACTTGCCCAATTTATGTGGAATGATTAGTAGCCACCATTTTAAATATACATTTAAATAAAGATAATAGTATCTAGAACCTTATAACTTGTTTTATGTCCACAGCGTACATAGAACAACATTTATACAATAATGTTGAACAAATGTATATGAACATCGGAAATATGATGTTTTACCGGAATACAAGATACCACACTCATCCTCAGTTCATAATGAACACTGTCTGGTTTAGCAAGAACCGATTCAAGCATAAACTCACCCTTGACAATCACCAACACAGCGCTGTAGGTCTGACCAGCCATGTTGGTGGCGTTGCAGGTGTACAGGCCGTTGTCGGTCTGCTTGCAGTACAGGATCTTCAGGATGAAGTTCTCGGCCTGGTCCTCATAGATGACCTGCCGGCGGCCCTCGCTGATGTTGGAGCCGTCCTTCCTCCAGATGATGTGGGGCTTGGGGTGACCCGTGACGAAGCAGCTCAGCTTGGCGTGCTTCCCCTCCGTCACCGTGCAGGTGCGGGTGAACACGCCCTTGGGCAGCTTGGCCAGTGCTGCGGCCCTCATGCCGTGCTCCAGACTCAGAGCGCTCAACCCATCCTTGATGCTGCTAGTGGTGGTGGTGGTGGTGGTGGAGGAAGAGGAGACGGAGGAGGAGCCGCCGTCCTCAGTGCGGTAGATGGAGATGTCCTTCTTCATGTCCTCCTTGCGCTTCTGCAGGTGTGAGAGCAGGGAGGTATTTTTATCCGCAGCGCCCTGTTGGTGGGGGTCCTGGGCGTCCACACCGAGCACAGCACAGGAGTGCGCCCGTCCCGCGCTGTTCTGCACCCTGCAGGTGTAGGTGCCGGAGTCCAGGTTTCGCACGCTCTGGATCTTCAGGGAGCTGCTGTCGCTGTCAGAGGTGATCTTGATGCGGTTGGTCACGCCAAGGTAGCGGCCGTCCTTCTCCCAGTCGAAGTTGGGCTCCGGGTGGGCTGCCACCCGGCAGTAGAGCACCACATTGCCCCCGAGCACCGCGCGTGAGTTGGTGGGCTTCACCATGAAGACCGGCGCCCTCAGGGCCATCTCCGAAGGCAGAGCCACTTTGAGGGTGATGGCAGCATAGGCCTCCCCGACAGTGTTTTTGGCACGGCACAAATACTGGCCGCTGTCCTCCAGGGTCAGGTCATAGATGGTTATTCGGTAGACATCGCCATCCTCCACCGTCTTGAAGCGACCCCCCGAGGTTAGGCTGAGCTTCCCCTTCTCCCAGGTGATGAGCGGGGTGGGGTTACCCACGATGGTGCAGCTGAGCGTGGCATCCTTACCCACGCACACCGAGAAAGCCTTTGGCCGTGTGAGGAACCTGGGAGCTCCCCCAAACAGGTCCTGATCCATTAGTTCTCCC
The DNA here is from genome assembly GCA_027123675.1 of Molva macrophthalma. Lineage (NCBI taxonomy): Eukaryota > Metazoa > Chordata > Actinopteri > Gadiformes > Lotidae > Molva > Molva macrophthalma. Next base: position 3,700,626 of record JAOPJO010000147.1, on the reverse strand, counting down.
TATGTGCCAGGGGGGAAAAAGCTGTCAATAGATTGGAATCAGCAGAACAGTATGTTTAACATGCGATTTTTAAAAACAAACAATTGTGCATGAGATGCTCTGATCAAGAAGTCAATAATTATAACTTAATAATATTAATAATCTTTAGAGTAACCTTAGAGTTCCCATGAATAATTAGAAATGACGCTTTATAATAATAATGTATAATGTAATAATTCACATAGCAAATTAGAAATGTTTGGCAAATTGTTACTTACATCAAAAATATACGTATTTAGTAAATGGATGGATAGATAAAAAAAAATATCTGTTAGCCTATTGTGGCCTCATTATAAATGACATAGACTTTCATTACTTTTAATATTTCGTGTCCCATTCCTGACCATAGAAAAAACGTTTTAAACTACAGTGGGTGACAGCTAGCAATGTCTGTAAATCACACTATGCAAACGCACATAAATAAGCAACAAAGATGCCATTTTTATAGTAGACAGTATGTCTCAGCCGCCCCCTACCCTGCATGGTCTCTCACACTATTTATAAATACAGCCATAGTATCCTCTATTTCAAATTAATTATATCAAGGCAAAATGCAGGTCAAACAATTATAACATATCAAATTAAGACCTTGGTCAAACACAATAAATGCATCCTTCTTAACAAGGTCAAATAGAGAAGACATAGGCCTTTCAAAGGGCGACATTTGCCAACTTTGTCACCTCACTCCACTGAACGGCGTGTCCCTAAAATAACCTCAGCTGTCAGACCCTGTCTCTGTCCATTGCCATTTGTAGAAGCGAAGCGAGATAAGCCGTCTGATAGAGAGCGCACCACTCCACAAATAAATGTGGGCTACATTATACAAGAAAGTGACACATAATTCTTAATTCGTGATTCAGTTTGCGTAATATTATTGAAAGCTAAATGATCTATTTCAAAAATTCAACAAGATATAGCTGGATAGCTTGTTAGGTTTTATTCGAGGCATATTTTAACAACATGGAAAGCCAAACATGTAACAAAGTAGCGCGGGGAAATGCTAATTAGGACATACAATGAACGTGGCTGACCATTGCTAAAATCAAATAAAGTTAAATAATAATATATAAAGTTACTCTTTTACCACGCAGTACAAAGCGGTAACGTTACTTGTTGAATTTTAGTTTTCTCTAATAAAAGAAAGTAGCGAATTAATTTTTGGTATTCAATATAAAACAATTGAATAACTCCTTGAGTTTGATACCTTAATTCTTCAGACACACTTGAGTCAAATCGGTGTTGTAGGCTACCATTGGACTAAAAGTTGTTTGATGAAAATAATTAGTTTATAATCCAATATTCGTATGTAGAAATTCCAAACAAAATATTTTCTCCGCCTTGAAATATCTTCCAATTGATTGTACATCCAGAATAGTGGAACATCCCCCCAGTCTCCCGCGGTGGGCGGTTGACTACACGTATATTTTTTCTTTCTTCTCTGGTACCTCATGATGACAAATAGCTGACGTGCCTATTTGGGTTCAGCCTCCTTTCTAAAATAGACCTGTCATTTATTACTGCAGATAGCATGTAGGCACACAGGTTAGGATGTAAAGCACTTTGCTTGACTTCACCAAGACACAAGACTGCATTTAAAAGTTTGTGTATAACAGTTCTTCTACTATTTTATTGACATTTAACCACCGAAAACGACATTTAACTAATATGAAAATAGTTATCTGTGTTTATCTACTCAACTCTTACAATGCATAACAAGCCTTGTTATCAATAGCATGTAATTTGTTTTAAGTGGACCAATGCAGTCATATCCTACAATCTGATCTGATCATCGGTTAATCAAATCAGATTCCTCTTCTTAATTTTCCTTGTAAACATTCGGTAAGTTCAAAGTAGGCCTCAAACAACCCAGTCAAATCCCTCGCATTCCTTTACCAGTTCTTTATTTATTAGCCTACACACTATCAAATCTCAGAACTTTGTTAGTGTGCTTTGGCGTTGTGTGTTTTCTTGCTGCACTACTGTTGGGCTTTCCCCTCGAGCCACTGAGTGACAGCAGCAGGTCCCCGGGCCTTGATTTAAACTGGAGAAACCCTAGCAGAGGCTATACACTGCGCACTGTGGCGACTCACTTCTTCTGCTACGGCTCTTAGACTGGAACACATCACCTTTGCAACTCAGCACATTCAGAACAAGATATTCAGGTGCTTCGATTGTGACCATCTGGGAATTATAAGGCCTATTATTATTTGCAGTATTATTGGTAGGTATTAGTATTAGACCTAGTAGTATTAGAATATGAGTAGGCCTATAATCAGTATTATTATAATGGGGCTAATAAACAGTAGATGGCGCCAATGTATAGAATAATCTTTCGTACCAATCTGCTGTTTGTAGGCCTATGGTATGAATGGATTTTCATACTAATCCAGGCCAATATGGATCGTGATGTATGATAAGTTTTCTTACATTTCTAACCTAGTGCGCATATATGTATGTATGTATCCTATGTGATTACAATTATAGCCTACCTTATAAACTTGCATTTTTATTGAGTTTTCACAAAGTTGTATACATAACAGCTAAACAACATTATGGAAATAAGAAAAATACAAAAAAGAATACAAAATGATAAACAAAAACAGTAAAGGAAATAATAGTTGTCTGGTAGTATCTCAATGTTCAATCTAAAATATTCGGATTGGGCATTCATTTATACCGTGTCACGACTCTTAGAAATGTTAAATTTTTCTCAGTGTTCTCTTTGACTCTCAAAAAGTCATCTTTTCCATCACAATAATGTCTTAGACAATTTCCAGCCACTGTTCCTGTTTTGGAGGGTTCACATTGAGCCAATTTCTGGTAACCGCTTTCTTACTCGCTGCAACTACTACTTTAGTCAAGTAGAAGTCCTCTCGCATCACAACATCATGAATCATCCCAAGATACATCACAGTGCAGGTGTTTGCTATATGATAACCTAAAATATTTTTAACAACTGTATTAACATTCTCCCAATACATTCTTATCTTAAACTCATTAATTCAACCTTCTCTGAAACCGTGCACATTGCCGTCATGCCTTTTTGCCACATTCTTTGGATGATGTGTCATATACCCCTGACTTAAACTTTGAATCATATGCAAACAACCTCAGTACACGGACCAAATTATAGCCTACCTTCATTTGAGATTCAGTTGGAGAACAATCTTAAACCTTGCATGCATTATAACATTTAGGATTTCTCAACAAAGAGTCACACACATTTTATGAGTTTATAAGTGTAAAAGTGATAAAGTCTCTGCACCTTATCTCTCTCTACTCTATCTCCTGTCCACTCTCAGGCAATGGCACCCTTCTGCCACTCTCAATAACATATAACGCACACACATACACACAAAAACACACGGTGATGTAAGGTAATAAACAAAAGTTTGTGTGGAGAATGAAGATATCATGTCATGTTGGTAACACACAATAAGGGTACATTAACCATTTATTAACATTCATTTCATGCAGTAATTAGCATTAACTAACAATTGACAATTAACTAATGGTCTAGTAATGATTTACTAATGGTGTTTATTTTTACTAATGGTGTTCATGTTAACTAAGGTAATGGTGGGTCTTGGTGTTAACTAAGGTATTCATTTATACATTATTTACTAACCCTAACCTTAACTCTAACCCCTATGCTAAAGCTATATAACAATGCTTATTAATGTAAATAATGTCCATTTATGGTTAATTAATGTACCCTTATTTACAAAGTTGTTACCGTCATGAGAGAAGGGTTAGTATCTTCATCAACAAAATATGCAGGGAAGTAAAAAGCAGTAAGTATAAAATACATACTGAGCACACTTCTGAAAACCTCTCCAAATGATAAACACAGTTCATTGGTTGAACATTATAATAGTATAGTATCACATCAGTCTGCCAATAAATAAATGTAAAACAACTGACCTCTGTTGGCTGGTATTGCAGATGTTTAATACCAAGAATGGATAGGATTATAATAGGGCTCTGATACTTTGTAGTAGATGCTTATAAATACAAGCCTTAATCTGAAGTAGAGGCTAATAAATACAAGCCTTTATCTGTCCGTCCTCTTCACTTGCACATGACTCACTGTTTCCCGTCCAGCTGTTCAGATTACCTTACTTATAAGGCAGTTGGTATAGCAGGATTGAGCCTGTGAAAAGACCATACTGGGAAAATGAATAGCCGTGTTGCATGGCTTACATGGGGAAAGTATGATAATTGAGTGACCAAAATGTAAAACAAATTATCAAATTTACAGTTTTTCAACATGAACAGACAGATGTTGAGCAGTTTAATCTGTTATTGATTTTTGTACATTTTAATGGTTTTGCATTTCCATCTCGGGAAGGCCAACCGACTCCAAAGCTGAACGTTGGAGGTAATAAAGAAAGGTAACAGCAATATACCCTTCTTGTTGTTAGTGACACAGTTCCTGTCCATTTTCTCTCCCTGTGGAAAGCCTCCCTGGGGTAAAGTTTTTTATGTAAATAGTCTTGCTCTACAGTCATCTTGTCTGTCTTTTTGCAATAATGATATTTTGCAAGTGTGTATGTAAGTGTTTAAGGTCGACAGTTGACAGTTTCTGCCTGTGGGGGGTATTCCAAGAGAACTGCGCTTTCAGAACATGTTTTGCAATATGGGAACTTTTTTTATCTGTTTCTTAAATATGTTGGTTGTACTGGAGATATTTTAAATGCATGGGTTAATGACATCTCTTAAAATGATCCCGATTTCAGGGATGTAAAGCATGGTTACCCAAGTCTGTTAAATTAGATTGTAAATGTAAATATTTTTGACATTTTATGTAATTTAACAGAGTTTTATTTCTAAGTGACTTACCAATGAAGCTGAGAAAATATATATTGGACTTACTAGAATCCTATGTGCTGCACCACCAAGATTTAAAAAACAAATGGACAGTGCAATAATGGAAGGGGTTAATAATTACTGAAATGCCCCGAAGCCTCGAATCTTCCCGTAAAATAGGCCAAGATAACGCCGGAGGGAGGCACCAAAAAAACACATGGATTGCTCAACTCTGGAAGTTTTGACGAGGTGGCTCACCAGCATCCTATATAAGAACCGCTCTGGCTCTCGTTCTCCACCAGACCCTTCCGGTTCAGCACAAAGACGAACTAAAAATGAAGACTCAGATGAGATTGTTGTGCTTTGCTGTGGTTACCTTGCTGGCTGAGGCTCAGATCCCCGCTGAGCTTCCAGCTCAGATCCTGGACAATTTTAGGTTTCCTCTGGACAACTACCGCCCCCTGCTGGGTCTGCTTCAGATTGAAACTGTAAGCATATAAAACAGATGCTTAAACACTTTGTCTTGATAGCATGCATATAATGTAATATAATCCTGAAATGTAAGATGGCTACTATTGCATTAACGTGAACTATGTCTATCTTTAATATAGCTTTATCCAGAGAATGTAGATCTGTCCACAGTGTCAGTGAGAAGTCTGACATTCCCTGCACAAGAGACAAACTGCAGCCAACTGAATACTTCCATGCAGGGACAAGAATGTCCACTGAAGGAAAACGGGGTAAGCATGTACAACAATCTTGTCTTGGAAAGAGCATCAAGTCTTTTTATTAGTCTTTTACATTCATATGACAGATCTGGTTTGATGTTGAAATTGCAATGACCTATTTCAACATTTTTGTCCTTTCCAGAAACTGATGTATTGCAGTGCCAAAGTGAGCTACATAACCCAAGATGGTGACATTCAAGGCTTTGAGTTCAGTTGTGATGTTATGGAGGAGGCCTTCCTGGTAAGTGTAATCCAAACTTCAAAGAAATGTATGTATCTATGCAGAGCTGATGAGAATGTTATTCATGATTTATGAAGAACATCCTATTCACATGTAATTATGTGTGAGCAGTTGCCACAGTAGTTAATTTAAAAGTAGTAGTTCATGTAACTATTAAGAACACTAAATAATTGTATTAAGCGAAATTCATTATTTTAATGACTAATTGTTGAATCTGTATATTTTTCACTCTATTGTCTCAACCTCAAACCTATCTAAATCCTCACCTCTTTAACCTTGCATCCATGTCTGTGCCATCTCTTGATAACAGAACAGAGTGAGAAGGAGCAAGTCTGGCCGTGGATCAGGACGGGGAGGCCGCGGCGGATCCAGGGGAGGTCGTCCAGGTCATGGCTCTTCCATCGCCGGAAATGGAAACAGAAACAATGGCGGAACGCGTACAGCATAAAATGACTAGACCTTAGCCTGCTTTCAGTCAAGTGAAAAGGCCACTGCACATTGGCTTGAGCCTGTATCACTTCTTTTCTCGATTTATGTTGCATTTCCAAATAGTAAGCATAGTTTTGTTTGTTCACTTCCTTTTTACATATGCCATTGTTCACCCATAAAGTATCTCTGTTGTTTATTTGCCAGTTTGAATAATAAAAACCAAATAAAGAAAAAGAGGGCGTGCGTTTTTGTGGCCTCATAGAAGACTCAACGCACCCTGATTATCCTCGTTTAGCTTAAGAAATTAGAACATTTTTCCTGGAAACAAATAGGGCAAAATGTATTGTTCATATTTGTACATGTTACTTCACGTCCTTTGATGAACACACTAATGGAAGGTTAAAATTAAAAATTAAAACTTATGTTTACACATTTTATTTTATTTCAAATCGACATGTTCATACACACTTCAAAGATTAAATACCCTCAAAATATGATTTGCTTCTCTATTAACTTACAGGAAAAAAAATATTTATTGTAAAGCTCCGCTGAAAAATAAATATTTTGGCAAGTTTTATTATCAGCTTGTGTTTCTTCTTCACTCAAAAACAAAACAAAGCAAATGTGTAACAAAAAAAAGCATCAAAACCAATCTGACACTTTAGGATTGAAACATAGCACCTTGTCCCTGTCAATATGGATTCTTAGACTGGATTATAGTGAATAAGCCACACTATGACTGGGTTCAGCAGTTAGTGTTAGTGAACACACTCCTGTGAAGACAGACTTTAGACACAATGTCCTGTTTTCAAATGACATTACACAAGCCACATCCACAATATCAGAGTACAACTCCCACGTGATACTACAATACACCATAACCTTGCTGAAATAACAAAAAATAAATAAATACTGTACATATGTGCTGCAAAAGGTGTGAAAGGAAACATGCTGGTTCAGGGGAAAAGAGAGCAAAATAAAAAGACTAAGCCCTAAGGCACTGGTGAAAACAAAACAGAAGTGTCGATATGAAGACCATTATATATGATGGGGAATCAGATAAAGTGAAGATTAAAATGTCTACAAGTCTGTAAACAATAGCTTCAAAAGAAAATCTAAAAGAAAGCAATACTCCACGGTGTGACATATCATCTTGTATCACGTGAAAACATTCACAAAAGCAGAGGTACACTACACCCACAGTGCTTTGCAGATCACTCGGTGAGGACGACAACGACAACACGATGCATCTTGATGCTTATATATGTACAAACAGTGAGAGAGGTCATTCATGGGCGGGACACTGACTCTTTGTCCCTTTCTGGAGACACACCGTCTAAAATGATGCCGCTGATGCAAGTTCAACTAGACTCCAAAAACGAATTTCCTTCTTCCATCAGTGCAAAATGAGTCGTATGTTAGTATAAATGTGCAGCCTATGTCAAAACTTATTCTTTCAAAAACACCCAAATGCACACGCACACACACACATTACAAAACACAAAACAGCACTTGGGAGAGCGATACCATTGCTGTGCTCTCAGAAGTCTGACAGTGGTACAACAGAAGATATACAGAACAATGGTTTAGGAAGCAATGCAAGTAGATATACCTTCTACATTTTCAATGAAGCAGATGTGGAGTCGCGCAAAACACATGCTGCTCTATTTAGCTTTTTTCAGCTAAATCAACTGAAAATAAAGCTCTTGTGCATGAATTTCGCCTGTCACAATATTGCCTGTTCAATGTTATGTCGAGTAGAAAAGCCTAGGCGGCTAAAAAAAAGATGGTTAAAGAGATGTTGATGAATTCTTTCACAAAGACAGTTGCATTTGGGATTAATCAATCAATTTTTATAAGAAATAAGAAATAATGTTCGCAAGTAAATACTGGGGGTACATAACAGTCAAATAAATATAAGTTCAAATGAACAATTGATGGGAAATGATATAATTGTTATTATTTTAGACTAAGCTAAACCTACCTGAAAAGCTCAAAGCAAATAATACATGCTGTTTAACAAGCAAAACAAATCATTTGCTGAGCATTTAACAACCGATTTACAAATACTGTGATTAAATCTGTATCACAAATATCAAACGTTTGCATAATCTTTTTTAGGGGGTGGGAGAGGGCAATTATTGTACTCAGAATGTGGAAAATCAAAAGTTAGTATATACACTTATCATTAAAAGCCTTGCCGTTTCATTCTTTGAACTGCATTCTGTAATGCAGAGTTTTATAAATATGTTGATATAATTTCCCTAGATCTGCCTGAAGACTAATTGTACTGTGTAGCTGTGGCAGAAATAATAGAAATAATCCTTAGGACGTCTATGATTCACATTATAAACATTCAGTGTAGACGTAATATATTTTAGACCTACTTATTTTGGTAACCTTCAGCAGTTATTTGTGTTACGCTAATAAACAACTGCCTAATTATATTACTTTTTGGATTCAATTTTAATGTGACGTTTAAATGGGGTTAGCGCTTTGAATCCTGTCTTAATGGTAATCAATATATAGAACGTTTCAGAGATAGTAATACTAGGTCTAAATGGTACATTTAGGACCATAATAAAAAAAGGAGCAGCTTTAGAGCATACGTTTCTCCAGTTTAAAGTCCTATTATACTCAAACCCAACAGGGCCGTTGTCAAGTTCAATAAAATATGCATAAACGATCACTCAGATAGCACGACAGCAGACATCTCACTACTTGTTCTCTCTCAGAGGCTATCTGACAGTAAAGAAAAGCAAAATGATCTAGATGAACAACATGAAAAAGCTTACAAAGTCTACTAGAATTAAAATGAGAAAATAGACCTTCTTGCTTTAAAAAAAAAAAAAGGAAAAGTGGATGCTGCTTTCACATGGGGCACGACAACACTCCAAGAGACAGCGATTACTGACTCACCTAAACATTTCACGCACGTGTGAATGGAACAGACAACTCCTTCTGCTGACTCTTCAAGGTCTGTTGATATGCATGTTGCATTGGACACTGTAGTGATTAGCCCTACATCTCACACACACACACACACACACGCAGAACACTCTGTAGGACTAGAGCACAACATTTATAAATACAAACTGATTCATGGCATAGAGATGAAGAAAGACGATGGAAGACATGTTTTTCCCTGCCATGTTTCGCCTGACGGGACGGTAGGAGGGGCATGGTGGCGCACTGACAGGGGGTCATTATCCAATGAAGCTCGTCCCAACCACCTGAAAACTCTTGAGTGACGTCTTAAAAGGTCCAATAAAAGCTTTCCCCCTCGCGGAGATCATCTAAGGCCACAGTGTTCGTCGAAGAAAAAGAAAGTGTAAACACTATAAAGGGAAGAGAAAATAATGATCATAGCAAATATATTCTTGGGCTTCACAGATATAAAAAAAAGGCACATTTTTGCTGCTCTCCGTTTAAGAAACTTGTCATTGTGCCAGGGTAAGGAGCACTCACTGTGATGAGTTTAAACAATGTGCACCACGTACCCTATGATAGAAGGCACTTCAGCAGCTACTCCTGCCGTCTTGTTGGGGAGTGGATCCACTGATGATCTCCTCTTCTCCTTCGTCAACCTCCTCCTCCTCTTCCTCCTTCCAGCCACCCAGGGAACTAGGCCCTGCGAGGCCGGCCACTGAGTGGACACTGTGTGCGTGAGGAGCACCTGACCGGAGAAGAGGGTACAAAACAGCATGTGTCTTTCAAGAACATAAAGGAGAGCCAGTGGTCGTTGCCATGGAAATCTGCGCATACTTATAAGCAAGGTCAATAATGGAGATATTTTTCAATCTCCGTGATCGTTTTAAAAATAATGTTGAAGTATCTAAAGAAGACCATGGTTCTTTTTCAAGTCATGAGCAATAATCCAATAAACGAATATAGTGGTTTCTTGGGGGCACTGGAGGATTGATTAAGCCATACGAGACACTGAAGCCTCTTTATGAGTTTCTCAGAAAGTGGCGCACATTGACATTATACTTGATAAGGGGGCCATTCATAACAGACACATGCTGTTCAAACACGGGCCTTGGAAGGGGGATAGCTTTTGATTTACCAGTGTTAGTGTGAAGCTCTCTCATCGGCACAGGGTTCTGCCCGTGCCCTGAAGTTCTCTGGGGCTGGGAGCTCTGCTGGTGGACCTGGAAACACAAGCATATTGTATATATATGTACAGTGTATAGGAGAATAATACTATGTGCTTTATCCTCTTACTGGACCCTTCTCTTTCTCTTTTATTTGTTATTTATCACTATGTAATGTTCTGATATGTGCATGTGCTTTTATTGTCTGTACACAGGGCCTCATTGTTATAGGGTCCTGGAACCCAATTGAGCTCTCTGTTTAAATAAAGGTTCACTTTAGTACAGCACATTTCGCTAGCAGACAGCGATATGCTAGCAGACAGCGATATGCTAGCAAATGGCGCTACATTATAGCGCTCTGCTTACACAAGAAGATAAATGACCAGAGTGATGAAGGACTGGTGGTGAAGCAGTGGGGCCATGTTACCTCGTGCATGTAGATGGCATGGAGGCTCATCTCCGCTGAGGAGAACTCTGAGAGAAGCGTGTTGCTGCGGAACCGTGTGTCACTGTTGGACATACTGTGGAGAGACACAGTATTAGTTATTTAGCCACTTTTATCCCAAGCACCTTCACATGAATTCAGATACATGTCATCAAGGTGAATTCAGATACATCTCATCTCAGCGATGAGAGAAGAAAATAAAAAACATATTATTTCTTTCTTTTTTCAGTCAGACACTACAATTCTGACACAAAGCTTGACCCATTCTCTTAATCTTGATAATTATCCAAACAAAATGAAATAAAAGTTGTTTCATATAAAATATAGCATCATGATTGATTGTTTTATTGGTCAAATGGCTGGGCTAGTGGTGAGGCTGCTATATATGTTGGGAGTCAATTTGCTAAGTTCATTATATGTTAGCAGTTACCTAGCTCACTAAGTGAGCCTTATTTTGAGAACTGCATTCAGCTGTAATGTGTGATTTCCTTAGAATCGCATTGTTGTAAGCCTATTCCTAGCCAGTCACATTATTATGTGTCAGTAGTAACTGGCATGCTGTCTTTGCTTGGGTCATTGTGTCTTTGTTTAATTTGTGAGTGTAAAGGCACGAAGGAGCAGCAGAAGCAGAAGAAGAAGAAGAATAGAGGAGGGTACCTGTCGATGACGGTGCGGTCGCTGCGGTACAGGGGGCTGTCGGGGTGGAGGGCGGAGGGCAGGGGGTTGTGGGAGCGGCTGCGGCTGGGATGGGGGTGGAGCTGTGAGGCGGACAGCGAGGCCAAGACGCTGGCGGCTGCCGACGCAGCCGTGCTGGGCGGGACGAAGCCACGGTCCCGGCCGGGCAGACCCGACCCGGTCAGCACCGGGTGGGCCAGGACGCTGGCCAGCAGGTTGTCAGGCTGGAGGGGAGCGTGGACACACGCAGGAGAATAGCACCGTTATAGTGGACCCACAATGTGATCATCGAATCAATAACTGTACTTGTTTATCCTTGCTGCTCATGCTTAATAAAAGAAATATGTATATATGTGTAAACATAAGCAAACAAATGGATATCCGTATCTTGTCAACAGCTGGAGGAATCTATAGTGTTGTTCTTGCTTCTTTAATAAATAACCTTGTGAAATTTGAGCTTTATTTACAACAATAATGAACTAAGCTCCCAGTCTACACGTGGCTGCTTCTTACCCCGGAGCCGGACTCGTTGGACAGCAGTGAGGTGCAGAGCGGGGCCTCAGAGAGCAGCAGCTGGGTGGAGGGGCCCGCCTGGGCGTCCTGCTGCACCTTCTCCTTCAGGTGACTGATGAACATGGAGCTCTCCTGCGGGGGCTGCCAGCGCGGGTTCTTGATGGTGAAGTGCATGAGCGACAGCTCCGTCTTGCCGTTCTCAGCCTGCTGGTAGATGGACGCCTCCGTCCGGCCTTCCGACATCCACTGCAGAGACAGGGCCAGGGAGGATTCAGCGTGAGTCAGGAAAGTTAGGATACTGACGCATTGAAAGATGAATGTCAACGATACGATTCCTTTTTATTAAACTAGATACTTTTTTTCTGTATCATCTGTCCTACGGACAAATCTGAATTTTTAACCATTTAAATCTGTGCAGTAGTAAGCTAGCTAGGTCCAATCCCCAATGTTTATAGCTCATAGCGTTCATAGCGTTCAATACAGGACTTTCACTTACTTCATAACTCACAATTGAGAAGAGGATTAACAGACAGCTTGTCCTGTAGAGTAAATTCTAAGAAATTATGTGGAAGGACAAAATCGGGCCTTGCCATTGGGTTTCCGTGGCGTCGGATGTCCATCTGAGCAAAGGAGCAGATGTCCCCGACGCCGACCACCTCAACGGTGAAGTTCCTGAAGAAGTCGATGATCTCCAGGGACTTGTTTCTCAGCAGGAAGATGAGGACGAAGGGTGTCACGATCGGACTCAGAAGCTCCTCTAAGATGAACACCTAACATGGAAGGAGGCCTTGTCATTGCTTTCTAAGAATATTATGTTTTAATGTATTATTATTATGATCAAACTGTGTTTTTATAGATCAAAGTGCTTGACATCAATACAGTCAAAACTATAAAATAATAATAAACATCATTGATGTTACAACTACAACTACTACAACTAATGACCGCATTGACTGCCATTTTAAAGACACATTTTATAAATGAAACCCCATTGCCTTATTAGTCATTGGCTGAAAAAAAACAAAGAAAAACACATAGGCCATCTTCAGACCAACGCCTCATCACAGTTCTGTTTGTGTCAAACGAGCCCACATCTCTTCCACCAAGGACATGGCCTTATAGCTCACAGCTTTGTACTGGAACAGCTGGGCCACCTCGTCCCTGGTCTCGCCCTTGTTGGCGTGGCCCCTCCAGTGGTCCGGCATGTAGTGGATGTGTGCCAGCACGCACTGCAGCAGCTGCTCTGGACACCACACCATATGCTCGTCAGGGATGAATGATCTGGGTGCAACATAGCATGTGAGGATTAGTCTTGTTCCTGTGTGGCGCCATTGCAAGAGTACGGCACTATTTCTGCCAGGGGTTAGGGGATCGATTCCCGTTGAGGCCACCGATGCATTTCCATAGAAATACATGCACTCAAGGTATTGTAAGACAATTGGGTAAACACGTCCACCTAATGGCATATATATTATTATTATTATGAAAATATAACAATATTAAATATATTAATATATTTTAAAAAGTATTTATTAAATAACAGAACATAAAATAACATAATTTAATAAAACTATTGGACATTAACGAGAGCTTGTCTGACAAACAAGCATCCGGGAGTAAACCAGTGGCCCCCATCCCTCCACCCTATTTAACACGTCCTCTGTTCTGAACTCTGACCCTCCTTCCCCCCCACCCCCGCCCGCGCCTACCTGGTGATGGTGATGACCACGCCCAGCACGGTGATGGCCGTCAGGATGTGCTGCACCGTCAGCACGTCCTCGTCGTACACCGTCAGCGCGATGAGCACCGCCAGAACCGAGCCGGAGAAGAAGGCCACGTTCTTGGCCAGCACGGACATCAGCGGCGCCGTGAAGGAGTTCATGTACTTGGAGGTGGGCTTGTAGCCACGGCCGAGCCGCCCGTGCAGCTCATGGTTGAGCTCGTTGAAGTGGCGCAGGTACAGGCGGCCGTAGAGGGACCAACGGCGAGCGCCCAGGCTGCCGGGCTCCCGTCTGATCACCTCAGTGTAGCTGAAGAAGGCGTACAGCACCTGCCACACCAGGATAAAGGGGCACAGCAGCAGGTTGGCCACGCCCATCAGCAGGATGACCCGGCTGAGCTGCTGGGCCAGCTCCAGCCGGTTCCCTGCCCGCTTGTACTTTGGGTGCAAGTTCCACTTGTTTTGGAACAGTGAGCCGGGCCCCCAGAACAGGATAAGCTCAAAGTTGTACTTGAGGCCCTGGGTGAGGAACACAATGTTGCCCAGCAGGGGGAGCTGCAGGTGCACGGGTAGCAGGGATTTGTTCACCATGGCAACCATGTAGTTCTTAAAGCGCAGGATGCGGTGGTAGATGTCCAGCTCTGTCAGCTCCTTCTTGTGGATGCACATCTGCTGCTCCCGCTGCAGGCTGATGAGGCGGTCCTGCACTTCCTGCCATGTGAAGTTGCAGAGCTCATCCTGAAACAGGACACAGACCCGCAGGTTAAATGACAAATTACTGTTTTTGAAACAAGTCAGCATTCTAGATGCCCTCTGGACACATCTCCGGGTCAAACCGTTATAAAAAAAAGGATATCTATATTGTGGGCTTTTATTGCCATTATGGACAGGAGAGTGGATAGAATCAGGTTGAAAGAGAGAGGAAATTAAATGTAGCATAGGACTGCTGTCAAGAATCTAACCTGCGTCGCTACAAGGTGTATTGCCCATAGTTTGGGTTTTTAAAGGATAACCTTTTCCACCTGGACCCTATTTTCCCCATAATTTTGGACTAAGTGACTATTGCAGACAACAGCCTGCAACAGCTGAAGCGCCCGCGCTCAATACTGGAACAATTTAAAACATTGCTGTCCACATTAGTCATTTAGACCCAAAATTATGGAAAAAAAGATTGAAAAATTATCCTTTAATCCGACATGCAGGTGTGGATCGAGAGGTCTTACCATCCTAATCTTTAATGCTTTGATGTAGAACTGCCGGATCTCCCAGTAGCTGAGGATGTTGCAGAAGACTTTGACGAGCCGATAGATCCAGAAGATGGCTGCCATGATCAGGAGGAATATTATCCAGCTGTTTTCCTGGATGCTGAATAAAAATAAGAGAACGGCACATAAATAATGTGAAATGGTTGCTTGAAACACAAGGTGGTTCACAAACAGTTGAGGTCCAAATGATATAGACCTAAATTGGTGGGGTAAATAACTGTACAGGTATGGCCAACCTGCAGTAAAAGGCACAATGAATCATCTAATATTCAGCATAAGCAACAGAAATTGTAAGAAACCAATGACGCACCATGCAATTTTTGTTCTGCTTGTTTTTTGTTTAATATACTATACAAAGTTCCAGCAAACACCTTAATAGTACAATTAAATATGTTTTTTAAGAAAATTAAAAGATTAAGAAATCCATTGGATATCGTTAAAGGAAGCCACCAATAAATGTTGCTGGATGACACAGTGATCAGTGCGACACAGACACATTGTTGACAGAGTTGGAGGTCATCTAGACTTTTGAATTACAGGGGCAAGAGAAAATGTCTCAATGTTCCCAAAAACAATCTTCTGGGATTATAGGCCATCACAGAGAGTAGTTTGAGATTGTTCCAGATTGCCGGTCATGCCGTTCTAAAATTAGAATGCCCAGCTTCAACTGTGCGTCATTAAGCCTGATATAAACAACCACTTAACCACGGTGGGCTACAGAAGCCAAATCGATGAGAGCCGTGAGTGTGGCTAGGAGGAAAACAACCAGAGGAAGGAGGGAACCGCTGCTATGCTGGAGTCAGATCAGCAGTGGGCTGGCTTTGGGTTGCGTTCCTTGGCGCAACAAAGTGTGTGTGTGGGGGGGGGCATGTAGTCGTCAGGCATGGCTAGTCTAGCTGAGCTGTCAGGTTCCCTACTCGGTTGACCAGTTTCACCACATTGAGGATATCAGTTACAGTGTGGTGCATGTGTGTGTGTGTTCATCTGAACGCTGTGCACAAATAACTCAAGGGAAACATCCCCAGTGCCAGACTATTGCAACTTGTTCTTGTTGATTACAGTGATGCCATTAAAGATGTAATGACTAAATCTTGCGCAATCTTTGAATACAGGCTGGAACTCAGTGTACAGGTAAGGTCCGCAAATGAACCAATAAAGCAAAGTACCACTGGCTCTTCTTTAAACATCAACCCCGAACTAACCATCGTTCACATTTTTGAAATAACAGGTCATTGGTCACAAGAACCTACCACAAAATGTAGTCACCAGGGTGTGTTGTATGAGCAGTACTCTCTAAGAACACACAGATTTATTTTTCTACATTGTACAATTCATAATGTTTATTTATGGCCAGGAACGAGCCAACATATATCTTGTTTTTGTCTTGACAAGGAAAATTTAGACAATCTGACAAATAAATAATAATAGCGGCTGATGGTTATTGGGTGAAGCTTAAATACAAATATTTCAAACAAAGTCAGTCAACCCAGCAGCTGTAGAAAATACCCTATAAAACAATGCGCCAACATGTTTCAAAATAATAGCCATCAATTTTATTTTGACTGCAGTCCTGTAACGCCCTTTGAGACCATCGCTGTGATAAATATCTTATCACATAATGGTAGAGTAGAATACCGTATAAGGAGGACTGTGACTGTACTATATTACATGCCTGTCAATGAACAGCCTTTTTTTAAAGGCTGAATATGACTATTAGGCTACAACAAAGAATTAATTAATTCTTCACACTACTTTCCCGATTGTTATTGGCATTATATTTTACAATCTATTGCTTGTAAAAACAATATTTTACTTGACTTTGATAATCCTAATAAGGTGTACTTATAACTGCACAACATTTCACATGACCACAACACTTACAGCGATACACATTACATTATCTGAAGATGGAAATACACTTACTTCTCAGTGCACTGCTGGCTAGGCAGGATAGCATCAGGGAGTGTGACTTTGTTCCTGTCCAATGGGTTCTGGCCCGGCCCGGTGTGATTGACGGCCCGGTTGGCGAATAGGATGTCATACTCCACACAGTTGAAGAGGAACGTTGTGAATGTGACAACAAACAGGAACTGACTGTGAGGAGATTGAGCAGTCATATTTAAAATATGTATTTGACATTTCAAGAGTAGTTTAAATTATATTAGTGACAGTTGACTGTCAAAAACTCTTAATTAACTTCTTAATAAACAGATTCTTTAACGCAGTGTATTTGACTGTGGGAATAGACATTATAATTTAGATCCATCATATATAGTCCTGAAGACTTTTGTGGTGATCATGGAGATACTTAAGCCATTACACTTGAGATCAAATTCTATACTCCGCAAATAATTGTGTTACTTGACATTAATATTCAGTTTGATCTTAATAAGTTAAAATATTTTTATACGTACATCAGTTCGAAGAACTCCGACAACATCATACATGCAAAGCCATTTTTCTGATGGAAATGGTAGATGTGGACAGTCAATTAAGGAATATATTTACAAACACCACCTGAAAAATAGGGCATACAGTGCCACTATTCCAAATTACACTACAGTACATTTCACAGAGAAACATTACAAATAAGATATTCTCAATGCTGTTTCATGTCAACATCATCCGTCAGGAAACCACATGTGGCACATTTGAGCAACATTTCGTCGTAAACAACAAGTAGCCTACTCATCATTACGAAGTACTAATACTACTACTAACCCCAACCCTTAAATGCAAAGGATATTCTTGTGAAGAAGTTATCCAGGTTCTTGATGTGGTGCCATGAGTCTGTAAGATAACCATTGCAGATGCATTATTATACTGTATCACTAGCTACAAATCTGAAAGTAAGGATTTTAAAAGTATATGTATAGAGTTAAACTACAAGCTGTACAGTATAAATATTGACATAGAATATGTATTTTGAAGAGAGTTGTGTACCCTTTAGGCCTTCTGGCACATGCACCAACAAATCCTCTTCCCCTGGTGGCGAATCCTCCTCAAAGTCTTCAATTCTCTGATACTCCTGGTAAGCTTCAAAGTTGGCCATTGTCCTTCACATTCTTCAATCAATCCCCGGTAGCAAGTGAGTATTCAATCCTTTAGTTTTTTGTATATAGTGAATCGTATTTTAAAACGCAGTAAGAGTGTTTCTTTGCATAGTGTGCGGCTGTGAAACAAGCTAACGGTACCGTGTGCTAGCGTGACAGCCAGTGTGACACTCAACCATCTCAGGCTCGATCTGAAGCATGTAATGCCAACACAAACTCGTTGGAGGTTATAAACGAATACGGCAACAGCCTAAACGAAGCTTCACCACATCGCCCTACACTGTGTTCACCTGCATGAGGGTAGCTAGGTCAACAAATCTAGTGGCTGGCTAGCCCCTGAATGATTCAGCCAGTCGTGTGGTGAAGGGTGCAACGATTTGTTTTGTTCCCGTCCTGGTCCGCTCGCTAACGTTAAATGTTGATCCCTCTGGCGTGGGTTTCAGTCTGGATTTAACTTTTCCGTTGCTTTACGTTTGACGAGATGGAATGACTTTGTTGTTCAGAAAACTATACTGTCAGGTAAGGTTGACTTGGATTCCAAAAATAAACCATCTGTGTGTGCGTCTCTCTCTCGTTTGGTCTTTCACAAACAAATGTCAACAAAACACGTTTGACGTCACTTGAGATTTATTAGACGTCACATCCGGTTAGGTTACAGTGTACGTATAATATATTAAAAATATTGCATAAATATTCGAGGAGAAAATCGAAACAACACACATATTAGTACTCAATTGTCTTGCAAAACAATCTATATGTTTATGTGTACCAATCCACAGGATCAACAGTAGAGAAATGCACTCTGGGTCATTGTCAACATGGCAGCCTGCATGTAGCTCCTTGGATCCTTTGGGGCTTAGCGATTATCTTTTATTTGTAAAAGTACTACCCGTTACAGGGAGAATTATGCTTTACTTAATGTGTTATAGAACAACCATTGGTGCACCAGTTCGGTCGCTATTCACGCGATTAAATAAAACCACAGATTTATGGAAATCTCCACGGTATGGCAACGTGCCCGACTCTTAAAGATAAACTGTCTAGCTGGTTGTGGTGGGGTGCTCCGATTTCAGTACTTAAACGATGCTGTACAATAACTAAAGGCTGGAAAATAGTTTGTTTTTACTAGCAACTGTTGACAAATAACTGTTATTGATTTACACAGCACTTCAAAGTAAACCACTATTTTGTCAGCCAATCATTGAATAGCAGTGTTATAGAGAATCCTAAAACTTGCGTTTTTTATATTTCAGAGCCCCGTTGCATTCATCACATGTGCCACATACGTGTAGGTCCTTGCGACAACCTGGTAATGCCGTCAGTCGAATTTGGAGTCTGACCCAAAGAGCTGTCCGCCAGGCAGCCACCCAGACGTCAAAACCCCGAGGGGTGGCCCTTAAGTTTATTCTGGGGCCAGCGTTCTGCACCATATCTGCACGGCTCGTTGGCCGTGTTGCTTACTGTGAAGCAGATGTCAATAACAACATCCATGCAGAAGGTTCAACTAAAGAACCTGTCCCCGAGTTCAAATGGCATATTTTGTGGGAATTTGTCAAGCCTCAACTCTTTGCTCTCCTCGGTGCAGTTGTGGTAAGGAAGCAATTATCATGACCTGAAGTCACATTATTATATTAGACCTTTTCCATGTTAAACACATGATGTGTTGACAGTTGGTTTTCATCCCAATTAACCAAGTTATTCT
Organism: Molva macrophthalma; assembly: GCA_027123675.1. Taxonomy (NCBI): domain Eukaryota; kingdom Metazoa; phylum Chordata; class Actinopteri; order Gadiformes; family Lotidae; genus Molva; species Molva macrophthalma. Next base: position 3,680,913 of record JAOPJO010000147.1, on the reverse strand, counting down.
TATAACTCTAATCAGCTTGCTTTCGGTGCTGCAATCCTGAATATTCAAATCCCCTTAATACTGGGAGAGTTGGTGAATATTGTTGCTCGCTACATGAGAGAACATACTGGGAACTATGTTCATGAGATCAGAGGTCCCGCCCTCAAGTTGCTTGGACTCTATGGTATTCAAGTAAGTTGCATTGTACTGGATATTCTTAATAGCCTTATTTAACCTTTAATAACCCAGAACTTGGAAGTTAAGTTTTACAACTCCAACCTCATAGCTCTCAATTTTTGTGACTGTTGTATGATATCATACAATTTAGTGTGAAAAAATGTTTTTAATCCACACTGCATTGAATAACACATAATAATAATAATATCATTAATTAAATATAGAATCTGGAAGTCGGATTACCGTTGGGGTCGCTGTTAACATTGAACAAATGGAAATGGGTGGAAATGTGGATTCATCCATCCCCAATTCAATCCAATTCACCTACTCCTCTTCCTTCACAGGGTCTTCTTACCACCGGCTACATTATCCTGCTGTCCAGAGTGGGGGAGAGGGTGGCCGCCGACATGAGAAAGACACTCTTCGCAGCTTTATTACGGTAAACAATTCCCCCCCGGTTTCTTTTTTTGTACACAAAGAGTCTGCAGCACAATTGTATCATGCTCATAAAACAATAGCTTTTCCAGAATATGGACGAAAAGAACACTGCTATATTGTGTAGACATTGAATTTCCTAACAAACCGTATAGGTCTCAACCAAGATAGTTTTAATGTTATTGGGCAAACGGACATGTGTCACCCACTCCCAATGTGAGAACCATGGTAAAAACCAACACATATACAACTGTCATACTAAATGGCTGCTGTGTCTTTGCTGTAATTTTGTTAGACAGGACGTGGCGTTTTTCGACGCCAATAAGACTGGGCACCTGGTGAACCGCCTGACTTCTGACATTCAGGAGTTCAAGTCATCTTTTAAATTGGTCATCTCTCAGGTATTGATACTTGTACGATTTAGTAGTCACATAATTTTGTCACAAGAGGTGTGTTTGTGAGTATTGTTAAGAAAGAATATAGGCTACTCTAGGCCTAGTAAGCTTATTTAATGTTTTCATCAATCATGTGTTTGGAATCTTAAATAGATAATAGGAGATATAACAGTATCAAATACATATGCTGATGGGTTATCAGTAGACAATCCTGGTTGTCAGTGAATTGCTATAATTCAATGTGCTTGTATGATGTCTTGTATGTTTTTGCGTTCCTCAGGGTCTGCGGAGTCTGACCCAGACAGTTGGGTGCTTTGTTTCCCTCTATATAATTTCACCTAAACTCACCGGCCTGACCGTAGTGGTCCTGCCCTGTCTAGTGGGGGCCGGGGCTCTGATTGGCTCATTCCTCCGCAAGCTGTCTCGATTGGCTCAAGAGCAGGTCTGGTGAAATTCTGGGTTTTCGTTGTTATATGATGTGAATCGGAGTTTGTTTTTGCTGTTTCTGTTTAAAATGTTGACTGAATTCTGTGTGAGGCTTCAGGTGTCGAAAGCAACAGGTGTGGCTGATGAGGCGCTAGGCAATGTGCGGACAGTTAAAGCCTTCGCCATGGAGGAACGGGAGCTGCAGTAAGCCGACTGTAGTTTAACTTTAAATATGTATTTATTAATATATAGGCTACTTCTTTGACTCATCATATTATCATATATTGTATATTTATTTCTATATCTATTTATTTTTCAGGTTATATGCCTATGAAGTCCAGAAGTCCTGCGAAATGAATGAGACTCTGGGCAATGGAATCGCTGTGTTTCAAGGCCTGTCAAACGTTGCTCTAAACTGTAAGGTTTTGTTTTTCTCTCTCATCTCTTCATTTGATTTAAAAAGTCCTTTGCTGAATGTTCTGACTGCTCATTTAACAGGTTTTTGTGTGTGTGTGTGTGTGTGTGTGTGTGTGTGTGTGTGTGTGTGCATGTGCATGTGCACTTGTCATTACGGGAAGTG
>JAOPJO010000147.1:3666494-3678821 GCA_027123675.1 Molva macrophthalma | reverse complement strand
GTGTGTGTGTGTGTGTGTGTGTGTGTGTGTGTGTGTGTGTGTGTGTGTGTGTGTGTGTGTGTGTGTGTGTTCACATAGGCATTGTCCTTGGAACTATATTTGCTGGAGGATCTCTAATGGCAGGTGATGAAATGTCCCCAGGGGACCTCATGTCCTTCCTGGTGGCTTCTCAAACTGTCCAAAGGTAAGACCTCAGGGTTTATTTAAAACCTGACCGACAGCAGTGCACCCCTTTACATTAATTAACACATTTGATTTCACAATTATGTTACTCTTTCTAGGTCTCTGGCAAGCATCTCTATCTTATTTGGGCAGGTCAGTAGGCTAAATGTTGAGTTTGCTTGTTTTTTCTTTTTTACATCTCAATGGACAATCTCATAGGTGGTTAACAGGGAATATAAAGACTGTTTCTAATCCAACATATGCTCTACAGGTGGTGAGAGGTCTAAGTTCTGGTGCCAGGGTGTTTGAGTACATGACCCTGGAGCCTTCCATTCAGGTCTCTGGAGGCGGACGCATCCCTTACCATTCCCTGACTGGGAGGATAGATTTCATGAACATCTCATTCAGGTGAGGGCCTGTCCTCCTGTTTTCACTACAGATACTACATAAACAAACCTATGTCTGCAATTTAGTAAATACGTTTTTGTCTGTTTGTAGTTATCCAACAAGACCAGGCCATCAGATCTTAAAGAGCTTCAACCTAACACTGCCCCCCACGAAAACAGTTGCCATAGTCGGTGAATCTGGAGGAGGTAAAAACACCTGAGCAGTCTAGAGCAGTGATTACCGTTCACCTACATTTTAAGTTGCCTTTCATGTGCCTGATCCTGTTCTATTTAGACCATACACGAACACACTTCTAAATTTATGTAATGGAAAAAAAACACTACATTGATTATGTTTGTGCAACCACTTGATGCCCTTATTTATTTACACAGGAAAGTCCACTGTGGCAGCTTTGCTGGAGCGTTTCTACGATCCAGATAATGGCGTCATCATGTTGGATGGACTCGATATCCAAACGCTTGACCTGTCCTGGCTCAGGGGACAGGTTATTGGATTTATTAATCAAGTAAGGATTTTTTTTTCTTTTTCGTCCAATGCACTTATGGATAATGAACTGTACAATGATTACTGTCCTATTGTTCTCACTGGCTCACCGGATTCGTAATTGTCTTTTTCCTTTTTTTAAGGAGCCTGTGCTGTTTGGCTCCTCTGTGATGGAGAACATCCGCTTTGGCAAGCCTGAAGCTACAGATGCTGAGGTCATCAATGCTGCTAAGCAAGCCAATGCCCACCGCTTCATCACAAGCTTCCCAGATGGCTACAGCACCGTGGTCGGTACGGTTTCTGTTTAGCTTTTCCAGCGGCCTTCGTTCTAAAGAGTGGGCTTTTACATTGTTTACATACCTAAAAAAATATATATTTTCACGTACAATCAACCAGCCTTTTCCAGTAATGGCTCCACTATAAAATTACCCATCAAAATAAGGCTCTTTTAATTCTGAATTGTATTTTGTATTGCTGTAGGGCGGACAAGCTAAAATCTGGGGGAACAGAGTGTGTCATTTTTTTACACTTAATATTTGTTATGACCAACCATTGTGCTGGAGGCGGGGATCTGTAACTGTGTTATTGGAGAACACAAACTCGGCCAGCAGTAGTAAACTGTAAAAACGTGTTTGTAAAGGTTTCCAAAGGTGTTGACTAGCAATTGTAGAAATACTTATTAAAATCCTCTTCTGAAAGCTTCATCCACTCGTGCAAATTAGTTTTCTTCAGTAAAATAAATCTGCAACGAAACAGGAAACAAAGTGTAACTGCCCTTGGCAGTGTTTGGTTTCCAGCCCAGGCTCTGTGCCGTCACTCCCCAGGGGTTTTGCTATGAAATAGTAGGACTGCTGGATCCAAGATTAGTATTGCTGTATTTAATTCTCTGTGTTGATGCATCCAGGGGAGCGGGGTGTGACCCTGTCGGGCGGACAGAAGCAACGAATCGCCATCGCCAGAGCGTTGATCAAGAACCCAACCATTCTGGTGCTGGATGAGGCTACCAGCGCGCTGGACGCTGAGTCAGAACGGGTGGTGCAAGAGGCTCTGGACAAGGCCACTAAAGGGCGCACGGTTCTGATCATCGCCCATCGCCTCAGCACCATCCAGGGGGCCGACCTGATCTGTGTCATGAGCAACGGCCACATTGTAGAGGTGAGACAAAGGAATTGCAGGTCTTGTGTTGATTCAATTACCTTGGGTGTCGCAGTTTACATTGATGTGAGAGAATCACTAGAAAATGCCCGACATTTGTGTTTTGTGTTCCAAGGCTGGGACCCATCTGGAGCTGCTGGGCCGAGGCGGACCTTATTCGGATCTGATTCGTAGGCAAAGAGCCGAGGCAAAGAAAGGAGCAATTTAACAAGTGTTTACAATTAAGTATACTGTCAAACGTGTGAATATCAATAATCATGAATGTCTCTTGACTACTAGGATCAGGATAAATGTACATGTAAAATGTACATATTTGGACCAATCATTATATTTGTATTGTAGTGGTCTCTGGACATAGTGTTTTAATTGCCATGGATTATTTGCCAGTAAAATAATTGTACAGAATTTAATTAAATGGAATACCTGAGTGTTTTCTCTCTCTCTTCTGTATAGAACTAATATTTTATCTGAAAATGTACTGTATTTATTGCATAATGAAATAAAAACACTTAGATAAAATAAAATTGAGTTTTTGTTGTATGGCTCTGGTGCTTATGAAGGGTGGCAAGATGAATTATTCACGATCAGAGTTTGAGTATTAATATGTACTAATTTATGTGTACCAAAGTTAATGAAGTATACTACTTTCAATTTTTTTTTGCATTGTCTGTTAAGACTGCATTTTTGCCCTTAAAAATAAAAACACAAACATTTCTATCTTACTATATTGTAGCACTTAAAGCACTTTGTATATTGTAGGAATTTGATGTAATCTAAATTTTCTTGCACTTTCGGGGTTATATATTCATTGTTGAATGCACTTATTGTTAGTCTCAAAAGCGTTAAATGTAAATGTAAAAAAAATCTTGGTTACCAGGCTTAGCTTGGTGTGTCTTCTGGCTGTAGATTTTTAAATTCTCAAAATACAACCCGCAATCTTCAGTCATATATCCTTAATATAATATGCAGAATAATTTGGCACCCCTTTCCAGATGTCAGCATGTATCTCTAGCTACCTTACAATGCAGCACCCACATTAACTTCATAATGCAGGGCCTCCTGTCACATTTAGTACCATCAATATCATTACGCTAAAGGGCAGGGAGAATCCTGAACATGTGAAATGAATTTTAATGTTTCACAGCTGTGTCTTCTTCGGGGAATGTTTTTTCATCTGCTTCTGTTAACAACTCCAAGAGCATGGTGAGGCTTCTATGCAAACAGCATATTTAAATCCATGCTTTAAAATATTATATAGCCTAAAACCAGTATCACTTTAATATATCAAATTTCAAGGGCCATTCCTCAAACATGATGGCCAGACATTTGTAACTAAACTTTTTAAGGAGGTTGAATAAGATTAAAAGGCATGGTTTAGTGAGCCAAGATTTCAATGATATTCATCTTTTATTTGCATTGGAGTACCGCCTCGTCATGCAGTATTAGGGTATCTAATGTAGTGATTTATGAGATCATTATAGTTTTAACTGAGTTATTGCTCATAAATGTAGCCTTTGTAAATAATGGCAGCTTGGTCAATTTTTACTCTGCCTGTTTACATTTACCATGTCTTGTATTTCAGACTCTGCTAAAGATCATTTTTACAAGTCTGCAGACCTTGGCACCTCCGTGACCAAGGTCATCTTATGCTAATTGCCTCACATTCTGATGGATGTTTTGTAATACGTTGTTTTTCAAAAAAACAATCATGTGTGTAATCATTGTGTACGCTGACCTATCATATTAAGATTTAAATGAGACATGTGAATGTATTTTACCTAGTCTATCCACCTAACTTTTTTTTAACATTTGCATGCATTTGTCCATGAGTATACAAGTGTCCTTTCTTACAGCAGCATATATCACTGTATGCATTGCATTTCCAGACAATTCGACTGTGTTGCTATTCCTGTTTAAGCCGCTAGATGACCAGCAAGAATAGCTTGCCAAGTGTCTAGGGTACAAGTGTGTGTGAGCTAACACTAGCTAGCAAAACATCACTACGGATTTCGTATTTTCTTCGTATCAGTTAGGCCTAGAGGTTTACTAGTTAGATTAAGGCTGGCGCCACTTACTAAACATGCAGAAATATGAAAAGCTTGAGAAAATTGGAGAGGGTAAGTACAATAACTATTAAGGAAAAGTTGGATACCTTTCTGCTCCAAGCTAGCATTTCTTTGCTTGTCGATTCAAGTCGTTAGCCCATTGCCTACAATAGATGGGCAATGTCAAGTAATCGTTTTAAGATTAAACAAGGGAAATATCTTCTATTTTATGTCAATCTTAGCATTTAGTTGGGGATGTATCGGCCTACATGGCTGTTTTAAGGAGATGTGCAACTCTAGCTAGCATAAGGTACAGCCAGCAGTTAGCCTTTCATTCATTAACGTTTTACACTGCCTGTCTCACGCTATGCTTAATTTCCTCCTAGGTACTTATGGTACTGTCTTCAAGGCGAAAAACCGAGAAACCCACGAAATCGTGGCTTTGAAAAGGGTTAGATTAGACGACGATGACGAGGTATGTGTGAGTCATGTTGATGTTGTCAGCAGCAGTGTACTGTAGGCTGGTCATTTGTTTTTCACTTTTATTTTTTAGGGGGTGCCAAGTTCCGCCTTGAGAGAAATCTGTCTCCTGAAAGAACTTAAACATAAAAACATTGTCAGGTGAATACTTTGTTCAAACTGTACGATTGTATTTGCTATTTTAGACCTTTATCTGCATTGACTGTTGGCTAATGAAAATGTAATTGCAAACGTGTCAGGTTGTCTAGTTACTGATCATTATTAAAGACACTTTGTTTTATTTACCCAGGCTACATGATGTTCTACACAGTGACAAAAAGCTAACCTTGGTTTTTGAGTATTGCGATCAGGTAAGAAAACTGTGTCCCCAGAAATTATTGATATTTGTTTGGAAAGAATGTTGTTAAATGACGGGAAATTAAAACTCTTCACATTTCTAGGATCTAAAGAAATATTTTGACAGTTGCAACGGAGATTTAGATCCAGAAACCGTGAAGGTAATAATTTGATTATCTTGACTCTACATCATATTGTACATTGTTTATGAGTTTTTTAACTTGGTGTTTCTACTGTTTATGCAGTCATTTATGTACCAGCTCCTGAAAGGCCTTGCGTTCTGTCACAGTCGGAACGTTCTTCACAGAGATCTGAAGCCACAGAATCTCCTTATTAACAGAGTGAGTGTTCAAACATTGACGCCTAGTTAGGCTGTAGTGCATCTGTTCAACACTGTAGTAGCAAAATCATTTAGTTTTAACCCAATGCACTTCATGAAGGAAGGGTTAATTCTATATATGATTTACATTGAAAATTATTGTACCATATACTAAGCTATTAGTTAACTTTCTCGTTCCAAGGTCAAAGCCAAGATACTTTCAATTGACCTATTACTGTTGCTTGTATTACCAGAATGGAGAGTTGAAGTTGGCTGACTTTGGTTTGGCTCGAGCCTTTGGGATTCCTGTGAGGTGTTACTCGGCTGAGGTATTGTTATGTGAATAAGGTCCTTGGTAACACTATGTTTGTTGATGAGTAGCAGGGGCCAAGAACATTTAAGTGACCAGTTCAGATAAATAATTTAAAACATTAACATACATGATGCTACATGATAATCGGAAGAACATACATCGGTATCTTTAGTTATTGTTTTATGAGATTGTAGAAATTGCAGAAATTGTACTGTTCTGTTTATAGGTGGTGACTCTGTGGTACAGGCCTCCCGATGTCCTCTTTGGTGCTAAACTCTATTCTACCTCAATCGACATGTGGTCAGCAGGGTGCATATTTGCAGGTTTGTTCAGCTGTTATTATATTGGTTGTTATGTCTGTGTCCCAATGTTTAATTATTTGTTGAATATGATTTTAAATATGATCCTGAACTCATTTTCTTGTGACTGTCCATACAGAGCTGGCCAATGCGGGCAGGCCATTATTCCCTGGGAATGATGTTGACGACCAATTGAAGCGCATCTTCAGATATCCTTTTGCCATTTGGTAATATTGAATTTGTAGCATGTTCTGATTTAAGTAAGACATACACTCATTCATTGTACTTGTCACTCCCAATTCTAAAATGGTTGTCTGTCTTTAAAGACAGGCTATATATTTTGAGAATGTACAGTATGACTTGACAGCATAAAAAAATCGAAGAATATATTTTGTGTTGTGGACTCTCCTCGCATTCTGTTTGTAGTTTTTCTTTAACCCTGTGGTACATTGTTGGGTACACCAACTGAGGAGCAGTGGCCAGCGATGACAAAACTACCAGATTACAAGGTAATCCATTAACGTTTTCTTTTAAATATATTGTTGTGTGTTACACCAGAGGACAAGACGTGGATTGTTAACTTGTTGAGATTTTTTTTCCCCACATCTACCTCTAGCCGTATCCCATGTATCCTGCCACCACCTCACTGGTGAACGTGGTTCCGAAACTAAGTAGCACAGGACGAGATCTGCTGCAGGTTATTCAACCATTTTAATTTCCTATTTTAAAGTTTGTACTGCTGTGTGTCTGAGCATGTAAGAAACCTAAACTGTCTATACAATGAACACAGAAATCTATTTATTATTATCTAAAACTTGCAGACCTATCATATCTTTTTTGGACACATTTCTCCTGGGTTGTATGTACTTTCCCATCAGGGAACTGTGAGGTGTTTTGATGTTTTTTGTAATCTAAATTTAGAACCTGCTGAAGTGCAACCCGGTCCAGAGGATCTCCGCAGAAGAGGCCCTGCAGCACCAATACTTTGCTGATTTCTGCCCACCGTAGACAACACCGTAGCAGGTGAATCTCTACCACCACCACCACCACAATCAAGCCTCCTGACCAACATATTTTCACTCAGACCCTTCCACCCTTTATCTTTTTTTTTTTTTCGGAAATGCTCTTGCGTTGATTTCATCTTGTTGTGCCTCCTTGTTAACTTCTAGTGGCTCTGCAAGTTTCTTTTTTTTTCTTCTGATTTGCAAATCTGTCCGTTCTAGGTCTCGTCTAACCTGGGGATGTCATAGACTTGTCATTATTGACTGCACTCATGTGAAACATAATAGCATTTTGATTCTTTTGCGATTATGGAATTTATCGAGGGCTATCTTCAATAAAAAACATTGGTCTTTCAGTTTTAATATCTGGTACAATGGAATACATGCTCAGCTTCAAATGTCTGGGTGGACTGTGAAATTAATAGATGTCTCTTTGATGCTCTGTTTCAAAAATGTAAACAGGCCATGTCTTAAATGGAAAACCTAAATGCAAAGCAATACATTGATGTGTGATGTCACTTTAAGTGAGGTATTTATGCTTTACTTAAAGGCATAAACACCTTTTTTCTTTTTTTTATTAACGGCATCCATTTTAGACTGAGGAATAGACAGACTTGCATTTATTATAAATATTTCAGCATTAATCCATCACTTTTCCGCTACTTTTGAAGAGCAGATTGTACAATGATATGGGACAAAGCTATATTAGTTGAAGTTTTTGGCCAGCTTTTTTGTGTGCATGATTTTTCAACTACCAGTCCCACTGAGGTCACTTCTTGTTACCATTTCTCAGTCTATTAAAATGCAAGAGCCAGGTTAACAAAAGTGGACCAATGTAAACTGTAGGCTTGATGAACAATGGACCATTGCTATATTTTATAATCTATAATCATTTTTTTTTGTGGTTAAAAGATGAAAAAATTGAATGGTTTGCTACTGTATATCAGAAACAAGATCCGTAAGAAAATGTATATTTCATCGCGCCCTCTGTCCCATGTGGTTTCTTAGTTTTCAAACAGCTTCCTTTTACATTGCAGAATCATCCCCCAGATTGTTCCCTTCATCATGAGTTGTCTTTGAAGTAGATGTTAAGAAATGTTAATATTTTATTTTTGTTCTACTGATGTAAGACAAAATAATTGAATGCATGTATTTATTAATAATTGAATGTCTGCTTAATTAAACCTAGTTATTATTTTTTTTAAATACAGCAGAACCATTTGTTTTGGTACAGGAGATTTTGTTTGAATAATATGACACTTGCAGCTACAGCTTTTATACAGCAACTTTTAGTATTCATGATGAAGGTTGTGTGTGTATGAAAAATTTTAGGATTTTATTATAAAACTGTAGGGCAATTTGCTTTTATCATGCTTTAGTGCTGCCAGGCTATTTCAGTACTAGTTGAAGACAAACCGCTCTAGAGTTACTACACTTCAAGAAATGTCATTGGATTTTGAACAGTGAAATTTGCACCTTCTTGTGTCCTCTTTAATTCTCACAACGTAGGTTATGTACCATTAGACATACGCCATCAGTGGTTTTGTTTTATTTTTTTAAACCACTATGATTCAGTATTTAATAAAGTGGAAATAAACCAACCCACTGATTTATTGATGTTTAGAAATGTACACTTTCTTATGGTTTCCAGGCAAAACTCATCACTAAACTAAGAATACATGGCCAAAGTTCTAACGGTGTTGCTCTGTTCCTGGTCTTTTCTTTATTTACACAAAAATGCACATCTTCTTTTTTGTCATAGATGTAAAACACATAACGAAGTTGATCATAAATGTGTATATGAAACTTAAGGACATTACACACATCTAAGAGGGTAGGAGCTATTTAATGTCCACGTCAGTTTTAAATCACAAATCTACAATATACTGTAATGTACAGTACGTAGAGCCAGATGAAGCAAGCCCAATTCCCCAAATTGTTTGTGCAATCATAAAATATACAAAACAGAATACCTGTAAATACCACTCTTTACTTCAAGCCACTTAAGGGATTTTCTTTTCTTTCTCTCTCTCCATTCAAAATGTCAGGAACATAAGTCACTCATCGCGCCCACACTGAATTAAGTATTGCACAATCCCAAGCCTTCTCGAGGTTGTTGGTGCTGCTATTTTTAAAAGGTCTAATATGCTTTAATAGCACAGAGAGAATGGCTGCATTAACACTTTGTTTCATCTGGCTCCAAATTACATTTGGATACAATACAAAAAAATAAATAAGGTTTCAACAGGTCTGATAATACAGTAGGTAGATATTGGTAATACACAATGGTCATGCAAGAAGGCAAATGACTGATGGCCTGCAGAGTGTTATGGATCAAGCTCTTGATAATTCAATAATTCAAATCTAAAGGCTATATATATATATATAGATATATTTATGTGAAATGCTGTTCATCTATGGTTTCATAAATGTGCAATGAAATTGTATCACTACTGGAAAAAAGCACAAACATTTCAAGCCCTAAGTTAGCTGCTAGCTGGGATACATAGTTTGTTTGACTGGTAGTAAGGCAGGGATACGGGGAGAGAAGGACCCAGGGCCGCCATATTAACCCTATGTTCACAGTTTGTTGTCCATCATCCCAATAGACAGGTTTTTTATGAACCATTCTTACGCTAATGAAATGGGACGATATGACATAAAAAATCGTATGTCTGCAACAATGTTGTATAGCATCACAATGTCACATTAAATTGGGGGCAATACCTTTAGTCATTTTTTGTATTCTTAACCAGTTAGATCATCATAATATATAGCACTTTAATATACACATGTCAAAACTTGTAGTCATCTCAACTACGTTTGTTAAACAGCTACCGGACAGGTCATGAATAAAATTTGGGAATCCTAACTTAAAGAGTAGGACATATGCCAACTGGATTTGTTAACAGTAGTACCGTAATCAATTAATTTATTGCTCACAACACAACATCACCCATTAATTAAATGACCCTGAATAGTAAACCGATTTTTTCTTTCCTTTGGATTAAGTCTCTGGATTGCGTTAGTGATCTATGTTCTCGTATTCCTGATTAGCACTTAAGTGCGCGTGTATTAGACACTCCAAACTAAAGCCTATAGGCATGTCGTCGTGGTAACAAGACGTGCCTGTCATTGGCTCCGAAAGTTAATGGCTGATCTCCCAAGGTTTTGTGCTTCACAACAGTCATCTAAATAAGCAGACAACAGAGTAATAAAGCTACAGTGTTACTAACACCACCTGCCCTACTGGCATGATGGTAAGCTCCACAAGTAAAAAAACAACAAAGAACACAACACAGGCTGTCTGTTCTCTGAACTGTAGTCTAAACAAATGATCACAGTTCAAATATGTGAGGTGTTACTGGCGTAGTTACAAGTCCAGAGCCATGGATTTGGGGAGTGAAAAAAAAGAAGACATGAATGTAAAGCGAGAAAGTAAATGGACAAACATGTAAGAAGAGAAGTTGTTGAACGTGAGGGAGATGGTTAAATGTATAGTTTATTATACTTGATGGTTTATACATCACAATTTGTCGTTTTCTTTTGCGGTTTCAATACATGATATTGGAATAACAATAGGATACAATGATGCAATAGTACAATGTCTCTCTGTTAGAAATTGATTGAAGATAAGATAATCAGGGTTGTTTTTTTTTGTTTTTTTAGATCTTCTTGTCTCTACAAATCAAGTGTCGGTCATGTAGGCCTAAGTCACTGGAAAGTGGAAGACACTCAGGTTCCACTCGGATATAAACACATTCAAGGACTATATGTGGAGGAGTTCAGGTTTGGTGAAAGGACTGTCTGCGCCTTCTGGTGCAAGATCACAGAGGGGAGGGTGGAAAACAAACCTGGAACAAAACGACCTCATGAGGAATCTAGAATTTCGTATGGCATTTCTGCGGGTATATACATATTCATGTGAAGTTAAGGAATGTTATCTACAAACTGTTTGTGTCCTCATGAATGTATAATAGAGAATAGATTACTATCACTGGGGCTTGTGCTGATTTATGAACTTATTTTGCCATCGGTAAGGACAAATGAGGAATAATGCAAAATGTCAAAGAAAAGTCTAGTGGTTGATCTTCTAAACTGATCCATTTAACAGAATCCAGGGCCAACGTTGACAGCGGACTAAATGTATTTATTTTTCTCATGTCATTATGTCGTATATAGCAACACTATTCTAAAACTTGCAATTTATAATGTAAATGTTAAATATAAGCTATATCATATTAAGATACCAAAATTTCTCTCCCTTTCTCTCTGTGAACCTTGATGAGAAACACAGTACACACAGATATCCATTAAAACACTTTCACCAGATCCACAGGAAAACATGTTTATATTGCACATTCAACCATTAATGTCTCATATTTTTGTCCTTTTTAACGTCAGTCGACCTGACGCTTTCAGGCTACGTTCAAGAGGTCTAGGTTACTGTGTGTGTACATTCTCCCATTTAAAGAGACGAAAGCTAAGTAGTAACAAAGGCAAAGTGACAAACAGCAGTGCGATAAGCTATTGATGTGTGTTTTGACTCGGGGTCACGTGTAAAGACCATGTCGTTATCCTTATAACGAGCGATCGACCATTCCAAACGTCAGACAATAAATCACAAAAACACGTTTTCTTTGACTTTAACTAGGAGACAGGTTAAACGGATAATGATTCACCCAACTTGCCACTGCTCAGATTACTGGGGAGGGGGCATCACTGTTCATACTTCAAATGTATGCTACTCCTACCAGTCCACATCTATTCCTTCGATTCATAGGCCACAGAACTCTCACAGCACGTGATGATATGTAACTTATTATATTACCTCTGTTCACAATCCTTTCCATATACAATCCCTTTTTGATCCCTCTTGGATCAAAAAAAACCTTAACCATAAGAAAGCATGAATGAACAAAAGCGAGCAAGTGAACTATATCACAGATGAATACCATGAACGTCTTAAATTATATTAAATAAAAAGTGAACGCCTCGGCATGGCAGTTAAACCTGAGTTTGTGTTTTGGAAGTGTTTTTTTTTTTTTGGTTTTTTTTGTAACTGATGATAGTATTCTATTTCTATTCAGGCATTGATAAAGTCTACTACACTGTCGAGTATACGCTCAATGTTTTTTCCTTTTGATTTCTTCACTTTTACTTTTACATAAATTATTTCACAGTTTGTAGCCGATCCTCAATTGCCCCCCCCCCCCCCCCCCCCCCCCCCCCCCCCACCGGGACAGAGGAACAAACCGCCAGCAACAAAAAAAAACAAAAAAAACAAAAAAGGCGGGTGGGGAAAAAGAAGATGACGGAGATAAGA
>JAOPJO010000147.1:3650053-3666484 GCA_027123675.1 Molva macrophthalma | reverse complement strand
ATTTTTTTTTCTTTTTTTTTTTTTATCTTTTCCTTTTTCTAAATTTATTTCATGTTTTTTTGCGTCTCCCCACTGGCCCCCCCCCCCCCCCCCCAACTCCCCGGCCCAGATTTGCGTCTCCTTCACCGGGTCAACAAGCAAACTCCTCAAAGTTGCCTAGAGTCGGGTGACGAGGTAACATGTTCGGCGTGAATCCGAGACTGTCCGAGTGACTCCGGAGGGTGTCACAGGTGCTCTGTGGGAGAGAAAAAAGAAGAGGCGGGAAAGGGAAGGAGGAGGGGAGACGAGGTCATCCGTATTAAGGGAGAGGGTGGTGAAGGGGATAATAAATTGGAAAAAACGGGGCAGAAAGGAAGAAATAAGGAGATTGAAAAGTAGTAGAGAATGGATTGAGAATGGCCATGCGTGGTTATCGGTGCAAAAAACAAACAAAGCAAATAGAGAAAATGGCCATTGACAATGTATTGGACGCAAGGTCACATATCACATATATCATGGTTGCGGACAATGAACGACAGAGAAATGCATCCAATAGTCAAACGATACAGGGATAAGAAAGCAACCACAGAACAAATGGAGCCCAATCAAAATTGAATGTAAAGAAAAAGAGGGGGAAGATATAAAGAGATGAGTGGACAGAGGGGAAAGGAGAAGAAAAAACAACACATTTAGTCCTGTGCCTCAGTTGTACCCGCACAAATACGTTTAGCAGTGATGAAAGCGGAATCATTCGGCATGTTGTGTGTTTCTATCTGGGCAAATGGGTTTTGCTCAGATGTTGCTGATACATGGAGAGAAGTGATGCAATCCTTTGTAGCAATAGTTGAATTGCTATTCCCGACAAGAAAATAAAAATATTATTGTATGTAAAATCATTGCATGCAGATGTATACATAACATCACAAAGTAATGCATCTAGTGATGTTATTAGGCCCAGTTTCTAATGCAATGCCCCTTAAACGGCCCCACGGTGCTGCAGGAAAACAGATCTTGGGTTGTGTAGCACTGTTTTTGTTGGACAGATATGTATTTGTTTTTCACTGAAGCACTGCTCTTATCCCTACAGGGGGCAGGGGAGAAAAAAAAAACATTATTGAAATTCGTGGCCAGTTTTTGTGTCATGGCGAAGTTTAACTCCCTGCACAATTTGATCATACAACCAAGTCATCTTCAGCTGAAGATTCCACTGATCAAAAAACACACACTGTAATGAAACTAACCTTTCCCTGATCGATAAGAGGCAACAGGATTCAGAGAGCATCGTGTGAATGATACTATTTAATCCCACTTTCAACTGAAAGACCGCAGCCTACGGAACACCAAATCCACCGACCCAAATCGGATAAGGTATGTATGACGATGGTGTCCTGTGTTGGATGAACCATATGGGACATTCCCCACAATGCCCGAAAGAGAGAGGAGAGGGACAGCGTTGGAGGGAGGCTCTAATATTAATGGGGTTTGCTACCTGGGGGCATGATTAGGCGTGACACCAGGGCTGGTTGGGTTCTCTGGAAACTCCTGGAATAGACATGATGAAAAGAAAGATGGGTGAGGGTGGCTGGAATGGAAATAATAAACACAATGCAATGCTAACAGTCTCGGGGGAGGGGGCAGGGGGGGGGACTATCAGGGGCTTCAAGTTGAGAGAGTTGAGGGATGTCAAATGTTGGAGAATGAAAAGTGTATTTTGTGTCTTTTTGGCTTTAACAAGCAGGAAACACACCCGAGTAAAACATTGTTGATGAGCACTGAGGAGAAGGAAAGTCAAACATCTGAAAATGATGATATGCTGTATGTTCAGAGTTAGGTTGTTTTAGTGGAGTTATGAGCGAATCAGTTGGAAGCAGTTTCTTCGTTATGAGAGTAAGAGGTGGATAAGATGAATCAGAGTAAGCAAGTGTTTTTATGACATGAATGGAGGGAAATGCAGAAAGGAAAACTAAATACACTATGTGTCTTAGATTTGTTTTCCTACCATGGCTTGCGTTATGCACTGATTGCTGTCAACCAAACCAGATATTTTGGAATCATACCTCTTATACATCTTTACTCGGACAAGGAAGAATACACACATCCTTGTTGTGCTCTGTTGAACTTTATCTAATAAACCAAGGCAACCATGCATGCAAGTACAGTACGCTTGCACTTATTCAGAGACAAACCTAAGTCTTCTTCAAAGACTTGTAAAGCAAATTTAAGTCGATTTTTTTCTCTCCATCGTTACTCATGAGGAACACTTGGGCTTGTCTCACAAAGAGCAGAGTTTTTTGCACAGGGGAGTTTTGGAAACAAACAGGTAGATGAACTCAGGAACACAATTTTTGGGTGCACTGTTACACTTCACTACGTTTGATTAATGACCAAAAAGTGGGACCAGAACGTCCATATACATTGTTGGATAAGATAAAGAAACAGTCTATCTCTACATTGGTGGAAAAATAAACCATAAGGAGATCTTCTCGAAAGAAAAATCGAGTTAGTGTTTATTGATTTAAAGACAAAAATATCCAACCGTTCGGATGGATATGTTTTATTCTTTAGACATCAAGTTCAAATCATATTTGGAATAATTTCAAATACA
This sequence comes from Molva macrophthalma, assembly GCA_027123675.1. Classification (NCBI taxonomy): domain Eukaryota; kingdom Metazoa; phylum Chordata; class Actinopteri; order Gadiformes; family Lotidae; genus Molva; species Molva macrophthalma. The sequence goes on along the minus strand of JAOPJO010000147.1, from coordinate 3,663,900 downwards.
TTTGAACAGAAAGTGATGGTGGCAGTGAAAAAGTCTCAAATAAGTTGGGCATCGTTTCAAAAATACATACTTCATCTTTAAAACCAGAAGACACTGTTATGGTTCCTGGGTTTGTCTGACATGGTGTCACTGATCAGCAGCATGAAAAGCAGTTCAGAGAAAAAAAATATTTTATATATATTACCAGATTGTCGCTCTGGCAACGCCGTGGCCGCTTCTTGCGAATGAAGTAACCAAGAACCTTATCCTTGAACACCTTAAGATGAAAGCATGCAGATCAGCATAATTTACTTATATAGCAATCAATGGCACTCAACATAAGAAAAACAGTACACAGATATTTAAGGGCTTGGCTCTGCCAATTGCATCAATAGAAATGTACAAAAGTGCAAAAATAATCGATAGCTGAAGAATATAGTTGTATAGCATTTCTCCCTAAACTTACAAAAATGAAACATTTATTTAGTGGAGGGGTAAACTGTTTACCTCGTATAAGTAGTCGAATATTTCCAATATTGTCAAAACGCTGGCTCCAATAAACAGCCCCATTTGTCCTCCGATATCACCTAGGAACACATATGGAGATGTGCATTTGTTACAGATCCTGTCAACTTGACTTGAACTTGTTCCCGCGTGAGTGATTATGTATAAGCTGACGAATTTAAACCCTGGCTTTCTGCCAGTGTTAACTCAAGTGCATCACATTGTGGAGATGGATTTAGGACCCATTTCTTTCCCCATTCCAATGCTGTAAGTACATTGGTCCTAAGTGGTAGCACCCGGAGTCCCCGATTTGAGAAAGGCAGTAAAAGCCTGAGGAAGGTTTTCTAGATTAGGATCAATGCATTTGTTCTTTCCAACATCTATCATAAAGTAAGCTTTGTGAATCTCACCGAGAAGCCCCGCGATTTCATACGCTTTCTTCTGCTCGATCTTCTCATAGTTCAGAGCTTCAAAGAAGATGTCCAGCACTAATAAGTTTTCTCTGGGGAGAAGGAAGACAAGAGCTGCTCTCAGGATACCATTTTATTGGCAATGAAAGATTACAATTTAATTTAAATAATTAAAAAACATTTCAGGTTGAATCGCCTCTCATTTGTTCTGGCATTGAAGGTGAACGATGGAGACCAACATCATGCTATGCTAACACTATCCAATCAAATCAAAACAAAACAAAAAAGTATTTCATAAGGTCATCATCTCAGGGACGGATAGCTAACGGGCAAATACTTACCCGATATATTGCTCAGTTTTGTTGAATTTCTTAGCCAGATACTTAGCGGACGCCTTACTGGGGATCTTTACCATGGAGAGCTCCTTGCCATAGCGCGTCATGTTGCAGGGTGTCTCACAGACACAGTAATCGTTGTCTTTCTCTACCAGAAAGTCTGTGGATGTGGATCAAATCATTTAATTGACTGAGCACAAGTCCAGTAGTACTATAATGCACACTGTATGCAAGCTTCCAAGTAAAAAAGAAAAAGAAAAACACTGACAACAAACACATTAAAACGAAGAACAGAAAACTATTTGCTGCCATCGTTCACTTTCCATGAAACAAAAATAATGAACAAATCCAATAACAAGGAAACGGAAAGAGGAAAAAGATCTGTGCTGTTGATTATATTTTAATGAACCATGAACAGAACACAATGTTTTAATGGGATTTAAAAGATACAAAGGTTTTTCAGCACTGACTGACTGATAACCCCTAATTCGAGTGAATACAAAACTATTATCCAGGGTTTAATTTATGTGTCATGTTGTCCCGTGGTGCCTTGTGGCTAAGAACCTCCTGGATGACTGGGTTATCTGACACGCAGGGAAACTCATGCAGTAAAACAATCCCTGAAAAATAATGCATGCGTTTCGCTAGTAAAAAACCCTAGTAATCTTCTCTGTTTGCAGTCCTTCGGTTTTGGCTCACCTAACGCTGGGTCAGCACAGTCTTTGTACTGCTCAGGTGTGCAAACAGTGGAGGTACCTGTTCAACACCGCATAGAGGGGAAACAAATGCATCATTATTCTGCCTGCACCAATAACAACAACAGAACTGTACCCTCTGTCTTTTGGATAGCTACATGTTCATGAAAGAAGCCATTAACAACATGGTTCCGATCGCAAACAAACTCAATGCTTTTGTTGGGGGGCGCGAGTCAGCCAATTGGGCCTACCGGGCATGTGCACCATCCTGCAGTTGCAGTTCTCCACCAGGTAGCGCGTCTCACAGTCTATGCGGCATGCAGTGATGCTGTACGTGGAGAAAAACTCTGAATCTATGGGGGTAGACTTGCAGTCGCCCCAAGGCGGTGGCAGGTACTGCAGCTGAAAGAGGGAAAAATAAGGGTGTATTTTATCCCCCTCGGGAGGTCAGCTAGACCAGTACAACAACACATCAACACACCAGTCAAGCCCAGTGAACAACAGTCTAGCAGAAAAAAATGAATAATTGTTACCAAAACAGGACTGCAGGCAGCCATGAAACCATACAGACAATAAAATACAATACAAAACAACAACTTGTTAAAGTGTTTGTGGACAGTGCTGACACAAGATGCCCGATCAGATTTAAAGAGACAGTGGGTGAACAGGAAAGGGGGCTATGTGTTGCAGCAGGCACCATGCATAGCAGGTTAGGATACATTACTGATGCAGGGCTTGTCCTATTGTGGGGGAAGCAGACAGTAGAGTATCATGGGGGAATGGAAACAGGCCTAATACTATCGACTCTCAGAAAGAACACCACAATCGATGGACAAAGAAAATGAATCGGCAATGGTACTCTGTAGTCACAGTCTACGCTTGTATTGAATGCAATACTTTTACTTTATAAATTATACTTCTATCAAAAGCTTACACGTTAATAAGATGATGGTTGATGTATGATGGTTAATAGGCATAGGGTTAGGCGTTAGCATATGTCTCGTGTTTAGAACTTTGAAATATGTGTTCGGGAATTTGAAATGGATCCTCTTATTAAGAAGATTTTTCCCATAGCAACCATTCTTTGATAAATTATATCTCTCCTAAAACCAGATGTTCCCATCCTGATCTCTGGCATGTAGTTCAGTTTTTGAAAAGCCTTTTGAAAATGCTTAGTTTGCGGTAACACATGCATATGTTTAAAACTGATTTGACACTTCTTCAATATCTCAAGGTTATTTACACAAACATCCAACGGTGGCCTCTTATCAGAGCCAGAGTCCTGCGCAGAGGAAACCCTTGCATAATTAATTAAAGTGCTATAACCTCACACTGCAGTTCACCCTAATGCGTAATCCTCTCCTCCAGTCCGTCCAGATTAAGCTTTGCCACCTAATAAGGACATTTACTCAATAGTAGGTGGCCCACAGAGTCTTAATTCTGTAAGGCGGAGGATTTAAACTTGCAAACATAATTAAGCTCTTATTGAAATTCCGCTGGCAGCCAATGGCCTCATAGCCAAAGAGAGTTGGGGGGGGTTGGGGGGTGGGGCTTGGGAAGCACCCTCACATGCACGGGGGATGACTGGCGCTGTATTGAGCGCTGTGATGAGTTTAAGGAAGTGATGAGTAGCCTTGGGCCCACTGGGTGACATCCACCACAGAGGTTGCTTCACATGTCGAACACGGACGAAACACGAACAACAAAGGCAGGAAACAACAAACAGGAATAAGTCAAAAGAATGTGTTGAACAAGGGTAGTACATCAAATAATAATAACAAGGCTTAAGCTGGAAAGTCAAACAACAGCAGAGAATGTACTGGGCCGCATGTGTCGGCTGCATATGTTAGCCACAGTGGAGGGAATTAGCAGCTCTTTAATGGCTACGAGAAAGGCGGCAGAGACATGGATGAATCGTCAGTTGTGAGATGTACTTGTGCTCCAGCCACACGAAAAAAACGAAGAAAAAAAAAAGACACAGATGGCTCCGTTCCCAGCGGAGGGAATGGAGGTGTTGAATTCGAAAGAGGGGAGGGTGGGGGTGGTGGTGGTGGGGAGGTGGGTGTGTGGGGCTACTTAACAATACATAAATCTCATGTCATGCAGCATTTCCAGACAGGAATACGCTACCCTCTGCTCTTGAGTGGAAACAAATGTTTGGAAGCCCGGGGCAAGCCCGAAGCCCAGCTCATGGAGGAAAGGAGGCTCTGACTGAGAGTGAAGCTGCACTTTTATTCCGGCCTCATAAGACGTCTCATCTAGGGAAGGAGGGGAGGGGGGACGGAACACAGCCCACATCGTTACTCATGTGAGAGCAGCAAAATAAAGGATTTGCAACGTCTGATTGGTCAAGGCCCTCTGTACTCCACCAATTCCTGCCAAGGCAAAATAAAAAATAAAATAAAATTTCCCAGTGGCGCCTGTTACTGATGGCTCAGAGGCAACGTTGGTTAGTTGGTTATTCAGCCGTTTACCCCACTCTCTCCCAATCAATCCGTCAGTCTGACAGTCAGCGTTGAAACCTATCCAGATTAATCGATAGTGTTGGACCTCCAGGTTCACAAAATCGCAACTTTCTATCAAGGATTCAACACCTGTGAGGGTGATGCTGGATGAAAATGAGTAAGTACCTTCACACTATAAGCGGGCTTTGAATGCATCGCAACTGTGGGGGAAAACCAGAGCAGCTGATCAAAAACATTGATTCCAGGTTGATAATTGATTATTGCAAGACTAATATTAATTCTTCAACTTTACTATACTGATAGGTTGTAATACATCCTTGCGAGGATAACTATTAAACTAACAGAAAAGCATGTTCTCCAAATAACCAGCGATATTGATTAATAAGCCATATATTTAATTCCCACTACAGTAAGGCAGAATGCTCCAATAAAACCAAAATTGCACAAACCGATAATTGCCATCTTTGCGTTTGTCTGTTTTGAAGTGGTAAATGTTCTGCTTCCACCATCCCATGATAGTTTGCTAAATAGAGATTTTTTTTAGATAAAATTACCCAGGATAATAGATTACAGAACCATGTATTTGACCATTTGTGCCTAATGAATTGAAATAAGTATTACAAGCTTAATGCTAAAATGGGGAGAAATTAGTACACAGGGGGGAAAAATGCTAACGGGGAGCCCTGCGGGTAAGCAGCCCTACACTAAATTAATCACCGAACACTGCATAAATCACTGTTTGAATCCTATCATGTTTAGCTTCTGCACTATTGTACTGCACTGTGGACACCGTTTTAAAGATTTGTTGTCTAGGTAACATCCGAAAACCGCTTTATGGTTTAATTAGATTTGAAAATCAATGAACTGGGAGGACAAAGTTATGAGCTTGCACACCACCCATGCTAAAGGCTTTTAGTGCTTTCTCCTTCACGGACTGCTGTGGACGGGTAAACAAGATGTAAAATATCTATCTTTGGAATATTCCTTGTAAACAATGGGCATTTAATGGGCCAAGAACAGTCCTTCTGGACTTGGACGCAGCTAGAAGTTTCCTCTTCATTGTCCTCACCTTCCTCATCGTCCCATAACCACAATATATGTGAAATACATAAAACATACAAATCAATGGCTGTGAATCTGCAGGGTGTGGGTGCTGCATTCCAATCCAATGTCACAGCCTTCGCATGGTGGGATCTAGCAGTGCGAAAAACAAAGTCTGTCTTTTCGTTCCCTGCCTGGTCATAACTTGCCTGGACTCCAAATTAAGTCAAGGAGAAAAGGGCTACGGTTCAACCAAGCATTACTAAAGCATGTGCTTGTAGCTTACTGGTATATTCTACCAGTAAAGCTCAGCCCACCAAAGCACCTTGTTTCCATCTAAAGATCCTCTATCGCACGTATCATGCAAACATAAACTCAAAAGCAAACACATTTTGAGTCCAGGGCCTTCAGGGCACAGAGGGATTTTGGGGTATCGGTAGGGTGGAGGGGTGGAGTTTAAGCAAGGAAGAGGGGTCAGTGTGTGTGTGTGAGTGCGTGGAAAGGGGGGGTGGGGGACGATGCCGAGTGACACATGGAGGTTTGAGAAGCGGAGGTGGCGTTTGGTGGTGGTGGGGGTGGGGGTAGTGGTGCGCGAGACCAAATATTAGCTACCAGTTGCTGTTGACATGACACAAAGGTTTGAAAACCAGGCGCCACGCCAAATCCCAGCTGGTCAATGAAGGGCGGTTCATCCTGGCTGTGGATCTGAACCTTGATGCCCGCTTCGTACGAGGTCTCATCTGTGGATACAGCAGGTCAGACACAATGTGACAAACGGCCTCACGGTTGCCCTACAGAAGCCCAGCGGCCTTATGTGGTACGCCTCAGGTGGGCCGGGAAGGACTGTGCAAAAACCACATGCTGGAATGGCAACAGTGAGGAAGGTGTTCTTTGGTTAGGTTATTGATCTTTACACATGGCAAGGCTAACAATACATTGACATCATAATCACCATTCATGAATAATGGTTTGGATTATTTTTCTAGGTCAACTATACTGACATATATTGACATATTTCTTGAACAATGGATGGTATTAATAAAGGACATAACATCATACGTTATTATCAAGCGGTATCATCAGACTACACTGAAGACGATGAATTAAGTTTCACAGTTAAGCTAGCCTGGTTACAAGTATCATTTCAAAATATAACATCAACACTAGAAGATACAAGCTAACGTGTGAACTGACCTGTTTCTCCCCAAACGGGCAGGTATTCGTCCTGCTGGATGTCCAACATGATCTCCAAGCCGTTCCCCGTGCCACCTTTCAGTGTGGTCAACAGTGGGTTGCCGTCCAATCCGGAGTTGAAGGTGTAACATTTTCCGTAGCGTGTGTAAATCTGGGGGGGAAAAAAGGGAAATGTACGTTCATTGTAATTCAATAGATACGCATATTATGTGAATGGCAACTGAGAGGATTAATGGAAACAGACCTGATCTTTAAGATTGATAAGAAATCAGATAATGATTTCTTATCATTATAGGATTTGGTTAGCGAGCTACAGAGAAGACGTAAGCTTTACATTTCCTCATAATAAATTAGATTAATTTATGTGTTCTACATTGTCCTTTTTTTTGCAGTCAAGCTCCCGAGTCTGAGACAAACACCATTAAAGCTGTGAAATTGTCTGACCTCAAGGTTGAGTCACAGCAGATAATAATGTGTGGTAAAGATTAATGGTCATGCACTGTGAAAATGATTGGTCTGGCACTATTGTGAAAAATTCCTGTATTCGTCAAGACACAAGGAAACGCAACAGCGGGGCATCTAACTACAATGACTGCTTATGTCCATTTTTGAACACCCAAAACATGCGCACGCACGCACGCACCTTGTTATTTGTATAAGAAAAGGGAACTTACAAGGAAATGAAGGTGAATGAACTACAATACAAAATATGATTTCCTTCCTATCCACCTATATTTTGAGGACAAGATTGGTTGGATGGTAACAGTATTATCCATTTGCCAACTAATAATAAACTAAGGGAACGGAAGGGAATCTATGCACATATATATATTGTGTGCGAAGGGCAACATACAAAATTAACCACCAGATGATTCATTTGAAATGCTGACATTTTAATTAGCGTTGCTGATTTATAATGTCTGAATTATTAATGCTGCCATCATTCTTTGCTGGAGTTGTTGTCACTGCCGCACAATAAAAGAGACTCAGCTAAAGAAATCCCATAGCAGCAGAAGAAGCAAAGTGATGAATGTAGAGACGAATGATAACCCGTCTTCAAGTCCCGTGAGATGGAGGTGATTATGATGATTACGATAAAAAAAAACATGATGAAAGTGAAAAAAGACATACTGTGTGTGTTTGTGTTGGAGTGTATGTAGGGGCGTCAGTGTTTATGTGTGTGTGTGTGCCAAGGTGTGTGGGTGTCAGCGTGTGGGTCAGTGTGCATGTCTGTCAGTGTGTGGGTCAGTGTGCATGTGTGTGTGTCAGTGTGTATGTCTGTGGGTGTCAGTGTGCATGTGTGTGGGTGTCAGGGCCTTCTTGATTGTACAGCAACACATCGACATTGAGACTAAAACAGGAGAATAAAACATGACAAAGAAAATATGTTTTTCTGGCAATTTGATATGTCACTGAAACAATGCCTGGAAACAGGAGGCTAGATATTCCTGCCCACATTTTTAATACACCTTGTCAACCACATTCTCATCGGCGACACATCACAAACACCATTGTTCTGTACATACTGTGCTGAAGTTTCTGTAGGTGCACACTTCCCCGCGGAACCTGCATTCTAGCAGCATGTGCTCCAATTGGTGACCCAACCTGCCCATCATCTCGGTTGTGTTGACGTTATAGTCAGGGGGCGGGCTGTAGTTGTTGAAGTCCAGCTGGCTCAGGAGACCCTGCTTGTGGTTATCCTGGAGGATGTCCAGGCTGGTCTCCATGACTGTGTGATTGGGATACATCAGGTCCATCCAGTAGCCGCTGTGGTACAGGTCCTCCTTGGTCAGACTGGACACGCGGAATATGTTCTTGTTGCAGAAGGTGACTGCCGGAAAAGACATGTTGTGAGCCCAGACCATGTAGATCTTGGTGACCGCAGGGTAGGACATCAAGTAGAAGATGCGATTCCACGACCAGGTGACCAGCATGGCCACGCAAACGCAAAAGGCCAGGATCCAGAGAACCCGCTGGGGTTTGGACTTTTCCAGAGTGAAGACAAACTTCAGCCCATGGATTTTGGTCCTACTAATAAAAGCCACGGTGATCTCTTTCCATGTTGTCCTGAGTGCGGTGGTCTTGATGCCCCTGAGGGCATCCTTCTGGGCATCGGGTGTTTTGTGTGGCCCGAAAGAGACAGAGCCAGATTTGGTTTGAGTTAACATGATGAGAGTTCACATGTGGGTGGCTCCTGCCAACGTATGATCGCTTATGGTAGCTTCACTTTATAATCCTTGGCTATTTAAATTTACACATACAGTTCTGATTTTAAGCCTGATTGGAAATAAAAAAATGTTAGTCTTGATCAGGATCTTATTTTTAAGGAATCAGAGATTAGTGTAGTCCTACTGTCCAGAAATGGAAGAAGTGTGCCTCTGAAATATTATCAAAGGAACTGTGCCCCTCTGGCATGTAAGGCTGATTATGATTCCTTTATTGGAGTAAAACAAAAAAACAATGAATCTATCCAGTAGTGGAAATAGTAAAGCAGAGCCATCAGCAGACCTTCATCAATAGATACATGGATGTGATAATCGCAGATGTAAGCAACGACATCAGTCCAAGAGGAAATAATTTAGAAGCCCCCCCCAAATTATTTTTAGAAAAACCTACCCCTTTATCTCAGGTCTTCCATCTCCCTCTCCTTATTCCACGTAACATATTTTGGTGACTTCTCCTTCAGTCCAGCAGTAACCCAGAGCCAAACTCCTTCCTATGCCTCTCCTAGACTGGAGGGATCCTTTTTGCAGCCTGTTGGCTTGCAGTCTGCATGAAGATATACAGAGCCAGTTGCTCCACAGCCTCGCGATTGCCGAATGGAGAACGAGGTGGAGCCAGTGAAGGGAATTGTTTTCTCCCAGTGATGGAGTAGATCTCTAGTCCTATATTTATTTATATCAGGGGTGTTACAGCCTCACTTTTCACTACCAAATCTTCACCCAGGGGTGGTCAAAACACAGCCCAGCCTCAGATTCTTTATCCTTCAAAGATTTTTTTTTGCAGCTTGTTCAGGGATCAATAAAAAACATGTATAATTGATACATTTGCAGTAAACCACTGATATAAAAAAAAAAAATCCTCAAATCCATTGTTGAAATAATTGAAAAATATTGATAACTGTTACAGTGATTTTATGGCTTTTGGCAGTAACTCTAGGCTACAGAAACACAGCGAGCCGTTCCATCTTACAGCCTAATTGGATCCAACTGAATGGTCCCTCACTTTGATCAAAATAACGACAGGAAGGATGGTCGGAGTGCAGAAACTACCTTCACTGTATCTGTGTTGTATTTTTAATACAAAACGTGTTCAGCTGTGACACATGTGTGACATTACAAATATGATATATGCATATGCATTTGTAAAAATGCAGCATTGTGTATGTATATCCATGTTTGACAATGGTAAACAATTGTATATATTATATTATACATACATAAATTGTACATATACAAATTAATCTATATTATTACATACATTGTGCATGTGCACAACAAATATCCCCTCAGGGTAAATATATATTATTATATACATACAAACATAGAATATATTTGGCATGAAAGATATTAACAGGCATATAGGTAAAATCATGAATTGTATCTATGTGAGAATGGGGAGATCTAACCACAAAAGAGACAAGAGCTTAAGGCCGTTTCTGTTGCCTTTTCAAAAGAGTTTTGCATCTACACCGTTTTCAGAACTATCCTCGTCCACACGGAAATGCAAATTTCCGGAAGTGCAAATGGTGTAGTAAGTATGCCAGGCCAGTAGGTGGCGGTGTAACCTTTCTGCTAAAATATGCAAAAAAACATTTAAGAAAACCTCGAGCCTGCATACAACGGCTTTCTACATCAGCATGTCATCATCATTTTCAAAACGCTACGGATTCGCCTGTCCACACGGCGCCGTAAGGGCTGCGTTCAAAAAAAATTCCACTCTGTTGCCGTGTGGACGCAAGGCAAAACCACAGCAAAACTTCTTCATTTTTAAAACCTCCGGCGTGGTGTTGACGGGGCCTAAATAACAGTAGAATAAACATAATACATTCAAACTAGACAGCAAGTCTTTGAGACTAAGCAGCTCAAAGTGTTTCAAGACCAATGTAAACACCACCATATTCCAGCATCAACATAGGGAGCAGCAGAAAACAGTCGGGCCAATAAAAATCCATCTGCCAGCTGTACAGTTCTAATGGCATGAAGGATTTGATTACATAGTCTCAGGGACCAGAATAAGCTAGAAACATAAACTTGAGACGGGGCATGATAACAGTTCAACAGCATTCAATGTCTTTCTTTCAGCACCTGCCTGTCATATATCATCTGCAGACTGCTTCTGCTTCAAACTTTGGATGCCATACGAACACATCATGATACAATAGCAGACAGATTGAGTGAGGATGTCCCTCTTTATAGGATACGAGTAGCACTTGTGTTTAAAGCATTCAAATGGTGTCTCACAGTGTATTATGAATCACGGCCTCACATACAGCTGTTGATTTAATGCCATTTTTGCGATCGTATACTACACCGAATACGAACACAGATGTACTTGGAGTCCACACTTGCCACTGGCAAGTACTGTGCCTAGATCTGGCCAAATCCCAATCATGGCTGTTGGTTGCAAAAGTACAGCCTCCCAATCTTTTCGTTTAATGTTATGTATTTGTAGCGCTTGCAACAGACACATCATTTTTATGAGAGCATAGTGGAGGTGTCGGGGAGAAGTTACAGTAGAAGTTGAATTTAGGGGTACCACTAAATTGTCATCAGGACCTTTCGCGGACCACATCATATGCAAACTGATAAATACAATAAAAATTGATAAATACACATGCAGTGGCTGAGAAGAGAGTGGCAGCGGCCCCTTTATACTAAATTATTACTCCAAGTAATGGCCATGGCCATCGGGAAACAGTGGAAAGAAAAAATCTGCAGCCTGTGCTCCTAGTTTATTTAGCAAACACAAATTAACACAAAACATCAATAGAAAACATTACAATGGAAAACATAATGGAATTTACAAAGTAACACTATTTTTTAAATAATAACAACCCATAATACTATATTTACTGAACAACATTTATAATATATTTAATATATTTTCCCTTTCTATAATGGTAAATTTGTCTATTTCAAGAATTAAATCACGCGTATCACCTGTAGTAGCCTCACATACCACCAGTGGTACACGCACCACAGGTTGAAAAACACTGGCATATTCAACATCCATTGGATTTGTGCTGAATGACAACAAGCTCCAACCCTTTAAGATCATCTTAGCATTTAGAGTTGAACACAGCCCGTCTTTTGGCACAAGAGAGTACTAAGCTCACCATCTTTAACAATAAGTAAATCTCATAACAGATGAATACTCATTGGCAACCTAATAAATTACTTCTGCATTACTATTAAAGAAGTCAAAATGTTGCGTTCTTATGGATTAGCACTATTTCCTTTACCTTTTCCTTTACTCTCAATTTCTTGTTTGAAACGTATCAATGCAGACACATTTAACTGATGCATTTATCTAAAAACCCTAGCTTGTGATGGAAGATGTGATAGTCCATAGCGTCAGTTAGTCCCATTATTGTCTCTGCTCAGCAGTTTGGACCAAATTATGTTTCAGCGAATCCATTCGATCCTGCAACCCCCTTAGTCGCATTGACAATCTGTATCAGTTACCCCTGTTTCCTTGGCTCCCTATTCATTCCTTAATGAAATCCTATCACCTAGGTGCAGGCAAGTGCATATTAGGGCACCAGCTTTTTAAACAGTTCAGACCAAATCATCCCCACAGAACCCTTTTTGACAAGTGTCAGCGCAGTCAAAGATGCCTTGATTTGTTTAGTGGACAATTTAATCATAACTGAAGCCACATTCATCAAAGGAGTTCTTAGTCATGGCAGAAGACATTTCAATAAAACAATGAAAGCACGAGGAAATCAAGTTTTCAGGATAATGGAAACATAGATAATACATTTTAAATACATTTGTTTAACATTTCTCCACAAAGTAAATAAACCATTCTGCCGAAACTATTACGAATGCATTTATGGTTGCTATAGAGCGAGTTTCTGTACTTTTGTAGTATATTGGAATAAAATCTCTCTCTCTCTCTCTATGTATTTCAGAATGATAGCAGAAAAACAAGCAGTGGATTGTCACAATATAAATATAGTACAATGATATGTGCCTAAGCGATGGCACCAGGTACATTCATTTAGGCAAACTTGTTACACTGCTACACCATTTAAAGATTGGCTGGACTTTCTCAGCTTGTCAGAGAGAGAAGTAACCCTCCCGTCTGATGTGGGAGCTCAACTGAACCCCTGGGGTCTAATTAGGAACAGAATAGAGTTCTGGCTGAGCGGCTGTATGGGCCAGTGAGAATGGCCCACACCAAGCATATATCTGACAGCAATTAGACACGCACACGCACACGCACACAGGGAAAAGATAGAGAAGAGAAGAAACAACACATGCTAACGGTAATAGACAATAAGTGTAAATAGAAACACTATTTTTTAAATGCATTATACATTACACCATATATATATATACGCAATTTTGACAGTGGTTGCTTCCCATTTGCACCCAATAATAGACTCAGATCAGCCTATTAGTGAGTACAATGTGTTTGTGCTGAATAATTCCCTGTAAGAGATGAAACAAAAAGTCTCATTAAAGCTAATACAAATCTGGAATATAAAGATGAAATACTCTGGAAACATTACTATTCACAATATTATCAAATTCATCGAAAAAAGGGAGGGTACCACAGTAACAATTTGGCTAAATGGCAACTTTTGAGGAAAGAGAGACATCTTGTGGCTTGTCTCTAAAATAACATGTTTTTACTAAAGCTATAAAAGACCCGTACAGTGTGACTCACTGCAATCAGGAAACCATTGTCCGCCAGTAGTAAATGCTCAGACTGTACCTAAAGGCTTTGTGAGCTATGGCTCATTTAATGGCTTCTTAAGGCCATCTATGCATCTGTGCCATTCTCACTATTCATAAACTGAGTCTATGGATATTAAGGCCGTGGTCGTCTCCCTCCATCATTGTCGGAGAGATTGCCGGTGTGAATGGAAGCATCACACTCACGTCTAGCATCATCATGAATCCTGAACTGTGGCTTCCCATCTAATTAGCAATCTGTCAAAATCTGTACTGCAGGGAGAATATACTTTGTCGTGTGGTGGCCGTCGTGGGGGGG
>JAOPJO010000147.1:3637272-3649935 GCA_027123675.1 Molva macrophthalma | reverse complement strand
CGCCCCGCCCCCGCCCCCCCCCGCCCGCCCGCCCCCCCCCCCCCCGCCCCCCCCCGCCCCCCCCCCCCCCCCCCCCCCCCCCCCCCCCCCCCCCCCCCCCCCCCAGGAAATTATCATTCTAACAGCGTAAGAATGATGTATTTTCAAAAATGTTCAGGTCACTCATTTAGAGGACATGTTTCTTCCATAACTAATGAAAAGGACAGGTGTTGCAAATGCCCGTTCCCCTTGGCATACGTCTAGGAGGGTGAGCGTCTCAAATGCGTACATCACAGCTTGTAAATCCCACTTCCTCCTATGGCCGTCGAAAGAATTCATCTAAAATAACACGACTGTGCCGCCACTCACCGAGCAGCCCGCAGTCACGCTTTGATAAACTTGCAAACTCCCTCAGATTTCCCCACTCAACTTCATCTGTTATCTTTCTAAATGTTCTTATCTGTGGACGCATAGTGGGAGGTTTCCAAGTATGTTATCCCTAAATTACTTTGTTATAAAAGTTAAAAGTTAAGGTGGTCCAAGTTATATATTCTTTAATCAGGTTAAAGTATTGCTAAGCGGAGTTGAACTAGGAGTTTTCTTTGTCTGTGATTGCCTAACACCCTCTTTACAATTTATTGTCAAGGGGAACTCAATTTACTGGAAATAAGATACACAACATGAAGGGGTTTTATTGGGTTTATTGGCTTAGAGACCATGATATAGATCCCATATGCCATTAGGGGAGCAAAGGCAAATATTAGAGGTAATTCTAGAACAAAGGACATCTAAAACCACTTGTCGGTTTTAATCAATGGTTTCACATGTGGCAATTACAATCCAACAATGTAGTTAAGTAGGGTGCTATCAAAGCACATTATAATTATTCAATAGATACATAATACATCTATAAATTGCATTTAAATGCATTCCACAAGACAGAGAATCAATGAATGTCAGCTGGTATATACTAATGATTCTGTTGGCTTTGAAGAGGGAACACATGAACCCAACAGGCTTATTAAGTAAAGAGGGGTCTGTCAGTTGACACCTTCAGTGTCTGCCTGTGGCACCGCCTACATTTCAATGGACAACTCTGCAAAAATGCAGCATCTTGCAAAGCACCACCCCCCAGCCACCCCACCCATGGATTCATTCTCCATTCCTCTTCACTGCCATTGATCTCATTGCCAATATTGCACTTAGAGAAACTGTGGCTCCAAGGCTGGCCCGACCGGACCCTGAGTAATGGGACAAACCTGCTTGGTATTTGCTCCATGGCCATCTGCTTTCACTGTGTTTGCTTTGTTTGTGTTTATCATTGGCCTTAAAATACATCAAACTCTTCCTTATGCCTGAGGCGTGGCGCTATTCTAATTCCGAGTATCTTTACGTATCTCTTAATGATGCTGTCCAGTTGAGCGTCTATGAACTGGCTGGCTTAGTTCCAAGCCAACATGAATAACAATAAATGGTATCACTTCTTATCTGTCCCAGTGCCACCTTTATCAAGTTAAACAGTGTTTTACCCGTGGCCTCTGTTTTCTATCCCCACTTCCTATTCAACCTTTCCTATCCGTGTATGCTCTGGCGTACACTTTCCCTCTCTCACTCTATTTTGCTCTCTCAATGTACTCAATTGAACTTAAATTGTTTATAGACTGGTTTCTTGGAAATATAGTTATTTTAGTCCTGTGTCGCCTATCTCTTCCAAGATTCCAGCTCTCTTCTTAGCTCTGCCTCAAAGCTCCATTCAGCCACCCACACTAACCCATAATTTGATATTTAAAGATAAGTCTCTTGGTAATTATTTAAAAGGCAACAAGTTGTTCCCCAAACAACAACCACTTAAATCACTACACAACATATTATTGAGATAGATGTGTTAGTATCAACTACCTGTATTGTTTCTGGCACAGTAAAAACACTAAGCAGGTAATAACGTAATGCAATGATGCTGAGTTCACAATGCGCCCTCCAAATATATATTCACTTACTGTTGATTTATTTGGTCATGGAAGACCATGCTGGCTCAGATGGATGCATGAAAGTATTTGAATCTCGGTATTAATGAGGCAATCAATCACACATCAGTTTAAACATTGTGAAGAAATGAGAAGGGTGCCTTGGGATCCACATTGATAATCAAATAATGTCCCCAGTGAGAAATGTACAAGACCACTCTAACAATTAATCAACCTTCTCATTTTGCATTACATACATCGGACACATCTGACGCCTTTGTACGTTTTACAGAAAGGGTGGTGGCAAAAAATAACAATGACATCTCAACGAGATTACTAAACTTGACTCTTGAATTAATCCAAGGGCACATTAGGCCATCCTCCAAAATATTTATAGCTCCTTTTTATTATTTTTTTCATACATTTCAGCATCTACCATCTGTCAGCTTTTTAATGTCTGAGGCTTGTTTTCCTTGGTGAATTGCAGCATTCTCTGTGACTTATTTTCATTACTGACTGCAGAAGGAATAATTGCAATTTGGTATTTGATATTTTCTCTCAAGGAATTCTTAATATCAATGCACACATATCATTAGAAAACATATGGTTATTTTTGAATGCAGTACTTGCAGGGCAGTAGTTTCCTATTTTAGTCACATTGCATACAGCCAGAATAAACGACATAAGATAACATTAGGTAAGACTAAAAACAGCTATACAAATATATGTGCGCTTCCAACGGTTTCAAACCGGGAGCTTTAGACAGTAAATGTTTGTAAGTAGACTCGTACATGTGCTACCTAAGCACTCATTAAAAATAAATGTTATTACAGTGATGGTGTTATAACTGGGATAGAAACATCAAATCACCTCTTGATGTTTCCCATAACAACCCCCTGGACCCTCGTTGGTCTGCTTTAAGGGCCTCTCGCTCTACTTAGACTACTTTTCTCGTTGGTATCTCAACATTTCTCTTTGACTACCCATTGGCTGCATTCAACACATTTCAAATCTTCTTCTTACTCATATTAGGTGGCACGGAAAGGATGTCTCTCGACACCATAAGCTAGTTGTCTTAACGCTGTTGTCCTCCATGGTTCTTACACTGGACTTTGTGGCTCTCTGTTCTCTCTTTTAATAAGACCAAGTTCTAACACTCCCAGACTGGACCAAGGACCTTGGGCAATCGGGCATCCATTGCTCAAATGGTGAGCAGCACACCTCCTTATCTAATAATGGCCGTCTTGTGCCTGGACCTCGGCAGTCTTCACAATGCTGCAGCCAACCTGATGTTCAACCAAACAAGTCTTCCCACATCCCATCCTTTTCCAGCTCTTGACTGGCTTCTCATCTCTCCTTACGGTTAATACCACATCATCAAGCAGAAGGTCACATCGATTACATCATGTCTCAGTGTATGTATAATGATGGATCAGATTCCAAACATCAGCTTATTTCTCCTGCCTTTTCTCCTCGGCAGATCACCACACCGCACTACCGCTGGTGGGGGGAGGGTAGACTTACGCTTTGCCTCCTATTGCTCACAACGCAATGCAGAACTGAGCTCCATGCCGCCATATGTGCAAATATCTGAATTGCCATTAATTGATCTTCATGTTTCCTCCTGACCCCCAGCTGCACAACATCTCCATCCTTGAAGAACCTTTGACCTGCTCTACTCAAAAAAAATATTCCTAACATCTTCCTTTCTTTTCATGTATTATGCTCTAAGAAATGGTAAGAGGTTATTCACATGCTGGTTATCCAGAATGTGAACAGTAGTACCTAAAAGGGGATCTGAAATCAAGTACGTTTTCAGTGTGACCACCAGGCTGTTCCATAGTCAGATCAACATGGCCTTTGGTGTGGAATCGAGGCAGCCCCATGAATCTTTAATTATCTTTTCTATACTTAGGCCTTCTGAGAGTCTCCAATTTCTGACATTTAGCTGAAATGTGCCCTTTGTTCATGATGACGATAAGACAAGGTCAGATGACTGATACGCACTACCAAATCCTACACCTGCTTTTAGAATCTATGTAAGGTATTTATTTATGCTATACTACAATGCTAACAATTTAATCTAAGATTCTGTAATATTCCTTAAAATTAATTGATTTGTAATGCAAAGTCTGAAATGCCACAACTGGTTATTTTAATTTATTTATATTAACTTTGTCTCTCTGAGAAAAGAAACCAATGAATGGATGAGCAATTATTCCAAGTCATTTGCCTCTCAATTTCACTTCTGCTACTTCCCAAATAGATTGTGCAGCAAGCACATCTCCCTGCTATGCTTTCATCACTCAAATCAATGTCGCGTTTCATCGGAATACAATCCTTCCTCTGTCCCTGTGGGTGAACGATTGAATTCTCTTCAAATCTTGCTGACATCATTTATTTTGGTCTTTGGTCAGGATGTGTATAAAACACATACCAGCTGAAAATGAAAAGCTAAAAAAAACAAAAATTGTATGAACAAAATAAGGAATATATAAAGACTATTTAATTCTATGATAATCATTTGACTTAAAAAAATAACAGATTTGTTGCAATCAAGGCAGCCCTCTGAGAATGTTGCAGCATGAATAAAGACAATGTATTCAAATATCCACTCACATTACAATCAGCATATGCTTGTTTCATAATGCATACTATTAGCAGAGATTTAGTTGTACCATATGGCACTTCAGTAGTTTAGATTTCAATTGAGGACAGTTTCAGAAGGGTTATTCAATATTAAGCTGAAAGCAAACCATTCTATGAACAGAGTAAAAGGATACCTGCTTTTGTCATATGCAATCTAAATAAGGATGAGACATTTGGCCTCATTGTTGTAGAAACAATGCATGCAATTGTAGGATTTGAAACAGCAGTTTTACCATGAATAAAATCACTGCATTGGAGAGTGATTTCAGTAACCATGAAATCGGGAGGGGGGGTGGGGGGTCATACTCACGGTCGTAAAGTTTTCTGGACCGCACTCCTTGCCTCTGTATCTGCAGTCCAGCAACATCTCGTCTATGCTGTGACTGGTCCTCTGAACAAACTCTAGCATGTTAAAGGTCTTGCTGGGGAAAAACTTGCTGTTGTCTGTCGGCTGTCCCAGAGCCGCCATGAAGTCATCAAAGTCGCCCTGCTCCACGCCCAGCATCCCAGCCATCCAGAAGATGTCGTTCTTACGGATCTGGGACTTTCGATAGCTGTTGTAGTTGCACATCGTGATGGCTGGGAAGTACATGACGGGGCTGTCCATTTCGTCCAGGATGGTGACGTGAGGATACTGGTAGAACTCGATCACTCGGCCGGCGACTTGGTACAGGAAGCAGGAGAGCGAGGAGCTGAACGCTGTGGCCCACAGAAGCCGACGGAACGTCACCCCACCGGGTAGGAAGATGTGACTCAGGCCGTGGAGGGTGCAGTTGGCCCCGAACACGGTGATGTCGGACGGCGGGCGCTCTTCCTCCTCAGGAGCTCCCATTCTCTCTCCAGCAAGCGGCAACGTATCCCAAAAATGAGGAATGCGCTTGTTCTGGATGACTCTCTCTACCTCGAGGGGATCTGCACTGATGGTGGCTGGGGCATTCAACAAAACTTAAAGGATGTTACAAGGATGATCCAGGAGGGGTCTAGTTTCTGCCACACCCAGGGCAGAGGAGCAAGGGGGAGGGATATCATTAGATTGGAAAAGTAGAGGTAGGCTACTAAACAGTAGACCAATCCTGAGTCAGATCTTACAGGGCACACTTGAGCAAAGAGATTGGGTTTCGCTGTGATGTGAGAGTCGGTCCCACAGAAGCCAAGGGGAAGAGTTCAATCTGAATGGCGAGGCGGGGCAGTTAAGACATTGCGAAAATCTGCAGTGTCCACTGACCTCTAATCTGTTTTGTTATTTTGCTTCTCCAGGGACGATTTGTGAAAAGCACACTATTTTAATTTGTGTCTCTTTAGTAACAAACACAGACTTGCACTCCAAGGAACCTCATTACTACCACTGTAGGAATGGCAGGTTTAAGTTTACTGGAATAGAGGCTAAGTGCTTTGTCTTAACAGCAAATGAATGGTAACCAGATCAAGCAGATTATTCTTTATCATTGGCAAATTACATTTTATAAGCTGGCAAGTAGCTATTATTCACAATATACTCCTTTACTAGATGATAGCCAAGAGTATGTGGATCATAAGCCTTGTGTAGAAACACGTTCCACAACATGCTGTTCAAAACCCATGACTTTAATAGGCTAAGAATGCCTTATGGTAGTGTATCTGGTGAAATAGGAGGATCGGATCTCTACTATGGGACGGATTGGAGTTTGCATCCGTCCCATGGTATTTTCTGCTAATGTCTGTTATTGTGTGTTTAGCCCCAAGGTTAATAGAGTTGTGCACCCATACTCGTGGGCAGATTTGATATTTACTGGTGGTGAGATAATTTAAGGGCATCCCAATAAATATATAAAGCAAGATTCATAGAAAAAAGGGCATTACGGCACTCATTCAATTTGTTTTTAATTATGATGTATGCAGGGCCCTTTTGAGAGTCATTCAGCACAGTAGTTTGCATTTAGGCATAAAAACACAGCTTATTGTCATTATTTCAATAATTATGCTTAACATTCATTCAGACTACAGTTTCAGTTATATTAACCTCTTGATCCCAAAATGACCCGTATCCGGGTAAATCCCCTCCCCCCTCCCAATTGTTAAGAAGTTTTAAGGCTTTTAAACATATTAGAAAGCAGTCAGACACACCACTAGAAAGATTAGATTCTCAGTCTATCATAACCATTGTTAGCTAAACAAAACAACCCAAAACAACAAGACAATTGCAACCCCAAACAAAATAAGCATGCACAGCAATAGCAATCTTTTTCACATCATTTGATCTACACTATATATCATATGAAAGCTGAGACTCTACTGATTCCAACAGTCAAAACCATATCACTCTGAAAAAAACCTTGCAGAATTAGAGGCAAAAAACAATCAAGAACAAACTTTACTTTTTACTTTTTACAACCAAAAATGATGTCTTACCTTTGTTGTTTTTTTGTGTTTAATCACATAAATCCAACATAAACGGATAATCCAGTGTCTGGGCACCATTTTGCAATTAAACATGGTGTTTACAATCAATGTATAGTAGCCATCTGGTGGCCATGTAGTGCAATTGTGATTGTTTGGCTTGGTGTCGTTAAATTATATTGCCCTGATCTTGCAATAGAGGGGTCAAGTGTCAAAATTGTGCAATGTGTTCTGGAGATATCTATCTGTTTGTGTCTCATCAAGTTTATAGTGTCAATTTTGTATTGGTTTGCCTTGGATTTATTGATATATTTGGAGATTTCACATAAACCTACCTCTACCAAAACCCCCATCTTTGCTCTACTTCCCTTTATTGGCATCAGATATTGACCAAGGTACTCATCAGATGGTGTACTATGGCCCTATAATACTATAGGGCTACCAACTGATAATGCACTAGGTGGTATTCAAACTAAAACATGACATTTATTTCAGGCGTAAATTAAATCTTCCACTTATGCTGTGTTCCAGCTGTACTAATTTTAACCAATTAGTATCCACATTGATTATTTCACTTGCACACAATCTCACAGGTGTTATCCATTTTTGCGAAGATAACCTATTATAGTCCTTGCAGTTGTGGAGATATACTCTTTTTACTTTGGGTGTTTTCAGAAAAAAACACAAAAACAGGCCTAGTGATGAAGAGGTTAGGGAGATACTCAGGGGGATACTCAATAAATAGTGGAGCTTCTCCACATGCTCTAAGGTCCAGTGGTTGACACCCTGCCTTAACACAAAAACAAAATCAGCATTTCACTACCAGCAGCCTCTTTCTCTCCCTCAAAACCTTTTACAACTCCTCGCTACAGTGTGAGGAAGCCAGAGGTGCATTCACACGTGTTTAGATTACTGATATGATAAAAATTCCATCTTTTCATCAGTCCCCTTTTGTATTACGGTGGCATGTGAATAGAAAATGTCATTGCTGGTCTTCTGGAGCCACCAGAGCACATGTTATGGGTAGTTACAAGGATGCCATTTTCACAATGCCAAAAGGTCATTTAAATAGCGGGAGGAAAGGTTCACCCTGAAGACCAATTTTGTTTAGGGAAAACAGAAACCTTTGCCTCAGATGAAAGCAAGTAGATAATAAAATATGCACATTCCAATTTTATACTTTGACACACTTTCCTGGGGGAAAAATACATCTATTTTTGCATAGTTCTGCCAAAGGAAGGTCAGAGCACTGGGCGTAACACAATACAGAAACTTCAGCGCTGGAATGATTTGGTTAGGACATTTTTGACAGATAAATGTTTTTCCGCGGGGGTGGGTGGGGGGGGGTTTGAACTCAGGTTTTCCAGTGTAGTGGGGCCGATTCTCTCACAGGCACTCTCTTACTGATCTATTCAGAGAGTTGACCTCTAATGCTTTTACTTTATTGGTAGTGGAAATTACTATAAACTGCAAATGTGTCCAAGCATATCCAACTTTTAAAAAAATATACACATGTGACTCAATTATCTGATTTAAAATAGCCAAAACTAACAAATAGTAATACTATTTGTTGCTAACTGAATATCAATGTTGTACTTGAATGTGAGGCTAAAGTGGCTCCTTATTGTTTCTGAAACATCAAATGTCAATTACTATGTTTCATCACAAACATCAATAAGGGGCCACATCAAGGCCACCACTGTCTTGGTGGTGCGCAACTGGTCTTGAAACAACAGGTTATTTGCCATTAAGAGATGTATGATAAGTATTTCTCTTTTGGAAAGGACAACTGGAACCTAGTACCAGTACAATACATTTGACTAGAACAAACTGGTGTCTGGCAGACCGTACTCAGTCAAACTGTCAAACACTGTCTAATACCAAGAGACCAGAGAAGTAAGAATTGGTAAAATGTTGCTGTACAATTGTATGAATCAGTAGTAGTATGAATCAAAATGTAGGCATGCATAAAAGAATGATAGGGTAGAGTCAACAAGGGGATAAGATCATTACATCGATTGCTGCTCTGAGACTAATAATCTTACTTGTCATTTAATGTTATTATTAACAGCCATTTGGGACAATAATAAGTCATTTTGATTAGGACGTGGGACTATAAGCATCTTCTAAATTTGATGTTTAATGGTGAAATAATACAAAATTACAACGCAGAGCTTAGCACTCAAGTTATTTGACAAACTATGTCTTAAGAGTGAGACAAGAAGGGTAAAAAAAGGGTAAATGTTAAACAGACAGATAAGGAAGACTAAGTCTTCAACAAAGGATGTGTATTGATTTGGTTTAAATGACGCAAGACCCATGATCGTGGCTCCTGTGGCTGTGCCAAACAGTAATGGCAGAATCCCCTTCACGATATTATGTAATGTTCAAATCTATACTGGGGAGCAAGTCATCAGCCACAAGCAAAGAGATTTTATAAGCTGCCAAAGTAATCACAATGAGTACAAAGTCCTCACTACTTCAAAGCTCCTTCTTAAAAACACATTTCTTTACGTCCAAAAGACCAATTAGCTGCATGCGGCTTTATGGAGCATTAAAGGTGACTTTCTCCCCCAAAATCATTTTTATGGAAAGTTTATTTTAATGTTAATAACCAAATCCCTTCTCAAGTAGCACTTTTGAGTTATCAGTGTCCCTGTGTGATAGTAAACATACAACACCCTCCACAAAGTCCCCCCCCCCCCTCACCACACACACACACACACACAGTCAAAAATATAAAACAATTTAAAAAAACGTTAGGGAATAAGTCAGGCAGACCTCATAGCAATTTTTCAGGTACAGATTTGTGCTCTGAAGCTATTCCAAACATGATTTCACATGTGTTGCTGTTATGACCTCAGACAATATTGGATAGTTCAATCAATACTGTGAAAATTAACAATCTTCTGCTATGATCCATGGCATAAGGGCCCTGTTTCTATGCATGTCATGTATTGTGTAAATGGATTTGTGGCTTGTTTGAGCCTTCTTAGTTATATAAAGACAGTTTAATAGTATTCACAGCATAGCACTGAGCCACGTAACATGGGTTGAAAGTGTAGGCATGTAAAGGTGACCATAGTTCGGCCTTGTTTTAGTATGGCTACAAAAATGTATTGTTGACCTAATATATAATGTTTCAATTATTACTAAATGGCAATAATAGTTCCCTTAAATGCATTTTTATGTAGAGGTTAGATTAGATCATGTCCCACACCATTTGTAATGAAGAAACATTGATCAGTCATTAACACTGGCATTATAAAATCCTCCAATCTCCAATGTTGATTAAAACTAATCATCAACAAAACCTCTGTGAAAATATTCAACTTCAAATTGAATTAATTCTTCTAGTCTTTTGGCACTAGTACAACTATATTACGCCTGAATAAACTTTGAATACAATATGTTGTTTTGGCTTGGTTCCAGGTTATCATGACAACAATCCACAAGTAGAAAAAATCCAAAGCCTGGTGCTCAAGAAATAGCTTAAAGTAGGCTAATAGTGAATATGTCCATGAACTATATTTGTAGCACCAACATGTTACTATTATTCACTGTTATGAGTTATATTCTACTACTATACTACTATATCATACTACTCATACTACTAGTAGAACAAAAACGGCAAAAAAGAAAAATGTGAAATCTAAAATTAAAGTGAAAAAAAACCGGATACAATTGAAGAATAATGCCTGAATCTGGCCTAACCCGACAGTAGTTCCGACAGCCATTTCAATCTCTACCACAGTATTAGGGTCATTTGAAATACAATCATATTCCAGCATGTTCTCCCAGCACTTTTTCACTCAAATTAGGCTAAATGGATAGGCAATGAAAGGCAACACTACTTAATAATAAGTTAATAAATAAGGCTTCATCTCATTTGCACAAAAATGTTACATTCTTATTCAAACCAACAAATGAGAAATATTGACTCCCTTCACCATTAAGCCTAGTGGCTATTCATTATTGAGGAGAGATGTACAGTGTAAACATACATAAATAAATAGCTTGATTGCTTTAATGATATCTCTATGAAATAAGTTTTGAAGAGGCAGCAAAAGAGCTGCAGTCTACAGTAGTGGAACACATCAATTCTTCCCTGTTACACCTTAGCATTTGGTGTGCTAAGGGACATCAGCTTTAGGCTTGAGTTAACTAATTAGGCCCATAATGGCTGTGTAAAAGGCACGAAGAAGGCAATTAAAATGGGCTAGTAAACATCGTCTCAGCTCCAACCTGTGACCTTAATCCATGGGAACATTTTGACAAGCATCACCTGGCTTTACCTTTCACAGGATTAACTAAAGTGAGTATTTCTGCTGGTTAACCAACCCAATATCAAGCGGCTTACACACGAGACATTTTTGGACTGGAATGACTTTAGCCACTGCCTAATTAAATCCAATTGTCACCATGCATGAACCATGTGTCCATGCATGCTGGAAAAAAAGTCTGAAAAGCACACTACAAGAATAAACTGGTTATTGTTTTGATACGGTTCAGTTATTGACCCAGACATTTTCCATGTCCTCTTTTCCCTGGTTCTAGCCCGGGAGGTTAGCATCCCCTCACTGTTCTCGTCAGAGTGTCTCCAGGTTAACTAGCAGTCAACACATGGCAGCTCTGTACACAAGATACATCCTAATATTTCACCCGAATTCTCCTTCCATCCTCAGTGACAATATTCCAGATGATGTGCACCCACGGGGACACATTAGCTTTTGTTTTGTGTTGTCTTTATAACGCAGTTATGTGACCCATTCCCTTAAGCACTGCACAACTGCACTGCCTGGACCCTTGAGTCCAAGCGTCCATCCACTCCATCTTATCCTGCAGCCTGTGCAACAAGCCAGCGACGTGCATCCCATCTTTCTGCAACACGTCCCCACATCTGACAGAGCCCCCCACGACGTGCCTTCAACATCATATTTGTGCTTTTTCAATTGAGTGGTTTCACAAGCCCAGCTGATGTCTAGCATTTGAAGTACTGCTGTACTGACATGTCCTCTGGCTGTGAGGCTCGGTATCTGCTGTGGCCCATACACACTGCTACAATACTTTATGTGTATTGTGTCGATTCCGCCTTTTGATTGACAAAGAGAGAAAAAAAGACACTGGTTATTGTTATGTTATGTCAACATCACGATTTCACAGTATATAAAAAAAATATTTTGACTCCATACCTGAATTTACAAAGGCAGGCAGCAGATGGCAATGTTTATTTAACCAGTAACTGTATAGACACAGTGGCCCTCCTATCAATTGTCTGTAATGGGGGAATTTGCACAGATCTCTTTAATGACTTATTAATGAACATGACGCATCCATTTGACTTGACTGTGAGTCAGCTGCAGCAGCAAATGTAGCTTGAATTTGATTGGTCTGATTTATTCTACTATGCCTGGGTCTGAATGCCTGGGTAATTCAGAACTGTTGTTCTACTATCTTGAAAATTATATCATTCACACAAATTGCACAAATGATATTTAAAACATACACACAGACACACACACAACCACTCACCCCCTCATCTTAGCGCTACATAAAAACCTGCTTATTCTTATGCATGCTGCACTCATCTTAACACACACCCACACACGTGAAAACAAGATTATTCACACACACACACACACACACACACACACACACACACACACACACACACACACACACACACACACACACA
>JAOPJO010000147.1:3610962-3633667 GCA_027123675.1 Molva macrophthalma | reverse complement strand
CCCGGCCCGCCGCGGGCGCCCCGGGCCCGCCCGCGCCCCGCCCGCGGCGCCGGGGCCGCCGGGGGGGCGCGGGCGCGCGCCCCCCCCCCCCCCCGCCGCCCCGCCCGGTCGGGACGACGGGGGTTGTGTGATAGAGGTGATGCATGCAGGGACAGTGTAAACAACTGTAGATGTAGTAGGCTAGATGTGATGCAGGGCATAGAGACACTGCTGTTGTCTGGTGTAACATCTGCTTATGGACTACATGCCTTTTGTCTTTAATATGCAGTTATACACATTTTTTTCCAAGGTGGGTTTTTAAGATCTCCCCATATCTTTTGGTACATCTGAAAATGTTTGCGTTTCAAATGTGTGTGCTTGAATTCAATTCATGTATGACAAAACGATAAATCATTGTCCATACACAATCCCTGATGTACTTAAGGGGCACTGAAGACACGTTTCAACACATGATTTATCAAATCCAGGTGAAAATCAGAATTTGGTTAATTAGGGGTTAAATGGTCTTGTCCCTTGTGCCAGAGCTGTTTGGAAGAACAATGCTCAGAGTGGGTGAATGTGTTTTCGTACTGTAGACCACTCATTGGAGGAGACTTTTTGATTCCCCCAACCCCCCACAAATCAATAGAAAAGGGAAGCAATACCATCAAGAGCCTGGGGGAAAACCACTCACCCTGCTGAACAAATGTCTACATCTTGACTGCTCATGTGGGAAGATCAGGTAAAACCAACGTCAGACCAGGATGTATTTTGTTTTACCAAGCAAATGTATGCAAAGGATTGAAAAAAAAGTAATTTTTTACTATATTGGCTTAATCAAAGTATGACATGTCATGTATTTTACAATGGGGTGAACGTAACAAAAAAAGATGAATATATCACATAGACATGGAACTAAATATGATATTATACCCTAACTAGCACATGCTTATTTACGATAAATGCAAAATGGCGGTTCTTACTTAAAACAATAACGATGGGAAAAAAAAAAAGCTACACGGTTGACTTTGCTCCCATGTCTTTCCACACAGATATGCACAGTAGAGCTGTAGTGCAGAGCTGTAGCACAGTGCGCATGTCCACAGAAGAAATTTATACTTATTTTTTAATCAAGAAGAGCTGATGAGGCAGTTGGCTGAATAATGCATGTGTGACACCCATGTCACACAGCCAGGCCCTTGCAGTTGTCACTGTGATGGTTGGGTTGTAAAAACCCTGCTGGGTCTATTTATAGGCGCACACACGGCCGCAAGAGGGAAAGGCTTGTGATTTAAAGCGGCATAGTGCAGGAACCTTTAGAGAAGATTTACCGTGATTATTTTCAGACGATTTCCTCTGCAGCAAAGTGGAAGGGAGAAGGGGGTAGGGAGTTTTGCTGAGTCAGACAAATTAAATGTAAATGGGAAATATTGCGAGAGAGGACTAAGGGTACTAAAGCCTGTGGACGTTCAGCTGAGGGATAATCTATACAGTCCTGGTGTTACACAGCGGAAGGGGAGGGGTGGCGCAACACATGAAGACAGACAAAAAGCTTTAAAAGACTGGATTCCTGAGCAGCACAAGCCACCTGCAGACTTTACCTTTTAACTTGAATATCTTAAATGGTGGTTCGATAACTATAGAAACACATGATAATGTCCCACTGCTGTGCAATGACGTACATCAGGAGTTTCTGCATTGATCAAATGATACTAAATGAAACCACTGCAAACACAAAACACACACACAGACACACACACACACACACACACACAAGTGTGTATTACACAAGTATTACAATTATGTATTTCCTTTACAAAATAATATTTCCATTTTGGAAATAATTTTACATAAACTGAATGATTTTGCATTCACATTATCCATGTAGTTTATAATAAACCCAACAATTACACTAGTGATGCAGACAATTATGAAGATCAAGAAAGATACAATTTAGTCCGCAGTTTGTCTTTCTTGGCACGGTTTCCACAACTTGCTCTCACATTGCAATTACTCATGAAGTTTAAACCATCGTTGTTAAATTCCCAAAGCAGCCATATAATGAGTTTTTAATCTTAGCATCATTATTCTGACACTTTTATACCAGCGGTGCCAACAATATAGTCATATAATAATTTAACAATATATTTCCAACCTAAAAAATGCCCAAATTAATTGTCTTGATACATGCTGGCTTAAACTGCCTAATAGGATTGAAAGTGTTGTCCACCTGATCGAATCGCACAAGGAGGCCATCCATCTACATACATTGCTTCACTAAACTAAGCCAAATGAATTACCTTGATTCAGTGAGCAAAGCATAGGTAGTGGATTCTAACTCCTATTCATGTTTTCTGTGTCTCCATGTGCATCCCTGCACAGAGCTAGGGCCATTAACAACCATTTAACTGACCATTAGGTGGACAAATTAGTCATTTTTGCAGACATTCTGCTTCTTATGAACTGTTAAATGACAAACACAGCTGTATCAGCAAAATAAATGTAAATATTCCAAAATTCAAGTAACTACCATAATGATTCCTGTGCATACGGACAGATTGGTTTAGTAATCGTTTTTTAATACATGTAATCCCTGAATTAAAATCCATAATCTGTTGGCCAACATGTTATTCATTGTTTGTTGGACTGTCAGAATGTCTGGATTATAAAATCAGGTTTGGATTATAAAATCAGCATTTAAAAACTAAGATTGAATCTTAGTTTTAGTTATTCTGTTTATAGGTGTATATATGGATCAACCAAAAGCATGCTGCATAGCTGTTAAATAAAGGTAATTGTTTCAGCATCGCAAGTGAAATAGTGGAGGCTCTTTCTCATTCTGAGGCATGTCTTGTCTTGACGACGCTCTGCACTCACAATGAACTGAACGGGAAATAAAAGACATCCATTTACTAATATAAATGAACATTGCTCTTCTATTAATTCCTTCAGCGTTGCAAGAGCACTTGATGAATAAAATGTTGCCAGAATTGTGTCGTTCATAGTGATGCAAGAAATTAAATATTTCATTTGTTTGTGCCAATCGGCTGGAATGCAGAAGGTGCAAATGTGATGTGTGTCTACAGCAAGAAATAGAAGGGTCTTGCTTCAGTGGAGCGAACATCTTAAGCTGTCAATATATTTAGCTTCCAAGTCTCCACTGCACAAACATGTTGCATCTTCCTGCAGCACCTCTATCATTAATTTAAATGTAAAGCTCCAGACATGAGATTGAATGTACAACTAAGCATTAAAAACAATAGATAGCAGGCAATCCTCAAAAAGGCTGACTGCAACAAGGCTAAGATCAGATTTTGCTAACAGTTAGTGAATACCACTGGCCTTCCCTGATTGCATCGTTTTATTTTGGCCACAATGGCCTTAGCTCCAAAAAGTGTCATTTATAGACTGTGCATGGTGGTCTAATCTATGGTGTGCTGGGCTGATGTTTAATAATTCACAAGTTTAAGCATAAAAGTTTAAAGTTAAGTCTGCTTTATCAACACCTTACCCCATTGCATCTAATGGAATAGATAAAAGATAATCTCTGAAAGCAATTTGCTACCATATATAAGGCTTACAAGATATTTATCAGTTAGAGTCACGACACAACAAAATCTTGAGTAAAACACTTTAAATATTGGATTTTGACAGTGAATCTAGGTCGTTCTATTTAGTTATGAAATTCACTGGCTCCAAAATGCAAACGATCCTCATGTTTTTAAAGTGCGCTGGGTCACCTTCACAGTTTCACAATCCCAAACTGATAGCCATACTACAGCGTATCATTTGGATGCAAATTCCTATAAAAACAAGTCTTCAAAATAAAATCACCTGTTTGGTGCCATATGGACCAGCTCAGCAAAAAACATTATTTTTCTTTGACATAGAGATTAAATAGCATGTGAGAGTTATAGCAAATGTGTGCAAAAATATTAAATAATAAAATCGAAACAAAACTTTTTTTATAGTTTCATATTCTCAGAAGAAGGAATTATCTATTGGTAGAATCATCGAAAACCACAAGGACAAAACATGACCCCTTTACATGTGAGTCTTGAATAATACATTTACAGCTGTAATCACTATTACGTATTTTGGCTGTTGGCAGTTTTGGCAGTTAGAGTAAATAGTGATGGTTTCTTCTTTGGAAAGAACAACAGAAATATACATTGCCTTTAATAAAAACATTTTTGTGCTCATAAAGTCAGCATAATTTATGGCAAGAATACAATGCTTTTCTAATAAATTGAATTCAGTTCGATGTAGAGAAATGTCGTCTATAGGTAAAATAGTTGCTATTTAGTCATTCAGCAGACACTTATATCCAGAGCAAATAACACAGATTTGTATTTAATACACGTCCTTAAGGATAAGCTAGGTATCATCCTGTTCAGGGAAGCTACAGATGAACTGTGGAAATTGGGGTTTGAAATAAGAAGCTGGGATTTAATTTTTTGCTGGGAGTCAAACACCCTAGTCACTACACCCTCCTTCCCCTGATAGGAACTGTAATGCCTCAGACAAAAGGCAGAATGTCGGAGTCCCTTGAGAGATAATTAATTAGGTAGAATTACATTCTACCAATGTGCAGTGATTCCTAGATATATAATATAGCCCACCTGCGGATGGGTCTCTAATATTATAGCCAAACGACAACAGTAATTGCACCCTGTTCTTTTGTATCCGTCAATGTGTCAAAGCCACGCGTTCTAGAATGACCGGAACTACTGAGAAGATTGGCATGTGTGTTATTGATATTACGCACAGGTGCCTCTAAAGCCTGGCACACACACACACACGCACACGCACACACACACACACACACACACACACACACCTGAAAGCAATGGAGTTGGACTTGCCATATCTCTGCAACACACAGATGCACCCAAAAAAACAGACTTTGTCGTTGTGGAGGAGCTCCTCCTTAAGCCAGTGTGTGAGCGGGGCAACAGGGCCAGCTGTTCACTACATCATGGTCAGGGTGGGATGGTGTGTGTGGGTGGGTGCTACTTCATCGCATCAGAGAGCACATGGTGCGAGGGGAGAGAGATGGCATCCATCTAACTGCACGCAGTAGGGAACCCAGGTTTCTCAGCTCCTCAGAGTCCGTGATAGAGACGGCGAGAAAAGCAGCCAAACACAGACCTAGATCATGGTTTCCATCTGAATATTTTTGCAGCGGGACGACACAAATCCTGACACTATTTTTATGATTTCATATTTCACTGAATGCATTTCCAGCTCAGTTGAAACCTGGTAAGGCGGGACAGAGCTCAGCTCAGTCTAGTCCAGATGTCCCTCTGTGTCAGTGGAATAACAATGGTGTCGACTCAACAATTCAGACTTCAGCAGCTGAATGTGGGAATGTGAGACGTTAGACATATAGGGGCCTGTGTCCACATAGCTTGTTTTTCTGGCAGAAATGCACTGAGTTGCCACTGGGAAGCACTGGGATGAGGAGTTTGTGCACTGAAAAAAATACAGCTGCATCTCTGGTGCTTTGTTTACTGTCTCTAGGACAACTAGCCATTTTTGTTCCTTAGCTCCTAGCTAAACATCGTAGCAGTAACTTCTTGTTAATCATTCATGAGTGATAAGCAGCACATGCAGACACAAACACTACTCTTTTCCAAAATTAAATGTTAGTTTGACAGATGGCAAAAGCTGTGATTGGGTGGGAACCGTGACGACGGCAGTGCTTTTCTGGAACGCTCCGAGATTTTCAACCTGAAGCGCCTGGAGGGTTCGCACCAAAAGGTTGAAACACTCTGGGAGAAGACACTGGGCGCTGTGCTTTTTGTATAGGGGTCCGCTTGCAGCCACATACGCTCTCTCCTCATTGGAAACAATTGAAGAAAAAAGAAACAGGTGCTCAGAAAAACACACTATGTGGACATTGGCCCTAGGTGATCTAATCGATATATGTCCGACCCAAATGAAACAAGCTAGTACTATGAAAGAGATTTCAACTTTGGCTTTGCTACTGAAACATAAGCCTTTATCCTTGTGCGATATAAGAAATGCAAAACATACTCGGCTAGGCTACTGAAACAAACTCTGAAAATCCAGAGATAATAACTGTGCTGCAGTAAAAAACACGTCTAGATTGATTCCCAAGGCAGCATTACTAAGGCACATAAACAAATCAATAGCACTTTCACAGGATAGAGACAAAATTGTCCATTCCCCCGATTTAAGAGGAAACCATTGAATACAAATTGTTCCATGCAATACAACCAACTTCATAACAGCAAAGCATTCATGAAACTCACACTTCCTATAATATACACGTGTGCTTTTATGCATTTTTCCATCTTAGAATCTGTGACACCTCTTTGGTCCAACGACAGCCCTTTGTTGTGCTATAATGTTTACCACAACTTTACTTTAAACATGCAAGACACAAACTTATATCATGCATACATAAGCACATATAGCTATAATGTGGCCTAATAGAAATAATCAAATTAACAACCTCAGTCAAATTAATCATCCTATCTCTCCTATTTGCTGAGACCAGCTAAGCGTTCTTTTAACTCAAAGGAAAGAAGTGAAGCTTCAAAAGACCATCTGATCCTGACTTTAAAGACAGGTTGGATTTTAATATAAATGTTAGGGACGTGAGGGGTTTGCGAGTGTGAGTGTGTTCAAGGTGTGTGTGTGTATTTATGTGTGCGTGTGTGCATGTGTCGCCTTACAAGTCTCTTCTTGAAGACATCTTCTGGGAATGTGACCTTTCCACATATTAAAAGTCCCAAGTTGAGCCTGGAAAGATCATGAAAATTGCAACGCAGATGTCATGCTCCCCTGACTATTGTGGGGCCAGTTTCCCTGTGTCTATAATTGAATTAGTTAACCTCTGGCACTTAAAACTTTGAGTGAGAAAACTTTACCTTTGCAACAGTTTAGTAAGAAACTGTGTAATTAAAGTTGCCCTTCCATTGCCAATGATTGCTTTGGCAGTGATCCAATGCAAGTGGAATGTTTCTGTAACATCCTTATAAGACAGCTCAGAGCCTCCATTGAACAGAAATTAACAAACAAGCCCCTCCCTTCGGAGCCTAACACCAGAAAAGGTTGTGTTATTTAGGGGTGGACAAAAACACAGGCCCATTTTCCTTTGGTACAATCTCCCAGCAATTATGGTCAAACATACGAAGAAAAAGAAAGCTTGAGTAACTCATGATCGGATTGTATATCATGTAATCACACACACAATACTTTTATTTATGGTCAGATAGGACAAGTCATTCTTGAGTATAAACATGAACCGGTGAAATACTCTGTAGCATACGGTCTTCTTTCATGTTTAAGGATAAAGAAAGCAGTGCCTCCTCCAGATATGGCGACTGCCAATACTTGCAGACACAGAGCAGAACCTTGCCAGGATTTTGGCGCATGCACACACACACAGGCGCACACACAGGCGCACATAGGCACACACACACACCTGACCTTTAAAACCTCTGCTTGGTGTTGGCTGAGCACACTGTCACTCACACTGAGAACTTGCCATTCAGGAACACTAGCCTGAAGAAAAGTAAAACGGAACATGACAACATTTGAGAGAAATGTTGGTTCTGGTCACAACAGCTCTCCATTTGTTGTACTTATATTGCCTTATAAGGTATATCTTTAACTAAGTGAAATTCTTGGGCTCTCAAATGTTTTCTGCCTGTGTGATGTACGGCAGGTGAAGTATTCACTAAATCTGGACTTGGGGACATTTTGGCAAAAAAAATGGAGACAAAATGGTGGTAAATCCTCAGTAGCCGACAGAAGGGACATAATCCCTCACTAACCATCGGGGTCTGTCCTGTGCTGAATGTTCAAGAGGCCTCTTTATCTTCTCCCTCTGCTCACATCAATCACACCATCAAGGGATGGTCTTGGGTCTACTCCTCCCTTTCAATTTAAAAACGTATAAAAAAACACTATACTGTTATTGCAGTTACCAAGCAATTTATATGTCCTTCCTCCTCACTTCATATAGGGCAGGGACATTTCTTATACAGGGCTGTATGAGATGGAATAACAGTCCCGCTATGCGATGGTAATGCAGTAATCTATTTTCCGAGTACAACTAAAAGCCACTGTAAATCTGCCTTCTCAGCAGCGGTGTCTCGGAGTTAGAACGGGCCTTGTCTAAAGGTTAGACGAATGATGAAATACAAGTGGCAACTAAATTGGCTGCCACAGGAGTTCGATATCCTGGTGTTTTTTAAACTGCTATCACAGAATAGTTACAGAAACATGAGACTTTTGAAAAAAAGAAAGTCTCTGGAGTGAACTTTGTTATATATCCTCTTTTGAGCTTATGAAGATTGTTCTGAGCTGCATGACTATAACATTTGTACTAATGCATGTTTTAATTATATTGTAGTTGCTTGCCAGAAGAGTAAGCTAAAAATCTTTATTTAAACAGTTCCTTCTCAGAACCTATTCCACTTGTTTTGTCATTATTTTGTTCATAACCATAATCCTAGTCGTAGAAAAAAATGACATTCAAAATTACAGAATTTTACCCAAGAAGCACTGCAACCTCCATTTAGTAATGATAGCAATTTTCATTTTGGTAGCCATTGTTTTTTAAAATAAAAGATTATCATAAATAGAATAATCATAAATACATCAACATCATAATGGATATATAAGTGCAGAAATCTAAAAAAAGTACTAGAAATACACCCAATATGGAAAAATTATGAATAAATGGATATGACGGAGCATATTTAAAGATCACATATTCAAAATCGTTTGTCAGGAGTAATACTCTAGGCTGTATACCTATTGGAATATAGTACAGTCAGCAGCCCCACACATCCATTAAAAACTTCTGAAGAAAACCTTTTGCATCCATTCAAAAACTTCAGTAGGATTCAAAAATTGTATCTAAAGGGTCTGTCATCTTCCATGCAGCCCCTTTCAAAACCTCAGCCATCTTTGTGACATGTCCCTTTCTTTCCTGTTCCATAGGTTTGATGCAGTGAATCGTTTCATCATCCCAAATTATTTCACCAGGGCCAATGCATTTCTGCCATGTTCTCAGTATCTGTTCCCCCTTTAACACAACACCAACCCTGATATAAGTTGACTCATCCATACAGTACACTACACTACACCACTGATGTTCTTTAACTATGTTTAGTTTAGGATTGAATAAAAATGTATATTTTAAAACTGTGATGTGTAATGTGAGTTTCTCTCTTCTCATCTCCATCTTCCCAAACTAGAGCCTGGTTCTAGCATCCTAAATATAATAGCTCCCATCTTTTTTTTATATTACTTTCCTGTAACTGCTATAATTGCATATAAGTCAAAAAAATGCAGTGCTAGCTTTGCATAATAATCACTGTTGGTTTCGCTGGTTACATATAGTTTTCTTTCACAAGTCAGAACATGTTGTGAACTTCTTAAACACTCCTCAGAACTCTAGAGCCGTACATTTTTGAGATTAGCTTTTGACAAAGAATAGACAGGGGTTCACATGCAGTCTGTGCTATAAACAACAATATTCTTATGTCAAGAGGGCAACTTTACATCAGAACAAAAGTAGTGTGTAACAGCAGGGGTCATTGATTGAAAGTACCTCTCAGGTACCGTGTAGAACAGACAACCCGACACCAATTCTCTGGAGAGGCACAACTGCTCGTCGACAGCAGTCACACTTTATCAGAAATAGAGTGAATCTCCTAGCTGAAATGACTGGAACATATTAAAGCAGCTAGGTGTGTGCCACTGTTGTTCTGCACGACGATCGACATTGCTCTCAGTGTAATCGCCAACGCTTTGTGTTGTCGGAGAGTCTCTATACTCGTCTATTCCATTTGGCCATCCAGGCTAGTTTTATCTGGTTCATAATTCCACCCATACGGATGCCTAAATTACTGATGTTTGAGAGCTTGTCCACATTGCAAAGATGACCACTATCCTTATTACAGCCTTATTATGAACTCACTTCCTGTGTTTTCTTGTCAGTGTTCAGGCTCAGTGTGAGCAGAACGTTTTCCAGCTAATGTGTCACTGTTGACTGAGAAAGTATCTGGTGGGTCCATGACCTCTGTTTTTCTGACAGAGCATTTCAAAATGTTATACATGCATACATACATACATACATACATACATACATACATACATATCAGTGGCGAGTGGTTACTTTTGAAGCGAGGCATGCTGATGAGACCCCCCCCACACCACGTACGACCTGCAGATATATTGTGTGTAAGGATAAATATCAACGAAGATAAATATGACTAGACACGGTCAACTATAAATATAAGTCACATGCC
Organism: Molva macrophthalma; assembly: GCA_027123675.1. NCBI lineage: Eukaryota > Metazoa > Chordata > Actinopteri > Gadiformes > Lotidae > Molva > Molva macrophthalma. The sequence continues at coordinate 3,623,393 of JAOPJO010000147.1, read as the reverse complement.
TAAATATTTCTAGTGCAGTGGATTTGGATTTCATACTTTCATCTCATAGCACAAACACCACATTAATCAGGGTGGTCCTGTTGGTGTTTAGATCCAGCTGTAGCTGGCTGATATCTCATAGCGATGGGTCTATGATGGATTGTGTGTTTACACTGGTCTTGGGAGCCAAGAGTGGTGCTCCACAGGCAGAGCCAGTACTGGTGGCACAGGGCCATGAGGCATTAGTTGAGTGTGTCCAACATCTCGCCACTGGGGTACACAAATCTGTCGATTAGAGAACCCTATGCAGAACGCAGCACCTGGGCCTGCAGGAGAAGCATGGAGTGAAGGTGAAACACAGCATCTTCTCATCCTAACCAATATTGGCACCGTTCCAAGATGGACCATGACCATGACTCTGTACCCATTCAAATGGAGGACTGAATCTATTGGCTCTGGCCTTGTCTTTAAATAGTCTCAAAGATTGTCTCGACTTCAAAATCTGTGTTGGAGATGTGAATGTACGAGCAAAGTTTATGGTCAAAGGAAGATTAATCATATGACAAACCAATCAACTGTGGTGTTTGTTTGTCTCCCTCAAGAGGAAAGGATAGGAGACAATAGGGCTTAAGGGCATGACTATGACTCCCCTGGCATCCCTTCCCCTCCTTGCATGTTTAATTAGGGTGATGAAGCATTTACTTGCCTCTAATTGTTTTGTGAAAGCACTATGTAGGATTGTATATGCATTAGTTTTGGACTTTACCACATCTTTGAACAAAGTCCACTCAAAGAGAGACCGCAGTATTTTTTAATTATTTAAATCACACCCACACATGATACCTGACTATGCTTTTGTCCACTGCAATTTAACATTCAAAGTGCTTTAGATGGGTTCCGTTGCTAGGTTCAGTAATGAGATAGTTACTGGACATAATGGTAACTATCTCATTATGTCCAGCTGAACTATAATTTCAGCTAACACAAGTTCAGCCTGGGACAACTGACATCACATCTCAGAGCAGACGGCTAATTTGTTGTAGTCCCACCACCGAAGACAGGAGATCAAATCATAAACAGTAATAAACAACACACCTTTGACACACAGGTTGCCTTTCTCCCGCATGGAGAAAGGCAACCTGCTATGGGACAAATGGTGTGATTTAGGCAAATGTTAAGGGTGTTTAAATATCACACAAGTCATTTGTATTCACCATTTGAACGACTCTAAAATGTCCAGCAGGAGGGCAGCTGGGAATGTGTGCGCCGTTTGCAGAATCAATGAGATAAACATAAGGATTCTGAATGTCAGAGTTACAGCTACAAGACTGAGGGCTTACATTTGGTCACTGGCCACTGCTCTTAGGGAAATTTCATTTTGAAAAGGTCAGCCTCAACACTGGCGGAATGACTAAATGTCTGGCCCTTTGTTGCACTGCCCTCTTGTATTAAATACATCCAAATGACATCTACGCCTTTCTTTAATCAAACTACACAATATGGAGATAAACAATACATGGCAACTTACCAAGATTCTTGCAAAATAAGTCACATTTAACTACAATATAAATACAATTTGAATTAAAGTCAGTGCCATTGAATAAGAAATGAGTGAATCACATATTGCAAAATGATCTCTTTGTTGTTGATGACTGTATCCAACACCATCATTCAACCAACATTAACCTCATCCATGCCCTTTTCTTCAGTCACACCTGGTATGCATACAAGGTTAAAGGAGTTATTTATGGTCGTTGTCAAGGTCAGATTTTGTGGTAGCTGTTCATTAGTATAAAAAGGGAAAATTCTTCAGAGAGATCACTGGGTGGGCATTGTAGTGCTGGGATGGGGTACCAGGAAGCCAGGTGGCTGTGTGCTAGGAGGCTCTTGGCAGGGGTTGAAATTGGGAGACTAGAAGACAGGATTGTGAACATTGTTGGCCGTGGAAGCTGTGCCTGGTACAAGTCAAATATTCTTTCTGCCAGTTCGTACTTGTATTTGTAGACTTTCTCTGTGTTTTGAGAGAAAAATCGAAACTTCAACAATACGTGTAAGATATAATTAAATGTTATCATAAATAAATTTGCTCATTAGTGCATGATGCATAATAGACTGCACTGGAATGTTTCTCAAATATGCAAAAAATGAATTTGCCCTCATATTTTATACTGAAGACAAGTGCATGGCATTTCTCACAGTGGCTGTGATTCAAAGACAAGTGAGGAAATTGTTCTGGTTAATGAGGTTGGGTGTTGGCTGAGGGGCAGGAGATGCATAGCAGGAGGGAGGATGGTGTTTGAGGGAAATCCTGTTAGAGGAACCAGGGGCAAAAGTGAGTCGGTGAGACCTCACCCAGCAAATCAGAAGGTAGAGCAGCCATAGAGAGGAGGCAAGAGATTGACACAAACAGAAATTACCTCGAGAACAGGCAACAACAGCATACGTCTACAATTGGAAAAGTACCAAATGAGCACTGTATTAACAGCCTGTCTGCTGGAGTCTGGTTTGGTTTAGTCATTGTCACGGATGAATTATGAACCGGGATGGTCAGTGCCAGCCCACAGAGGTCTCTGATTACTGTGGTGTCAAGGTATGGCCTGTATGAGGTCCTTAAATGGTCCTTGCATCCTTAGAGGAAACATTGTGATACAGACACATTAACAACACGTTCAATTACATCCCAACATCTCAGAACAACTTACTTTTATTGCCTTTATTTTACCGAACATTTTGAACTGACTGGAACTTAATCTAGCAGACAAAATAATGGAGCTATATGACTTGGCAATGATTTTCTGTTAGTTTGGCAAGCATTTGAATTTTTTCAAAACCATGATGACTTCATTAGGATAATGAAAGGGTCTTAGTTGAACTTTTATTCCCCTTCCTAAATCGTTTGTGCTTCTGCACTGGCAGAATTTATATTAGACAACCCAGGCGAAAAAGCATTACAGAGATAGGACCAGCACAGTACTGTTAGGAGTCTCATGGATGATACATTTCCATGAACATCAGTGAAGCAAGCATTTACATTGATTTCTTTATGAATTCAAATGTCACTAATTACATTGTTCAAATACAGAGAATAAATAAATAAATAAGGCATTTGCTTTAAAAGTTCTTAAAAAAGAAAGACCCTTTGTCTTGCAAGGTTGTCGATCATATATAGTTCTGTTAAGAATACAATGGTGTAGATATCTAGAGTTCACTGAGGCCATCACTCAAATCATCTCATAATGGGAACAAGAGATGTATAGCCATGTGTAGCACAATATGTAATGACAGTAAACAGACTCTTTTCCTCGCAAATGAAACATCACCATGACAACAGTTATGTGTCAAAAAAAGATCTTTCATTTGGTTACAATGGTTCCACATACGCAAATGATGTGATGATCGTCATTTATTCTTAGCCTGAAGGATGCAAAATAGGTTGTAGCATCCCTATCGTTGGTTTTGGCCTCAAAACATAGTTTAAGCATCAGCACCCTTGTGTGTGATCTGGGAACAGTGCTGAGTAGCGGGCTTACTAATAAAGTGGGGACAAGGCTATCTCCATTAATGTATATGCAGTGAGAGCAAGGACTCCGCCTCGGGTGCTGTAGGTCTGACTAAGCAGAGGTAGCAAGACATAGACACATCGTTGACACAGCCTCCGCACAATCCACCCAGGAGAAGTACATCTGTTTGAGGTATGGACACAACTTGCCATTTGCCTTAGAAAAAAACACGTGTGGCAATGCGAAAGGCACAAAATACTTGACGAAAACCCGCAAACAGCTGAATTACCCATGTGAGTAGATCAAAATAATCTAGGAAACAAATGCAGCATTATCAAAATATGTATATATATCCTGGGAAAACTTCCTGAAAACGTGGCCATTAGTGCCAGACAGAGCTAGAACACCTACCAAGAGCAGCATTTTTCTTATTAGGAATTTCTGCTCTACATGTTTAGACTCAAGTGTCTTTAGAAAGTAGTGCTCCCTATTGGCTGCAGCATGTCAGGGCTCCTAATAATGCTTATCTACAGATAAGAGGAAAACAAGGGTAGAGAGGAAGAGGGGGACTCTCTTGGGTAGGACTTAAGTCTCTGTGGGTATATACAAATTTGCTTCCTCCTTTATTGGCAAGAAATAAAAAAGAGAAGAAAAAAAGGGATACAGCAGATGCAGAAGAACTCTATGCCAGACGAACTCTCTATGCCAGAAGAACTCTATCTCTGTTGGAGTCGTTTTTGCACTATAAAGCAGCCAAATATTCCCAAAACGTGTTATACGTTTTATTTTGCAGCTTACAGTTTTGTCTTTTTCTCTCAATTGATCAAGACATTAACATATGCAATACAATTCAACACAAGTCTGACTAAGCCGTCCATTGTGCTGGGCAGAGGGTGAGTTAGCAGCACTACGGGCTTAGCATCCTACAGCTACAGAGGGGGAGGTAGATGACAGGCAGGAACATATTGTGCCGCTGGAATAGACACACTATGAGATAAGCGCAGTTACAGGAAATGCAAACTAGATGAGTCACCACTCCTCCTCACATCAGTTCAGAACAACAACTCATTTCAGGTAAGGTCATTACAAGAAAAAAAAAAACAATACACCACCAGAAATGAGAGTTTCACTAACTGCCTGATTGCATTTTGCTATCTGTGTGAGACTTGCTGCTGATTGTGGTTTCAGACACCATGCCCAACGGTTATTCAGCCCCACAGCACGCTTGGCAGAGGATCATGGCCTTCTCTTACCGTACTTTTGTTTTGTCCAACAGTAATGCAAGGAGTATATACGATCCTGAGGAAGGCGTTATTGGATTCATCATCAAGTTCTCCTAATCCAAGCAGATATTGGTTACCCACATTTTTATGTTTATTTTTCTTTTTTCTCAATGACAAAATGTCTACTTCTGATTTTGGCCTTTGCTGAAACTCACAGGTGGCATTTAGGCTTCAAAATCAAATCCATCAATAAATTAGGACCATTGTATCTTCCAATTACTGTGTAATGAAGACACAACAATTCAGCACCGGCCAGATTTGAATATCCATGACAACAGGCAATTCATGTAGCACTTTGGAAGGACTGTCTGAATGTCAAATCTAGACTTGCCAAGTAAGTGTGTCCATGCTGTGATGGCCAAGTACCTTGACAAAATAGATGAAGACACTTTGTGGCAAATACACTCCAATTCAAAGATGTGACACTTGAGAGGCTTGCATCTCTAGTGAAGCAATTATTTTATATCCTCCAGATTTGGAGTCATAATGAGCCCCTCGGGAGACCGGTGCAATAGAGGTATGTGCCTTTAAAAAAATTAAAAGTCAGGAAAGATTAAAGATTCAGTAGGTATGTTCTTTTTGGTATAATTACATTAAAATTTGGCAAAATCTGCAATTCAGCTATCATTCAATTTTGTGTGCTGAGGAAAGACAAATGAGCTGAGCGCATCCCATCTCCCTGTAATCACATTTTTTGTTTTTAAATCTCTGTCACTTTTGAACTTATCAGGTGGAGAGGGTCTTACCATCTACCAATCACAGGAACACATAGCCATACCTCAAGATTTTTTCACAGAATGGCGGGACTATGGCATTGGCTTCAATAAAAGTAAAAGGAAAACATTTTGATAAAACCCGAACAATGATGATAAGATAAGATAATGCTAGTGCAAAGACAAAAGTCAATGTGGAAGTGGATTACCAAATATCTCCGCAAGAAGTAGGGCTTTATTGCTGTGAAACAAGAAGTAGGATGTTATTGCTGTGAAACAAGAAGTAGGATGTTATTACTGTGAATCAAAAGTGATGCCAAGCTGGCAATTATTCTCTCAGAAAAGGTAAGCTAGTTTTGCCTGCTGTTTGTTTACAAGTAGCAGTACACTATATGGTATGCTAGTAATTCAACAAAGTTAATTACTTTCTAATTCTTGTGCACATTAACTTGTGGTTTATGATATTGTCCTTCTAAAAGACGTGTATACATTTCCTGATGTTTAAACATTATGGTTTTATATTAGTACTAAGCCAGTGTTTAATGACTTGAGCTGCATTTACTGCTTTATTCTGTTATTTGGGTCTGTCCTATAGTTACTCACTATGCAGGTGTGGGGGAGGCGGAGGTGTTGGAATGGACGCAGTATGGACCTGGAGCTTGCCCCTTCTGCATCATTCTACACTTCCGATATATATGTTTTGTAATGCATTACCTCTTATGTATGCCAATTTGTTTGCTCACTTAACATCCAAAACCAAGTAATTTATGGAGAGTGCAATATTTGTCTTTACAAACAGTGGGTCTGTTCAGTCATTTGACAGTGATTCAGAAATAATGATCCAAATAAATGAAATTAAACCAAAGGGATAACAATAACATGTAAAATACCAAAGCTGAGCGAGGATGGGATAAAACTGGTGCAGTACCTCATCAGTCAGGACCATGATAATGAAACACAGGCAAGTGATGCATGGCAATCTTGCTGGATGATTCACATTTAAGTATGTAGGGTTGCATTAATTCATGCATGTGCTGGAGATGAGGAAGTAGTCCCCTTTTTACAAGATATCAATCAATAAAAAAATATATTTTGCGAAGTAATATTTGGCTTAGATATAGAATAAAACAAGCAATTGTTTCAACTGCTGATGTGGTTTAAGTGGCTGACTTTTCTGCTATACGGCTGTAGGCCTATAGTTGCACCATTACTCACACTCAGCAATACTCATACTCACTTATTTGACATCATCTCCACTGAACGAGAGAACTGAACTTCTTCAACGGCCAGTCTAACAAGCTGCAGAATGCTGTTTGTTTGAATGCTAGTTTACATTTCTTGAGGCTATTTCATTGTACATCTCTATGTTGTGACTGTGCTGTTGCTGTTGAAACATTTCAACTAGCTTGTAGCTTAAAATAACCTGGGCATATCTATAGTAAATGTTGATAGTGATTTTGATTCTGAAGTTATCAATAAACTCCCCTACTATAACTGATATGTTCAAAAAATGAAAAATGCTGTCCAGTCCGTACCTCTCTCTCCGTTTACAAGAAACGTACTATCGAGACTCCTAAAACTACTCCAGGCACACAACCCAGCCAGCCAAGCTACGCAATTTTGCGTTGCACAGCCAGTTAGAGTGGACAGGACACAACTTAATCTTACACATTACAACTTTAAATGAAAAAATATATACAAGCAAGACAAGCTAATCAGTACAGCTTTAGTCACTAAATCAAAAGTTAACCCTTTTATTGTATTTCTCCAGACATGTAAATGGTCCAGTTTCTGGTAGTTTTCTAGTGCACACAAGGTATGGTAGGCATAGCAATCTGACACAAACAGATCCCCCATTTGGCCCAGGCACATTTGGCAATGTCAGGGCTGTGGTGGGTGGAGCCAAAAACTCTTTAAGCAATGCACTGCTCAAGTTATCCAAAGCTACGACCGCTACTACTCAAAGTGTATGAGATCAAGGTAGAATGGACGAGCTTGCTTCTTTACCATTCACATTTTCAGCAACCAGCCAAATAATTCAAATGTATCTCATCTCCTAAAGCTAGCCTGTTACCGTATGATTCAAAATGAAATCGTTGTTCATGAAATTTGTTGGCTGTGAGGCATCGAACAGACTCTAAATCAATGCAATGTCTACAACTAAGTACTATTTACCTGATCGGGTTGCACAGGCAGACATGCCCAAAATGGTTCTGTTAAACTGAACTGTAAATGAAATTATCGTTTAACACTTTTTACGGTATACAGTTATTGTTCAATTATTACACATGTACATATGATCATGTCAAAACATCAGTGATAATTCTGTAAAATGATACTGTCCATCATTATATGGTCCTGACCTGAAACTGTACTGCACTTTCATCATGGATGTATTTACTATATACTAGTGGTGCATAAATGCTGAATGCAGAGTAATGCAATTCATGAAAAGGCTGTAGAACCATGCCTTAGACAGGAATGCCATGGCAACAGACCTGACCGAGGTAGCAAGCAATGTCTACTCGCTCATAGAAGAGAAACGTGGCCATTATAAACCAATGCATAAATGGTAATTTCATCATCATCATAACATTTAAAGCTACCATTTTTTGCTAAGATTTAAAGGTGTATTAAAGCTTAAACAGAGCCAAACAGAACAAGGCCATTGGCAAGAAAGCATGAAAAGTGCCAAATTAAGGCCACTCTACCATATGCTCAAAGAACACAGATTATTCGGATCTATGGCCGTTTCATGCCACCTGTACAGGTCTTGCAAATGCAAATGCTTTCAGATGCCATGTCAGATGAGAGGTCAGCCAGCATGGATCATAGTAACAACATATGTCAGGAAATAGCCTAGTAACTGTATATATTAAACATGACTACCATTATTTATATTTAAGGTCCCTCTAATTTACTAATACACAACAAAGATGTGTGCTTGAGATAATAGGAGAGAACATGCTGCATGTAATACACAGCCAGTATTTCTCCAATATGAGCCCATCACACAATTTAAATCAAATCCTTAACTGCACAGTACAGTACAGAGTGGTTAACTGTAGCCAGGAATGATCATTTCTGTGAACCCTATGTAGACAGTGTTACCAATGGTGAGACCACATATGATACGTTGTGGTGGTTACATAGTAGACGTGATATTTCCAGTACACTGGCAATGCAAACTGTCACAGTTTTTTTAATATAAAGTGCAGTACATTCACCAACATTAAACATCCACTGCTTCACTAAATCCACTTCAGGTCTCAACTGGAACTGTTTTTTAGAAGGATGGAGCCATTGGCCATTTATTTGACTGAAAGTACTATGGGGCTAGCATAGGCAAAACAAAAAGCAGAATTTATGCTTAAGAGTTTGCATATTTCTTCTATGGTTTCCAGTAGAAGTTGGGCTAATAACAGCAATGCAAAGTAATAGGATGTACTTTAACACACAGAGAATTCATAATTAGGCCTTTTGTGTTAAATATATTGGCCCATGATTGTTACAGGACATATTAAAGTGGAATTTCACGATAAAGCACAGACACAGAGTAGGGCTAATGTAAAACAATGGAAAAGCTGGCTAAAATAAGAGAAATTATAATTCCATTTTTTAATAAATTTTGCCTGGTATATATAACTGAACAACTCAGACATCAGTTTTGCTTGTACAATTCACACACACACAAACACAATAATGGACATAACCATTGTACCACTGTGTTGGCCTATTACAAATTCTGCTTCTCATAAAATAAATGGTTTACACTTAACCTTTGTGATAAATAGTATGGCAAGTGCAGCAGGACATGAGAGATACAAACCAACGGCATAGCAAACATGTAAATGGCTTCACCGCTTCACCGCTGCAGATACAGTTATGACACAGCGCAATCAGGGCAATGACAGGTAAAATTAGTTCTGCACAACTCGACCTGTGTGATTAGCGATGCATTGAAATAAAGTCTATGACACTGGAACGTTGCAGGCTTTGAAGCTCTGGTAATTAGTCATCAGGCTCCCTAGGCAAAACATAGTGGGAATACTGTACATTCTGAACATGAGGGGGACAGAAATCGATTAACCAAGAGGCATATTCATTTGTGCTCCCATGTTATTTTACTATACTTAAATGGAAAATGCAATCATGCGTAACCAAAAAGTTACAAAACACTAAAGACCTGGTGCTTTTATTGATAACAAAGGAAAACATTATATACCTTTGGCTTGCAGGCTTCTTAGGTTTCTGAATCAACACTATATATTTTTTGATTAGTAGGACATGATTATTATTCTAAACATAATTTTTCATTTTCCTGCATTATCTCTTAACACAATGCTGTGGCAACAAACGAGAAGAAGACAAGAAGACGCCATTTTTAATTCACAGGGAGCAAAGAATGCACAGTTTAGATGTCCCCTAGGCATGCAGTAGCGGCAGCAGCAGGTTGTAAGTCATTTGAAGACAAACAGGAATAACTGGTATTACTCTCGAGATTCAGAATTGCTGTTTTACAATGTTTCTTTAAAAGAGTTGCCAACTTAAAATCTGTGAGCCACAACAAGCCAATTAGCCAGGACTCATGCAGCCGCTGTCATTTAGATAAGAGGATGAAAGCCAATTCACCTCTTAAGGGCCGAAGTTCAGTAAATAGTGGAGATGAATACTGATTGTGTATAACAAACCCCCCCCCCCCTTCCACACACACATGTTGAATGAGGTACTGTTTAGATAGCAATGTTTGGCCAATAAGACCTCACATGTTGCTCTTTCAAGGGCCAATTTCATCAAAGACTATAAATTGCCAAGGACAGGTGAAATGTGTGGATTACAGTCATTATCTGCAAAGCCAGATAAAGGAGATTCTACATTAACTCGAATAAATGGTATCATCGAAAATGGTGGTATTAAATGATTTCATCTGGACTCATGTTTCATAATTACAGTGATTATGTGCAAACATTACATCTCAAAATGATAATGTGAAGATATTAAATCTCTCAATTGGAAAAAAAAAAACAAGCCCAAGGTTACTAATAATACAAATATTATAAAAAAATAACCTTGGAAATTGTATTGCTGTTCTCATGTGACTTTCAAAGTTAGTCAAAAGTTTATGTCGATCAGCAAAATTTAAACATACATACACTGACACAGAACATCAACATTGCTGCTAAGGCTGATATCACTCGAAACAGCTTAGCCCATGCCCAAATGCTGACATAGACCATAAACCTCCCCTTTTTGACGGTGCTTCAAACTTCATGTCAGGTCAGACAAGAATATTGTTTCAACAGACTGCAATGCTATTATTTTTCATCTCATTTGAGGCATGAGAATATATCCTTTGTCCAGCCGACAAATCCATCAATTTAATTTCACAAGATTCACCGCCAATCAGGTGGTCAAAACTAAAATCGAAATGCTGTTCAAAAGGTGACGTTTTGCAATGACTGCAGACAACTAATGACATAAGACTTCAAAGAAATTGTTGACGGTACGAAAAACTGATTCTGTCAAAGAGGTACACAAGCCGCCTAATAGAATAAAACAAACTGCACCACGTTCCAGAGTCATGCAAATAGTTTTCATGCTTTTCAATGTCCACTTTATTACTCCCACAATTGTTTGTATTGTCAATCTCCATTCTTGCATACATTGAGTTTCTTACGTAGATTTACCATTTCAACATTTTGTAAAAAAACTAAAATGCAATTTTCTACTTTAAACTTCTTTAGGGAGTAAGGTGAACAACACAATAATTTCATACAGGTCTATGTACTCATAAATTAGCATTATTTTGTGAGTAGTAAATATGCATATGTACATTTATTTTCACTACAAAAAGTTAGGAACTAAAGCAATCCACGAGTTGGTGTCAATATTCCCAGTCAGCCGTGTGAAATAGTTGGGCCACATACAGGCCCAAACAATCTGTTGGTGGGGTATGGCACACTGTCATTTATCCAATTTCCTGATAAGCACATTTCTGCCCACTGTGGTAACAATTCATTATGGCGAGTTGAGTGCCTACTTAGTCCATCAAAACACCACCACAGGATAAATATTGGTTCCAATATAGTAGCAAAATTGACAGTTGTTGTTTAAGTTGCATTGCCAACAGCGAAAACATCTACATGCAACACAATGTTAATTGCCGTTTAATACAACAGTGTTTTTTTTGATTCACTGAATTCTTGTAACAGCATTTTTAACGAGGGGCAGTTTTAGTTAGGCTATAAAACAGCACTTTACAATCAAGCAGCAATTGAAACTAAATGCATGCTCTTATTTCAAAATAACTTATTTCAAAGCAGATGTGAAATTAAATGAAAATCATAACAACTGCAAGGATAGCTGGGGATTATTTGGAAGAGGTGTGTAATTTATGCATGCATAATGAGATTATTTAGATCTGAAGTAGCAAATTCTAAATATCATGATCTGCCTGGCAGCAAGAGGGAATCACATGCATAAATGTTTAACGTAATGATTTTTTAAGAACCAAATTAATTGAAAAGTATTCCTTTTAATTCCTGGTTATGGCATTACACATATAGTACAAACATTTATTTTTGTTTAGTACTATGAAACTAGTCCCAAATTCTGTTTGGTTCTTCAGCTCAAGTTAATATTGTCTTTTATTGTTATCATGTAAATCAAGAGGAAGTTAGTTCATAAAATATCATATCATAAAATACATCTCAAAAAGTTGTGCTTAGATGGAGTCAACCAACACCACCATACAACAAATACCTTTTCCATGCATAACTGCACCTCACTGATAGCAAACTGCAACATACACAACCCTCATCTAGGAATTAAGCCAGAAAAGACGGAAAAGCTATTTATCAGCGTCAGCAAATTGCTGTATGCACTTGAAATTCCCAGCACTGCACTTTGTGCCACAACTGAGCAAACACTCATACATATGCAACTCAAAAAAATGT
>JAOPJO010000147.1:3582556-3592917 GCA_027123675.1 Molva macrophthalma | reverse complement strand
TCTATCCAGCATACATCTAGGTGGACACTCCCACTTGTGATGTCACTAAGAAAAAGGAAAAGGCAGATGTTCAAAGGCTTGTAATGACCATATCACCTCACAATACCGCCTCGCTCTGCCCATTTGCCAACCCATTAGGTCAGGTAGGGTTAGGGACAGGCAGAGAGGTAGAAATCGTTACACAATGCATCAGCAACAATGTTATCGATGCCCTTCTTATGCCTGATCTTGCTTTCTCTGACATGGAGAAATTAAGGAAATATATTTTATATTAATTTAGGCTAGATCAACCTTTCAATATTTATATCAGAGTTCTTCCCAAACAATGTAGGCTAAAGTGGCGCTGTGCCACCATACTCCTTTCCAACGCCACCCTGATACATTTCATAATATGGCTATCGCGACGCGGACATTTAGTTGATTTTTTCCATTTAATTTCTGAAACGGGTAAATTGGTTATAAAACATGTTTTATTAGAATAATAAGAAAGATTTCATTGGATTTTATTATGCGAAACCCACAGAAGACCATTCACGTTTTGAGTACTGCGATGCACCCAAATTTGGTAGTAATAATTTTGGCTTGTTTTCTAAAATTTAATCAACACTCACTTTTACAAATTTGTCGATCGCATGGCTCTTGTGAGTTGCTTATTTTTCTTTATGGATTTGTGTGCAATATGTTCCACTGTTGATCTGTAAAATGTGAATGCGCAAGACTTGAATATGCGTAACCCACAGAAAACCTTTGGTTCTCATTAAGTTTTGTCCAATGTGTACCGCAGCTGATCAGCTGAGCATCCACCTATAGAGGGTGATATGTGGATTTGAGTGCTGCCCTATCCTGTCTTGTTAAAGGTGCGTTCACACCAAAAACGAAGGCGCAGCGCGAATACATACAAAGTCAATGCAAAGATGCGCATAAAATGCAAAGCCCCTCCTCCTCCAATATTCTTTAAAACACTTGAGTGAGTGTTTAAGTTCGCACTATCAAACTCGTGTACGCAAGTACGCGGGTAGAATATTCGCTTAGCTTTTGGTGTGAACGCACAGTAAGAAAGGAAAAGTTTAGCGGCCAGCAATTGCTATTTTATATGCATATATCATTGCTTAATTTACAAGTGAAGAAAGGAAACAAGTTGTATGCCCAGTATATTATTATTAGTTTGTCAAGTAGTTTACAGAATAGTACGTATTTGTTGTAAAGGCTATAAAATAAATGTTTTTGTCATTATGGAAAAACGTATCGTCTTGTTTTGCAAATACTCATGTGTAAAATGTCAGAAAGTTTTGACTAGAAACTATTATGACAGTGTGGATTAGAGCTAGGTGATATATTAATACAATATTATAAAAGGTAGATGTCTTGGGATTGTCTGTGATTTTGTAATTTTAATATGCAAGTTGTAATTTAATGAACGTTTCAAATTCAGTCGGTATATCAGAGAATATAAATTATAATTTGAAAGAGCCACCCTCCAAAACTAGTTTAGTTTTATATAGATAACTTGGTTGACATGGTTGACTGATGCTCTTTCACTCCAGCCTCACTCCAAAAGGTACATCACTACAGCTCCTTCCAACGATTGCATTCCTCACTAGGGTCTCTTTAGTTACTTTAGTTAGTTAGATTAAATTAGGTAGGAAAAGTATAGGTAGTATGGGTATAGGTAAAATAAATATATACCAACAAGAGCTGATAGCCTATGCAACCTTTACTTAAAGAAACAACATATTTGTGAATTAGGACACTTCCTATACAAAATACACTTATTTTTAACATTATTTTATTTACTTTGTGTGTCAAATGATCAAACATGACATAAAAATAGCTATTTGTTCATTTAATTCTCAGTATGTAAAGTAGTGGACTGTACAATACTAAAATAACTACGCTAGGCTCCTGGGCCCAGTTGTTCAAAAGGAATCTGATCGGATTACGGCTATCGGATTGGATCAAATCTTGTAAATGGGTTGTTCAAAAGAAAAAATGGATTCTGAAATCGGATTAGATCACATCTGGTTTGATCCAGATCTTGCTTTAGATTTGGATCAAACCTTCAGTCTTGTTCAAAATGTTTTAGTAGGATTGGGATAACTTTGATCCCAAAAATCAGGATTCCCCTGATTCCAGCGGAAGGATGGATTCAAGGATTTCCAGAACAAAATGTAATAACACTTAAAAATTGGAGAAATAAAACATTAGTATATTGTAGTATATATAAATGAATTAATATTTTACACCTAATTTGTAAAATAGTAGACATTAGACTACCTTTTAAGCCTTTCAACACAGTAAAGAAAAAAAAAGTGATTTAGTCCATAAAAGAGGCTGTAGGTGTTCTTTGCCAAACAAAGATGATGATGCCTATAAGTCACTTCTTAAACAAGAAACCGAAAGAGCAGAAGTACAGATTTGTCTGACAAAGGAACAAATCACTCTGACCCAACTACAGCAAACCAAAGCTAGACGTGAGATCTGCCTCCTAAAAGCAGAGCTTCGAAAAGCTGGTCTCTTAAGAAATGAAGAACTCTCAACATTCTTTATTTTGTTAGCTATTGGACATTTATTTAACGTGGGTCAGATGAGCGTTCTAATGCTTGTATTGTTTTATTGTGCTGTTTTCTGTCACATCAAATAATAACACTTTTAAGTTCAAAAACCCCACACATACCTGTTGTTCATAGCCAATAGGCTACATTGTGATATGTAGACTAGTACCATTTAGAACACTGGTAATCTGGATTTGGTAATCCTGAAAGTTTGTATCTGGATCAAGGTGATGGGCCCTGGTGTCAAGTTGAATCGCCCCAGGTGTCCTATCAGGAACAAGACTCAGTGTTACAATTATGATTTATTTTCCAATGCAACCACAAACCAACACACAACTCTTCAACTGTTAAAGCACTGATTGCTCTATAAATGGTTCTAGGAAAAAACTGAAATACAGACATAAAAACGATGTAAATAAATATTCCATATTAACAAGATCAATTATAGGCCTACTAATATATTATATATATATATATATATATATATAATAACAACAACCATAAAATATGTCCCAGCATGTTATTGTTGGGCCGTATAATAACATAACAAGGTACGGAAATTAATAAACTGGAATTATATTGTAAATAGGCACGAGCCTGCTTTTAGCGGTAAAGTACTTGTGTATGCGATGCATGGAAAGGCACTGGAATAGCATGTGTGTAGCATTGGCCGCCATCAACCACCACTGCCAAGACGGAGCTCAACACATCCACACAAGCCTCGACGACAGTCCCTTGGTCCTGTCGTCGAAGTGTATTGTGGCGATCACGGCTGTGGTCGCCGTGTCCGGGTGCCGCAATGGCTCCTGGGAGGGTCGGGGGAAGCGGCACCGCCACCGAGGGAGTCGTGGGTGTGGGGGATATGCTGTGTGTTTCATGTGTGTGTGTGGTGTGTGTAAACCACCACCATGGGGGTTCCGCCAGGGCACTGGAGCGGCGGTTCGGGCAGCGGACCTTCAGCGACCAGAGCCTGGAGCAGCTAGCTGGTCGCTGTCACCAGGAGGATGAGAGTATGGGGGCTTATGCCGCCGATGTCGACCTCAACGCCCAACGCGGGTATCCAGACTTCCCCGCTGCTGCACGGGAGGATCTGGCCCTCCACGTCTGCCACCCTTCCCGCCACCGAGATGGCTGAGGCCGTCCATGCGCTGTGGCTGTGCAGCAGGGTCGAGCTCGAGCTGCAGCAGTGTCAGCAGCTGAGGCTGCTGCAGGACTGCAGGCGGAAGGGGCAGCCCGCCATCCACACCGGCCCTGCTCGGCCTAGCCGCCGACGGGCCAAACGTCAGGCGGCGGAGGACAGGGTCCAGGAGATGGTCCAGGAGACAGCACTCTCCAACGGACCCGGAGCCTGGTGGGGGCCCCCGATGGAGGTGGTCCCCGACAACACACGCCAGGCTCAGGCTAACTCTGGGTTTAGGCGGAGGAGGGCCTACGTTGCCCGCTGCCAGAGACGGCCGTCCACACCTGGAGGAAAGGAGTCTGCGCCGCTACTGCGCAGCCACCGGCAGGGGCCCCATCGGCCTCGTCGGCGCCGGCCCCCTGAACACTTGGGACAATGTGCTGGATGTTGGGGTTGTCGGGGACGCCTTGGGTGGTGGCTGTGTGGCGATCACGGCCGTGGTCGCCGTGTCCGGGTGCCGCAATGGCTCCTGGGAGGGCCGTCACCGAGGGGGTCGTGGGTGTGGGGGATATGCTGTGTGTTTCATGTGTATGTGGTGTGTGTAAAAATAAAGGCAACTCTCAGGGTCGTACGGTGTATGGGGCACGAGAGTTGCAACCTGCTTTGAACCTGGTCTCCCGTCTGGTCATTCCCGTGCTGCTCACCACTGTATACTAAAAGGCCTGAAAAGAATGCTACCTGCGTTTGGAGCAGAGTGGAAAGTTCACAAACTGGTTGGCAGAGTCTGGCAAAATCAAAGGATAATGGGTTCACTCTCCCCTTTAACACGAATGATGAAATGTCTAGAGTGCTAGATCAAAGAGATCTAGTAGGCAGAGTACTCACGGAGGTAGAACACATTTTCCAGGCGAGATCCATTTGGCATACACACCAATATTTTTCTAATCTACACTTCGAATAAACCAAGTTAGTATTATCCAACTTAAACGTCCCGTGGCAAAAATAATAATGACACAGTAGCAACCTCCCCGCCAAACTTCAAGACTCTTGAAAAGTGTTATTTTGATAAAACAAGCCCTGATTGGCTAAAAGTGTACAATACAATTGTTACCTCAATAACATTGGTTAATCGCAAAGAACGTTCTAGAAATCAGAATGATCCTCCCATGGAGAGTTGCGTCATCTCCGTTCGCTCCAACAGATTTTTTTTTTTTTTACAGGAATGGTGTAAAAAAAAAAGAAAAGATAACAGTTCCCATACGCATCGGAGTTGCAACACAATAAACTGTTTGTGATGTTTGTCACTTTTAAAAGGTAAGACTTTTAAATATTAAGATTGTAGATTATTTGCACATCAGAATCAAATTGACATGTGCATTGAAGCATATAGGTGGATTATCCCAAAGTAACCGCAGGATGCAGGATAAAGTTATCATCAAATAACCTCTAACAGGCTATTAATTGTAAACTCCGTTCTCTTAATGCCATTTCATCAAACGTTGTGGAATAAGAGAAAAAGGCTTCTATATTACTTAAATATATTATAGTGTTACTGTACAGTGGTGGACGGATGTGGTGAAATTAGGATATCCAATAGTATAATAAAACGTTACACAATAATAAGGAAGACTGCTTATGTATCAATAGCGATGTGATACATCGTTATTGATATGAATTAAGACTGCGTACTTTAGTATGCTAAACCGTAAACAAAAGTCATTTATGTGTTGAGGCCTTGTGATTCTGTTATTACCAGTCAATATTGTGTAAAAACTACTGAAATAAATTCTACATAACTATGACATTAACTACAATGAGTCAATAGACCCGTTTCACACATCGTAGGAGTGTCGCTCATAAACGCTAATTATGGGTATGCTCCTTTTATGCACCTGGGCACGGATGGAGTACACTGATACGTTTACCTATAATACTTTTGATACACCATTACTCTTTTTTGTTAGGTAAAAATATCAAACATTATACTGCCTACAGCTTCAGAAATTCCAGTATTTTATTTAGCTTGTCATTGTTTCCGATCATAGAAATACTTTAGTTTTTTTTGGCTGCTTATCAGAGAGAAGACAAGCATTTGCTTAATGTTTCTTGCAGTTTTAGTTTCTAGTATTGCAGTTTTCTCAGTAATCCTACAGGGGACAGCAGATGCATCTGTAAATTGTTTAAAGATGCATTGCATTAACAATGATTGGTTTGTTTGCTCCTATCGACGCAAAATGTATGAAGGGATTATTGTAGATGCTTCCCTTTGCATTCATGTTCATGTGGATTGAAAGAAACAAACCTAAGCAAGGATCCAAATGTGGAAGCTTTTACATTTACATTTGGATCCTTGCTTAGGTTTATTGAATACATTAAGACAGAAATGTTTCACTTAACATTTACTTCATTTAACGTAACGTAAACATAACAAAGCTGCTATTTAAACAAATCTGGCAAAACCTAGTATTACCTTATTTGCAGTCTACCACCTGGCAGAAATAAAACACTGCAAGTGGTTTTGAGTGCTACGTATTTTAGTGCAGTACACAAAACACAGGGATCTGCATTACTGGCTGCCTGTTACACTTGCTCATTAGGTTCATGAAAGACCTAATCAGTTATTATCCGTAAACTGAATAGTCTTTGATTGCAACATAATGAGACTAATCAAATCATGCCGATGCCATACATAATAAAGATGGGAATGATAAAAAAAGGTCTTACCAATTAGCATGTTTACATCAACTTGTACATACATACATATTGCTTTCATCCTATGAAGCTCTCGTGTTAACACTCTTGTGTATGTGATTCCTTCCAGCCACCTGTCTCTCTGGGAACTCATTTTACATGTTTACTGGTGATCGTGGTAATGATATTAAATCTGTGGATGCTATGATAGCCTTTAATGGCCAAGTTTTTTTTTGTCCTTGATTATCATTGCCATGTAGGTCTCCTCTTTTCCACAGCCACACTCACACACCCATGGCCCCGGTGATACTCATTGCTATCTTCTTTAGAGAGACTGCTACGAACATATTATGGATGGATGCATTAGTGATGCGGAGACGGGCTGGCTCGCCTTGTTGTCGTGCGCGAGCGCATCATTAGAAAATGTTCCACTTGGCAGGGAAGCGCGTATTAACTGCACACGCAATGAAATGAGGTTGTGATTGATGGTTAAAGTTATCGAGGACTATTAGCTTGAAATATGAACCTCTCAATTGTCGTGATGAAGCAGGGCGCTATTTGCGTGTTGATCAGTGCATTGAGAGACAATTGGAATCTGCAAGGCTGATGCATTATAGGTAGTGGTGGGTTCACAGCTTTCCAAGGCAAAAAGTAATCCTGCTTCCACAGAATAGTTCAGGGATACTGTTCAGTTTGAGACTGTAGGCTTTATATATATAAATATGTATGATATGAAGAGGCATAGTTAATGGGTATTGGTTTGTGTATGGTTAATTGCACTATAGGGAGGTTAGCCAATGTCAAGAGATGGTTAGATTTCTCTACACCATGTAAAGATAGGTGATTATTAATCCTTCATGATGATACCATGGTGACCTGCAACTTAGAGTATACAGTTAGACTGTAATTGATGCCAATTTACTTTGAACTAACTCAACTACATTGTAGAATGGAAATGGCAAAGAAAAGCACATGAAACAAACATGATCTGACGTCATCTGATAAGAGTAACTTACATCGAAGAAGTAATCATCAGCCACATTTATAAAAGGGTGAATTTATGGTAGGAACCATGGTGACACTCTCAACTTGGACTTGTGTGCGCACACAGTATGTCTTAGACGAACAGCCGAAACAATTGCAAACCCATTAGCTTTCATTATTACAGTAATTACTGTGTACATTTCATTATGGTCTCAGTATATTAAATGACTGCTTGGTGTGGAGGGAGGGCGTTAATCTCTTTCTGTATCACTGTGCACTGCAGTACTCAAAACAGCATTAAGAGGCACATAATCAGAGGGAACTAATTGCCTATGATTGCATAAATGAAGTGCCTACATCTCGTCCCGAGAGCTGATTTCCTTGTGTCCGGTCTCAAGCCACCGCCCCTAGGAGGGAGAGGGGGAGAGAGAGAGAGACAGACAGAAAGTGAGAGAGAAAGAGAGATAAAGATAGTGAGAGAGAGAGAGAGAGAGGCTGGGTTGACCACAATACAGAGAGCCTCTTGCAGACAGCGCCTGGTGGCTAATGTGAGGAAACCAAAAGATTTAGTGAGTCCACAGGGGGGCCTCCCAGGGCAGGGGGGTGCAGCCACAACTGATGCCTTTTCGTTGTCATAAAGAGTTTCCTCTCGCTTCACAGAGAGAGGTAGGGGGAGTGGTGGGGGAGGGGGGGAAGAAAAAGGAGAAGGGGAAAAAAAGCCCCCATGAATGCCCACCATTTCAGAAATGAATTTATCGAAGTCACTGTCTTTTTCCCCATTAGTAAGTGTTTAGTTCAGCGTTTTAAATAATTGCGTTACCAGGAACGATATTTAAAATACATTTGGGAGTCAATGAGGCGGGAAAGTGCCTACATGTTTTGCTGATGACACGCGGGCCATTTGGAAGACATCAAAGTAGAAAGGAGGTAGCCCAGATGCATATTATAAACTCATTATGTATATCATTTAAAAGGATGTACTCCAGCAGCAAAAACAATATTCCTTGTCTCTCTCTGGTAATGTGTGTTTGCAAAGTTGAAACTCTTACCCGCCTTCACTTTAATGTGGCAGCGGTAGGGTAAATGTCCTTGATTTCCATACGAAAATAGTTTGTAGCTGACACAAAGCTATGAATTCTGGATTCCAAATGGAACAGGGCTAAATAACCTCTGCTGTCATGAATAGCTTGGCTCGCTCTACAGATAGCTGGACAGGTCTGTCGACTTTACCACAAGACCAAAGTAATCTGTTTAGCATTGTAGCTCACCGTAATACACAGGGATTTCAAATGGCAACTGATTAACCAATTCCATCATTGTCTCATCCTGTATCATTCTTAACCCACACCAATCCTGAGGGATGTTTCAAAAGAGGTATTTTGTTTGTGGGTCGTGTGTTTGCAAGTAACCAGGACTAGATAAGTGTGGTCCATCCATCAAAGAGAGATGTGTGTGTGTGTGTGTGTGTTTGTGTGTGTGTGTGTGTATGTGTGTGACACTTGTCTGTGGGCGTAAAAGCCTTAATTATGCGCCAGTCCCTCCATCATCGCCAGGCCACGCGTGGGGCAGAGTGACACAGCGGTGGCCAGTCATTGACTCTAATGTTCTGATGTAGGGAGCCGCGCGGATGCAGAAAAGCCATTAACACACACACACACACACACACACACACACACACACACACACACACACACACACACACACACACACACACACATGCACTCATTGACTCGTCCAAACACAGCATATTTAGTTTCCTTTATGAACCCGAAACTGAAGAACAATAAGAACTGTACATATAAAGTATAATACATATGTCTCAACAAAAAACTATTTAGACTCAACAATTGACCTTGTAATTTGAATTATACAAACCCTTGTGCCTTTGGCAAAAGGATATAACCCCATTAGCCTTCCCCTCTATAAGTTATCTTTGCTTATCTTTGTTATGAATCATAACATGAATATTTAAAAGTTTGTTTCCTAGTACATATTTTCATACAGGCTATTGCAGTATTGACCTGCTGTATAAACCTTATGAAAACATGACACTTTGCTATATTTTGTACAGGGAATCCAACGGCTGGTCTTAACAAAAATGTTCTGTGAGCCAGCCGTGTATGTGATTGTAACGGTAGATGATTGAACACATTTCAGTCAACAACAGACGTTCAATTCAGCTGTGCTGTGCTGGGAGGCGAAACAACAAGAGAGGCCAACTGAGGGCTATAAATACAGAACTGCGTCGTGTCACGCTGCAGGCTGGGCCCTGGTGTAAGATATCAAAACAATCCTGTTGGCTCAACCTTTGAGCAGCTGGCAAGACGTCCGTGAACATGTCAGCCTGACTGAGAACCTTGGACAGAAACACACGGCGGCAGCAGCCTTGGAACGACTTCTCACTGCAACTCTGAGCGACGAGAGTCAAGAGGACAGCATTTAACCCAACACATTTCTCACCCGACCGAGTCCCGACCAGAACATGTCGCAGCATGGCAGTTTCGTCTTCAGCACCACAGCCCTGCGCTCTCTGCAGCTCGACGAGGACATGCTGGAGAGACACAAACACCAGAGGAGGGTGGCCTCCCATCAGCTCACCGGCTACATGTTGAAGAAAGAGGCCAGGAGCAGGCAGTTGCTGGCGTCCGGTACCTCCACACCGGCAGAGGTGTGCCAGGACCTTGTCACCCAGAATGCCCTGTACACTGGCGACCTGGAATTGCTCAGGAAGCTCTTCCCCAAGGGCTCAAGGGCTAACTTCATCATCGAGCCCCGGGGCGGGGATATGCGCTGGGTTGCCAGAGGGGAAGGTAAGACGTCACCACTCATCGCAGCTCATTAAAGTTCCCACAAAACGAAAATTCTCTCTTAGGTCCAAATTGGGTTACCTCTATTTGAATTACTTTAATACCACGATATAGCCCCAGCAAAAAAAAATATTAAAGGGGTGATATTATGCCACCAGGTGTGAGTGTGATTAGCCATTACAAGCCGTTTGAAAATCTGCCTTTTCC
>JAOPJO010000147.1:3470999-3485568 GCA_027123675.1 Molva macrophthalma | reverse complement strand
GGATGAAGCACACCTCCTCCACAGGAACCAACCAGTACTGGCCACAGACCAGGTCCCACTGCCTTAAGGCATTTCACTCAACAGCCAACAATCCACACATGAGGGTGTGTGTGTGTGTGTGTGTGTCTGTGTGTGTGTGTGTGTGTGTGTGTGTGTGTGCATGTGTGTGTGTGCAAGGGGGGGGTGGGCATAACAAGAATGAAATAAATAAAAAAATCACACTTGTGTGGAGTACCCCACGCGCCACAGACAACTCCTCTCGCCAACTCCTCGTCGTTGGTTATGTAACACGTTGCTACGCCTACCCATCCAACCAGTGGGCTTGTTGCACCGATAGAGATGCAATAGCAATACCATCACCAGCACTAACACCACAGACCAGCTATGCACCCACAGCCATGCACAGCATCGCAGCCCGGGCTCCCTCGCTTCACTGCCCCTTCCTTCCGGACGAGTGGCGAGCGGGATCGCAACCTGAGCCGGGCCGGTCTGACCCTGGTGTGTTGACAAAAGGCCCACTGCCATCCAGACCTCGCCCCGCTTTCAGAGAATAAACTGAGATTGCTGTTATGTTGTTTTTTTTAATCTTTTGAAGGTAAGGTGTGAAGGTGAGCATCTCCTCCTTCCCCAACCTAAAGTGCTGGCTGTGTCCACGTAGCATCAGAATTTATGATTTTCCTTATATGTCTGGGAAAATGGACACACAGAGCACGTTCTTCCATGAGTTTGTTCATGTACATAAAAGGAGTCATAGGTTTATTTCAAATTTAACATGGGCCTTTCAGTTGTTGAATTCTAGCGTGACCTGAAAACCACTCAAATTTATTTATATTACAAAATATATTTGTAAATGTTGGATTCCATATTCCAGACAAACTCTATGATGGAAGTTATTTCTCACTTTATGACATGTTCACGCAGCTCATTAATAGCTAAAAGCATCTTAAGATGATATAAATAGTGTCCCTGTGTCTTCCCATAACCACAGGGAACATTGCTACACAACAGTTGGTCTAATTATCCCCACAGTGTGTTTCTTTTTTTTCTATACGCATAGCAGGTCTTAAGATGCGCTGTCAGCCAATAGGAGGTGGCCTAATCCTTCCATTCATTTAACAGTACTACAGTATTTTATCTGAGACCAGCAGTTCCCTGCAATGGAAAAAAACAAGAACAAAACAAAAAATGATAAATCGAGGACAGCTCACCCACCCGAAGCAGTCTTTGGCTTCTGAACAAAACACTTTTCCCTGCCAGGCTGAAAGAAAATCGCATCAAAAAGAAAAGTGGAGAGAATGTATTGAGACATTGCCTTGAGGAAGTCATCAACGCTGTGTTGCTAATGTACACCGCAGAGCATTCAAATCGCTCTTATAACAAGGGCCATAAAGTCCCTGGGATGGCAGTGAACAGCAGCATGTGTCTGCGTCTGGTAACTCTTAGTTAGGAGTATGCATTTGAAAATAGCCTTCAAAAAATAAATAACAATTATTAGCATTCACCTGTGTGCATCTGTTTTCTAAGCATTTGTTGTCCTTGTTTGGTTGTTAAGATGCTCCATGTCGTTCACAGAAACGAAGCAGTGCATATCTTTTCACTATGATGTATGTACCTGTCTACAAAATGCTGCAGCACTGCAGTCATTAGCCTATCTCTCCCTTCTCTCACTCTCTCTCATTCTCCCCCTTTCTCTCTCTCTTCATCTCTCTAATTCTCTCGTTCATTTCCTTTCTCAGAGGCTCCCAGTGAAATGATAAACTGAGACCATGCTTATAGTATACATGCCTAATGTACTATGGTAATGTGCTCCGCAGGCCCCTCGTCTCCATGCAACTGGCAAAATGATAAAATAACACAGCCTGCCGCTATAATGTAGCTGTGCATAGAATGAGAATGATGTTGTATAAAGTACCATTATTTGCAATGCAGTCCGTTCATACAGTTGTCAAGATACTTATTGTCCCCATCTTGCTGACCAATACAAGGCAATATAATGGACCGTTAAGCACTTGGCCTGTAGTATTAGTACATAACGATGCGGTTGATTAAACAAACTGCTGAAGTTAGAGGCGAGGAAAAAAAAGAAAGTCAAGCCCAAGTGAGAAACAAATAGAATCAGCAAATGGACACACAGAGGGAGCGAGAGCGAGAGCAAGAGCGAGACCGCTTGGAGCCGGGGCCGCGTGTGGGCCAGTTCTACTAACAGATGAAGGGCCCTCCTGGACACGCTCCTCAAATAGGAGTCCAGCAGAATGTGACTCTGTGTGTGTGTGTCTAACCAGGCCTGTGGAGCACCAGGTTCACACACTCATGACCACATGATGCGAGTCCTGGGTCATGGCCGGGGGTAGGGGGGGGGGGGACGTAGCAGTGGGACAACTTTGGGTTATTCCAGTCAGGGAATGCAGGAAACGGGGGTATAAACAGTAATGGGGGTCACATTACACTTCCTCTGCAATGATTCCCTGAGAATAAAAGCATCTCGTCGTTAGAAAACCGTCTTCGAGGACCGGCAGTGAATTCCCCAAAAACCACAAGAGGCCAAATTAAGTCAAGAAGCTGCAGGGGGGAAATAAATAAATAAATCACACTTCTATATCTTCTTTCAGAAAGCAGCATATGCGGTACAAGAAAATACAGTTTCTCGATCGATACTGAAACTTTGATGGGGTTTTTTCCAAACACACACACACACACACACACACACACACACACACACACACACACACCCTACACACACAGAACAAAAAAGCGAACATCAACTTGGGAACCAAGAGGCTGGCGTGGTGCCTGTGTGTGTCCTTTGAAGGTAGCAGAGACAATGCCAAAGGACAGGCTGTCAGAGGGCCAAGACGATGACATCCACCAATGGAATGTAGAAGCTGGGTGATAATTCTTCGCAGACACATGTTCGACAAGCTGCGCGGACACGGCTCTCACCCTCCCCCCAGAGGAAAAACACATGTAAACATCAAAGTATGTTCAAGCTATTACTGTCAGATTTATATCTATATCTATATCGAGAGAAAGAGAGAGAGAGGAATAGTTATTATCGCCAAGGTATATATAGTTACAATACACCTTTTGTGTTCTCAAGCTTACAGCGGGTCTAATGCCGTACACACAGTATGTTCACCCTGTCTCGCCTAATGTTTTGCTTGAAACAAAAGAGTATTGCAACTTCTCCCTCTATGTGTCAGTTGGGGCTAGTGTCATTTGTTACAGAACCGAGTCTACGCACTCCTATGGTTTTAACGTAAACGGGCACACATCAAGTCATTTTTTGACAGGGAACATTTAAAAGACAACAAATATGAAGTTAACATGTCCTTTTTTGGGGGGGAAATTCATAAGGTTTCTGACACGCACAGACCACCGTGGCGGTAATACCGTCAGAGTAGAAAACACACATACAGCAACACTTAAGACTCAACATGATTTGTTTCACATGATTAGACAAAGACTCCCTCAGTCTCATTTCTTGACCTGGGTACTAGCGAACCAAAGGAAGGTACATCCTTGGGTGGATTGATGTGCAAAGGAACTGTGGCATGGCCCCGAGCTATTAGAGAAGTTTCAATTTAATTTCCGCAGCTGTAGAAACCTTTAAATAGACGTGCGTGTTCTCAATTAGTTCTCGTTGAGTCCTGCTCCAACACCAGGGCCAGTGTGTACGCATACATTGTAATACTTGACGATGTTTTGGCTTCATTACTGCAGCAGTTGTACCATTTGTCCTATACTTGTCACCCGGCCTACATGAGGTGTTCCTCTGAGATAAAGGTTGAAGGGGAATAGCATGAGTTTTCAGGTAATAGACTGCAACAAATTCCCCAAGCCTCCTGTTTATCAAGCTTCTGAAAAGAGTATTGAGTGCAGTATTGATTCAGCATGCCTGCTGGAGTCACATGGGCATATGCACACTAAATCCAAATAATGCTTCTGTTCTACTCTGGTCTGTTTCAAATATACAAAATGTTCAGATGGCCTGATTCAGGTAGTTATCGGGGTATTTTTTATTCTTCACCGTGGATGAACTGCTACTACCTTCATCCCAAACCGGGATGGTGCCCCAATCTTCCCACAGTTAGTCACGGGACTGCTGGCAAGCTGCAGGCGCTGGGAGGCATATGTGTCTTTCCATCTGTTGCTCACTCTCTGCCTTCCAAAGCCCCTTCCCTTTCGTCAGAAGCCATCTGCTTCCAGCCCTGCCCCACTGGCAGGAAATAGGAGCACTACTTCCATGATGGGATATGGTGTGATGCACCAATAGGAAGAGAGAGAGGGAGAGAGAGAGAAAGAGAGAGGGGGAGTGGATGAATAAAAGACAAACAAGGACGAATGGAACTTACCACTGCCCCAGAACATGAATTAGGAATGAGAAATTGGAAATATTCACCCAAACGTGAATTATGACTATAGTGTTGACTATCTATCTTGCTCTCTACTCAAAAGAGTTGCACACTACTGCTGCCGCTGCTATTAATCTTTTTCATACAACCATGTTTATGCATTCAAAATAGTTTACCCAAGTGTGTGGACAAATTATTATTATTATTACAAAAATAATAATTACAGACAAGACAAATGAAGCCGCCATTGAACTAAAGCCAACAAAATAATCTCTTTAGCCCCACACACACACATTATATAAATCATCTTGGGTATCAGATCTTCTAAAAGCAGGAAGCAATTCCAGTACCCTGTTCCTTTATTTCCAAGTGTGGTTTATTGTTTTGACTCGGCAATGTGTGAGAAACACTGATTATGGATATGCCTTACTGGCAAGCAGTAAGTGCTCAGTAAAAACATAAAATGAACCAACCGCCTTCAGGAAAGAACAAGTTAATTCAGTTGCGACTATTTTACATTGTTTTTACATGAGAAAAACCGCCTGTAGTTTCGAATGATGATCGAGTTAACTGAATACACCCCTTTACATATTAAAAAAAACAAACCACCATGACACCCCTGCTGCTCCTCGGAGGGAACGCCAGATTTTGTTTTGCAGGCTATCAATGGTAGAGAGCGCCTTTGTTTCACCGGAACAATGGAGGACATTCTGCTGTGGAGGGATCGCGTCATATTCACTGAGCCCTTTGCACTACAGCAGAGAGGGAGAAGGCGCTCCGGGAGCAGGGCTGGCACAGGGACCACTATCTGACCCTCACCACCACCACCACCCACCCCCAAGGGACTGGCACACGCCCCACAGACTCGTGCTCTGTGTTGGGGCTCGCTGGCTCGGCTCATCCCCGGCCATCGGAGGTCAAACATGCACAACGCTGAGCGTATGAACGCACATTTTGAATGGCAACATAATGGCGATTTGTGAAAAGACAGAGAAAGATGGATCAGAGAAGCTCTACGTGCCTTATGACACAACAAGAAGCTCTTTGAGAGTGAGGCGCGTGCAGAGGCCCTGTAATCTGGCCGGCATCTGCCAGGGGAGGCCCCCCCCCTTCTTCGATTGCACCCCTGAGGATAAACCTGGTGTTAAGCGTGAACTGGCTGTGAAATGTTTCTAGTTTCTCTTACGAAGCCACACTCAGACATTAGACAGGGATGAAAGTGGATTTTGGCACTGAGAACACAGACGTAAATCTACAGAGCATTTGCATGTGACTCAAAACAGAAAGTGCTCAGTTTCTTGTAGGGATTTAAACAGAGGGCCGATGTGACAAGCCTTTCATTCCTAAAATGTGTGCTGCATGTCATGCTTGTTGTACTGCAGTAGTAAAGGAGTTATACAACTGTACAGTACCCAATAATCTGAAGCAACTGAAAATAAATTATAAAATAATCAGTTGGCCGAAAATGTTGTGTATTCGTCCATGGCAATGAGATATGCAAGATAAATTCTAGCTAAAAGATATTAACATTTCACACACTTAAAAAGCTGTCTTAAGTGATACATAACAAACACAAGGAGAGTCGTGTATATTCCAGCCTTCACAGATGTGTTTATGTGGAGTCTAAGTTATCCACTGTTACACTGCAGCCAGTAAATACTAGCTGAGCTACTCTATAAACACTAACATACCATAATAAAGTCTGACATCAGACACACCGGGAGACAGACCCGCTGTGGCAGTAAATTACTTGTCCAATACTTTCATTTCATATTTACAATTAGATTTCTACAATTAAATCCAGCAGTAACCACAGCAAACTATATGGGTACAGATGGCTCACAGCATTCACCATCTTAATCACACTCTAATGCTTTGACAAATCTAATCTCACAAACACACACAAACACGCACCTTGGCATAAATAACATTGATATGGCTCGATGATCGAAACCCCAAACAAAGTAAACCCAGCCTGAGTTGGCAATCGTCCTTTATTATGATCAAACTTTGTTTACAAAGGGGTACACGAGGCAACTTGCAAAGCAACAGGCAGACAAGTGGCAAGTTTCCTTTACTTCCTCTGATTTACCCTTTAATACACGTCCACCAAAACATACTATTACTATTAGTGCCTATTATGTCCCTGTATAATGTATTCCCATAATTTAAAAAAATCAATTTATAGTTGAATGCAAGAAAACCTCATCCTTCTTCCGCTAAGAGGTTGTACACTCGTTATTGACTGGCGGACAGATGCAGTCCCCGGTACCAGGAAATTGCTTAGGTACCACTATGCCAGCTGAAATGGCAGAGGGCTCCGCCTGTGTGCATTGTGTATCTAGCTGTCGCTGATATTGGCATTTCTGTACACAATGTTCTTAGTGTGCAGACTGCAACTCACAAACTGAGTGTTAGCTTGGGATCCCTATGCAGCGCCTGAGAGTAGCTGTTGATTTAGGTGCTTCAACCACTGCCCTCGCTGTGACATTGGTCTGTTCCGGCTGGTATGTGCATGTGTACTACGTCTTTTGAGGGGAATGAAACACACAAAACACAAATCAGCAATAAAAACGTGCATCGTCAAAACAGAAAGATTATATTGTATAATCATCAAAAGACATACTAATATTTGATGCTACATGGACATTTATTTGGGAATAGGTATTTATCGGACCCAATTCAGTGGAAACATATATAGTTAAAGAGTGATCAATCACCATTGTGTTACCTCATTCGGCAATGGATAGACTTAGCAAATATTTATCTTCGAGACCACCTTCCCCATCATCATCATCATCATCAGTGCAATGTAAGGTAAGATCGTTTAGGACTTGTAATTGTAAGAGAAATGGGCACCCAATGAAAAATATCCCAACGGGCCAAGTCTTAGTCATAGTCTATTAATAGACTACGCCAAAGGAGAAATTAAACGTAAACTCACTAGAAACAACATGAGCGATCTCTACATTCATTGTATAGCCGCCTGTGCCAAGTGTAACTTGACAAATTACAGAATGATTTGTCAACCTTTGTTGTACCGTGATAACTGGTACAAATAATAACAGAGAAAAGGCAAGGCAAGAACATCTTTTACTGTGTTTATTATTTATGATGGCATATTTACTGGTTTGCTGAAACCAACGGTTGCTAGTCTGAATATCAAAGAGTGTTTAGGGAGCAATGCGAACAATACAATAACCTTACAACAAAATGTTTCCCTCATGGTGTTTTATATGAACAAATGATCTTGCAAAATAGCCGTACATCGTGTAAAAGGTCATATTAATCTAGCAGCCAACGAGAGATATAAATCTTGGTAGTGATGGGCGCTACATTTACTAAGTGCTAACATTTCTATTCATGTTTTTCCCCTACATTCTCGGCTAACCCTGTGGTTTCCTTAGCAACAGAATCAGCACTGATTCAAGATTGAAGAGGAACAGATTTGCAGTTCTGCAGCTTAGGTGAATACAAGTCAACCAACTTTTGTACAGCTTTTCCCCACAGCTAGGATAGAAATGTGAAAGAATTGGTGCAAGGCATTGTGTGGAAGGCGTTTAATTTAATAAGGAAATAACACATTGTAAAGGTGTCAGGTCAATGTGTCGCTTCGACAAGAACATACTGTACGTTGTATCTGGCCATAATATCAATATATAATGAATGTACCACAAAACCCAATGTATTTATATTCAGAAAGCTGCGACGGAGTCTGCAACACTAGGCTTCCTGTGCTGGCCGGGATTTGGTGATATGTAGACTTAACAGATACTTTGACCACCAAATTAAGCTAGAAGTTTAGAAATAGAAAAGGGGTATGAGAATAGGGTTGGTTATCTGTCCTGCGTATATATTATCTGTCAACAGTCATCATCATTTAATTATGGAAATATCTCTTTACTCCAAAACTGGACACCGATTTTTAGCACACTGCACACATTCCTTCCTATTTGGAACTAGAAAATTCCCCTACCCTTCCTTTACCTTCCAACCAATCTCTGCTCATTGCAGAGATATAGACAGCTTAGCTTAGCATTCAAACAGTGGATGGCTCAGAATGTGCACACACACACACGTGCACAAGCACACACACACGCACACAGACACACACACACACACCAAGCTGCTGACCCATTAAGACAAGGCCCTTGTTCTTGCTTTATAAGCTGTTTAAAATAACTGTAGCATATTTTTCAATACATATAGTCGCTACCCTATTTCAAAATAGACATGCAGATGAAAGACTTGTAGACTATCGTCACTATATAAAAGCCACGTAAACAGATGAGAGCATTTATGTCATTAAAAGCATCGCAAGAAGAGAATTAAAACTACTTTCTGAACGATCTACGTTCCTTCCAAAAAAACAGGATTGTGGCCGTTCTTTACTCCAATGTTTTGTTCTGACCCAGGAGCATTTTGTTTCAAACGTCATAATACACTGTGGCCTCCAACTAACATGTGTGCATGCATGGAAATTAATTGTATAGCAGAATATGTAACTCCCTTGATTTTACATTTTATTAATGGTTTTACAGTAAGGACACAATCAATATGACTGGACCGTGAACCAAATCTAATATTATGTTGCCCATAAATCACACAAATTACGACGTTGATAAACTACATGATGACACATGTTTAAGAAATGAAGATACACGCACCACATAGATACTCTTTCCATTTTACATGGCTTCCATTGGTTTTGGCCCAAAAGCAAACTAGGCCTAATGTCTGATTTGCTGATTATGATTCATTCCTCTTTCTCAAAGTGAACGGCTGTGACCAACATATTGAATCTATTTATTTGCTACCAGACCCTGCAGTCAAGACCAGGCCTGCATGCATATACAACTATCTCTTAAATACAGTTTCAAAGCAGAACAACTGGTTGCGAGATTTGGAGAGGTGTCATACTTACCTCCAAGAGGCTCCCGAGTCCCGACAGGTGTCTTTTGGAGGAGGAGTATCTATCTAAAGTGGTTTTCTGATTATATAAATCCATGGATAATTAGCACAGGACAACTGCCGTGAGTCACTATCACGATAGGCCTATAAGAGATACTTAGCAACACCTCAATTGTCATATGAGCTGCAGTATGCTGAAAGGGGAGGTGTTGCATGCAGTTCTTGAAGCAAAATTGTAATAAACATCTGCTTGTATACAAGCACGCTTATGAAAACACAAACACTCACAGGTTTAACGTATAGCCCTACACAAATATAGGAACACATTGGTGTGCCGCGGTCCGTAGGCCTGCATTTATATAATCATACATTCAATTCCCTGCAGATTGTTTTATCAAGGGTATTTTGTTGGGTAGGCCTGTGTCTCATTTGAATGCTTTTGTAGTCCACTGGCAGTTCTGAGGATGTCAACAGGAAATACTACATTTTGGCAGATGTTCACTAAGCCACAGAACAATAGAGAACCTAATAAGCATACAATTCAGAGAGAAGTGAGTGTAATAATGAGTAACACTGCATTGTAAGAGGGTAATCCCCCCCTGAACATCCCACTAAAGTGTGATTGTTGACACTCTTGTGCCCCCCTGACGACTATGTTGCCAATGTGCATAAAAGAAGACCCCACACACACACACACACACACACACACACACACACACACACATACACACACACACACACACTCATGAAAATATTCATAACCCTCAATTGAAAGTTATGGTCCTCCCCCAGGACGCATTAATTATTCTACTTCTATGATGAACTATTCATCAGCATGATGAATATATTTTACTTCTAGAAGGATCTATTCATTAGCATGATGACCCAGCGTCCTCAGTGCATTAACATGTTTGAAAAGGCATTTTAGTAAAACCTATAACCTTATTACGTGAACCTATATGGAAACTTTTAGTTAACTCTTAACCTTGATGCATTGACCTCTCCTGTGTAAAAAACGTATAGAGGTGTAAGGTCAATACATTGAAGTAAAATATTTGCTCAGGTGAACAGTTATCAAGTACAATGAAGTACGTTTCGATTTTTGGTCTGAAAATATTTGCTCGTCCAAAATAATCCCTGGAGTAGATTGAGGTACAAGTATCTCAATATTTATTCAATAACTCAGTTTATCGTCTCCACTGAAATGATGACTCTCTTTATACAACAGCTTCATTGAATCAGTTTTAAATTGTGTATTGTGGCTCCGTTTTGAGAACATGACTCTGGCCTACAAGAACAGACTTGGAAGGCTTAGCAAGGTGGCCGGCAAAATATCTGGAGGGAGTCGGGTCCAGCTTATAGACATTTTTATAACAAGCAGGTTCCTCGGAAAGCTACCACAATTCTTAAAGCGTGAATGAACCCCCCTGTTTCAGCTCAAATCGAATACTATGAGATATAAGAAATGTGTTTGGGCTAAGAGAGGTTCTAGGAAGGGGGAAGGGAGGTGTTATCCCCAAGGTTACAACCGACGGTATCGTTATACTAAGTGACAAACCGGGGCGTCATACTACTAAGTGTCGGGAGAAGCTTCACCCTCTCCCGGGAACTGCCATCGCCTGTAGGCCAGAAGGAGCTCCATACATCCACGCACAC
Organism: Molva macrophthalma; assembly: GCA_027123675.1. NCBI lineage: Eukaryota > Metazoa > Chordata > Actinopteri > Gadiformes > Lotidae > Molva > Molva macrophthalma. Next base: position 3,474,649 of record JAOPJO010000147.1, on the reverse strand, counting down.
CGCGGCGTTGATGTACCCTCTCGCCGCCGGTGTCCCTGCGTCGCGTCAAAGTGCCTTTTCAGAGGCACGTCGGAGTCCCAAAAGGAACGACGCCTGAAAAGGTGTCGTTCCTTTTGTGACGCCCAAGTTTCAGGAGAGAGTAAAACGGGCAAGAACTTAGGATTGTGCACCTGTGTTTTCAAAATGTGTCTGTTTTTGGTAACGTTACCAAAACAGCATGGATTTCTAGGTTGAAGATCATATAAGACACATTACCATGTAAAAAAAGATAACAATAATATATATTTTTTTATTTTTTAGGGTCCTTTATGAGTTTGAGCTGCTACCCTCAGGTGGTAGTTTTAGGTCCTTTGGGTTTGAGCTGCTACCCTCAGGTGGTAGTTTTAGGTCCTTTGGGTTTGAGCTGCTACCCTCAGGTGGTAGTTTTAGGGCGCCTGCTAGGAGTCCTCCTGGTCTCTACTGCCATTAGCCTCCTAAACTGTAAATAGCACGGACCTGCTTACTAATGGCACTGGTGGTTGTTGCACTGTAATCTGATCTCCTGTTTGAACTACCTTTTTGTGTTTTACTGATTTTGTGTTGTGCCGTCTAGTCTGTATTTATGTATTGTGATCCTGGCTGCAAAACAACTCTCTTTAAGGGACAATAAAGAACTTGAACCTGATATTGTACATTTGTTTTGACCGTCGTCTAGGTTACAGAAGGGTTGTGGCGCCGGCTGCAACAGTGGTGGGAACATTGAGGACTCAGACTGTGGCGGAGGCTCCGCCTCCATCTCCACCAACCCTGCCACTGCCCACACCACCCAGAGCACCCCCGCCTCAGGCCTGCCCCTGTCTCACATCTCTACCCTGCAGCCCTCTATGGGTGAGACCCCCATCAACATATCTCCACCCATCACAAACCTCCCTCCAAGTGCCTTGTAGTTAGAAGTTTGTTCCCTTTCTAAACCGCTCGATGTATTAAACCACAGGTTTTTGGACACCATAGAGAATCTAGCCAGTATATAGGTATTGTTAATTTATACAATGAAATGGGTTCTTTAGGCTACCATGTTTATTTATTTCTGCAAAACTCATGGTGTACCACTAGGGGCCCACTACTACTGTAGCTAAAACATAAAGAAACGATCAAGCGTGTGAAAGATCCCTCTTATCCATGTCCGTTTCAGGTACAGACAACCCTGTGGGCCCAACCCCTAGTTGGCCGCACCATCCACAACCCCTCCCCTTGGCCTTACTCAGCCAATCCGAGGGCCGGATGGAGGCGGGCCTTCTCAGCTCCCTGCAGCGCACCTCCTCCATCCAGGGGCTGCTGGGCCAGCACCTGTCCAGCTCCCAGCTCTCCTTCAGCAGCTCCATGGGGCCCTCGCCTCTGGCCGGCGCCGAGCGGTTCTGCCCGGGGAGTTTCCTGGACAGCTCGGCCCAGCGCGGAGGCCCGCGGTCGGGCTTGGGTCTGGGCCTTGCCCTAGGCTCCGGTCTGCACTACGACAGCCATTTTGGGAAGTGGAGCCTTTCAGCCAAGAAGGGCTTCAACGGACCAGCGTCCGAGGCCGAATCTGGGCAGCTACTGACCATCCGCACACAGGTCAGACCAGAAGACATTACAAACACAAGCTTGTATTGATATTAGCTTTTCAATGCAGCCATGCCGTGATTTGCTTTTTCATAGTCTGCTGAGCTAATGCAAAAATCAATACAGAAAAACCACTGCACATTATGTGTACAGTCGATTTCTGTTTCAGTAAAGGCAATGTTCCAGCTTTGTATAGTGCAGTGATTGGATAAATAAGTCATGGGTTAATGATCATGCAGCTTAGCATAGCCAATGTAGCTTAGCATAGCCAATAGACGGGTAAAGATTGTAATCCGGTTGAGATATAGAGATATATGTTTAGATGTTATTGATTTCCACTGTCTGAATGTGTTTGTTGTTGTTTTTTGCAGATGATTGCTCCTGTACCTCCACCAGAGCCCTTTGTGACCCTTGACCCTCTGGGGGCCACCCAGGCACTTGACAGTAGCCCCTTGCTAACCTCCAGGGACCTCCCCACCCCAAGGGAGGAGTCCACAGAGCTGCCTCTCCTGGAGCACCTCCGATGACCCTCCCCGAACCCCCCTGCTCCCCCGACGCCATGCTTCGGCCCCGGGGCCGAGGCACACACCGCCCCTGGGTCGGATCTGATGGGGTCGGGGCCCGACCCTGCTGGACCAATCAAATAGAACAAGGACCACCAGTTTGGCTGGAGTTCGGAGTCCGGGGTAAAACAAACTAAAATCGTACCGTGTTCACATTCTGTCATCTGAACGCACTTTTAACGCGGCGTTCTCCTAGTCAGCCAAAACCGTGAGGCGGATGCATGTGAGAAGGCGAGCGACTTCTGCAAACTACTTTAATCCAGCGACAGCCGTCTCTCTCGTAGGACTTTTGGGGAGAGAGAGAGAGAGTGAGAGCAAAAAGTTCGCAATCTAAAGAGTTTTTCTGGAAGCAAAAGGCTTCTAACCAATAGGGGCAGGTCAATGCGACCAGTGCAATCGTAAGGGATGTGTTGTTTCCAACTGATTGTTTTTTTTTTTTTGTTGTTTCGTTTTTTTTTTATCGTCATTTTTTTATTTTGAGTTGGAGATGGAGCGCTCACTCTTGACGCAGTCGAGCGAGGCGGCGGCGGCAGCACTATGAGCAGCCAACCCTAAGGGACCGTCTGACATCCGTAGCTGCTGTGTGTGCTGGTCAGACGTGGACCACCAAAAGAAAAAGACACTAAACATGACGCAAATTGGCACGTGCCCTTACTTTTTCTCCTTTGTGTTCTGTATGAAAAATTGTAAGACACACTCCCAAAAAGTCCAAATGATGAATTGATCTCTAATTTATTGAAGTGTTTTTAACGGTGCCTGTTCACGGGGACACGCTGATTGGTTCTCACTAACGGAACCCGATTCACAGCTGACCTGGTTCTTGTTCTCAGGCCAACATGTGGTGCTTCTACTGCCTAGTTTACACTCTAGTTAGTCTCGATTGACTAGTTATGGTTAGGCCTGGTAACCAGTCCTGGATGTGGCTAGTTATAGTTAGGCCTGGTAACCAGTCCTGGATGTGGCTAACTATAGTCATGGCTAGTAACAGGCCTAGATATCACGAGTTAAGCCTAGTAACCAGTCCTAGATATATGACTAGTTATGCATGGTAACTAGTCCCAGATGCGGCTAGCAGCTTTGAGATATTGGGAGTCTGACTGGGCTCTATGTTGGAACTTACTGACCAGTGACATTGTGTTGATCACAAGAACACTAACTGGAGTACTGAACACGCCTTGTGTTGTTTGATTTGCTAAGTTTTTTTTGGTGAGTGGAATGTCCTTTTTTGTTTTTTTACTTGAAGAATCACAGATCCTCTGGTGTCTAAGGCTCCCTGAGCTTTTCCTATAGGCTGATTGATCGCGAGGCGTTTCCTATAGGCGTACTGATCAGCGCGTGTTTCGGCTGACTGGCCAATGCCTGCCTCTCTCTCTGAGGAGCCGCGGTCAGCGCTACGTTTCTCTACTGCAGGGTCCAGCGCTGATTTAGCAAGCAGCGCTACCACACACACACACACACACACACACACACACACACACACACACACACACACACACACACACACACACACAC
>JAOPJO010000147.1:3451743-3470899 GCA_027123675.1 Molva macrophthalma | reverse complement strand
CACACACACACACACACACACACACACACACACACACACACACACACACACACACACACACACACACACACCCCAAACACACCACTACAAGCTGCAATGAATGAAAGACACTAAGCACTATTGTTACACCATTGTTGTTTTCCTACTCACCTTCAATGGAGATGACGTGTTCTCGGATCTGATTCTGTAGGGCTAGGTCATCGATTCGTTCGATCAGGTCGTAGATCGCGTAAATGTTCGGGTGAACAGATTCAAACCGATGGATCTCGGCTCTGATGGCCGCCGAGTTGGACAAAACAAACTGAGAGCCACCTGGGCCGGGTTGGGAAGCCTGGCCGGATACTGTCCCTGAACCGAACTGACCAGCCCCAGAGCTTGCAGATGATCCGGATCCAAACTGGGACGGAATGGACTGGGGTACTTGAACAGGGACCGGCGCTGGTACTGTGCCTGGAGTGGGCATGGCCGGCTGAGACTGCTGCGAGATTCCGGACACGGACACTGGGACACTCGACTGGAAATTCATTCTGTTTTCACAACGCCTAAACTCTTTTCAAACGTGCAGACTATGAAATTCCAGCGATCCGAACGAAAGTGCGCGTAAATTAGTGGTCTGAAGACGATCGGCGCAGAAGCATCAATACTTGGTCGCCAAATGCAACAAAACGCGGCTCTTGTTCATATTATTAAAACTTGACTTTGGATCATTTTCCGTTATTGGCTAGACCTGTTCAGGGCCCCCTTTCTGTGGCTTAGAAAACCGCAATGCCTACCACTAGACACTCCTTTTTAAGATCACGCCGTTTTACCCTAGTAGCTCAGTTTTGAAGGAGACAATGGGCTAGGATTCAACGCGGCGCCCTGGTCCAATGCCTTGGTAGCGTTCTTTCTGCAATGAAATGAAATAGCATTCAGTCCTCCTTGGTCCAAGTGGTCCCTGCCCAGCGCCCTCCTCCTCCGCATGCTGAAACGTCACCCACCGCGTAATTGTACTTGAGATGGGGGGAGGGCGTAATTCGATTGGGTGAGGGAAGTGAATAACACAACGTGCACACAATCATAATAACCTACCTAAAGATTATGTAACCCAAACAACACAAAAAACAGTTGCATTACAGGAAATAATAATAATAATTATATGCTAGGCTACATGTAAATAGTAGCCTACATGGTGCACATGTTTTTTTCTTTGTCTACTGACCTGGTGGGCTATATGTCAACAACGATGCATTATTTTACAAACGCGTTGTCTATCACACGAGACCGTGTACACAAACAAATACACAGTGATTTGGAGGAATGTCGTGCTTGCATAAGAAGGATAAATGCCTGACACAAAGAGGTAAATAAATAAAAAGCTGCAACCTTCATATTTTCTTTAATGTGTCTATTTGCATCCATTGCTTCGATGGACTGTCCTGTTGTTAGCCTACCTAACAACAGGTAGGCTATTATATTTATATTAGGCCGACTCATTGTTAAGACATTTTGAGTTAATGTAGGCTACAACTAAAACGTAATATAGCCTATACATATCATATAAAAACATAGATAGATAGATAAAGATAAAGAAAGATAAAGAAATATTCCAACACATAATATTTATTTTCGATAGATGTAGGCAGTTATTAACAGGCAATGGAGGAAGCCATGGCCATGGTTTATCTCCAGCCGTCTGCTACCATCTGTTGACCAAATTAGGAACATCAACACTGCGCTCGTACGGACTCATCTTGTTACAGTCCCTAACGAACCATAACAACAATTTGCTTCCATCTGTAGGCTACAGTATACATTTCAATTCTTTTTCAAAGATTTACTTTAGATAAACAAAAAAAATGGATCACTATTCTGAGCATGCGCCTGTAGCCATGTAGGCCTATGTGTTCATCTGTGTGTACAATTTATTTAAGGTTGCAGCTCTTTCTTAAATGTATTCTGTATTGATGACTTGATTTTAAAATGTGAATTATCCTTAATCCAGCAGCCACCATTACACGCCATATCCTGTGATATGAATTATGCAGATCATTCTCTTGCCCATGTTTCTGTATTGACAGATGGCAGTGTTGGCACCACCGTTTAGGCCTATATTTATATCATCATTTCAACATCATCATTCATAATCATCATCCTCATCAACCCTTTGTTAACAAAGCATAAGGCCTGATCTCCAACAACGATGAGAAGGCCTACCTGGAGGAAGGGGCTGACTTGTCCCTCTTGAGCCAAGACAACAGCCTCCTCATGAATGTCACCAAAACCAAGGAGCTGATTGTGGACTTTAGGAGAGCACAACAAAAGAGGACGTACACACCACTGTGTATTAATGGGACGACTGTGGAGATGGTGAGCCGTTATAAATACCAGGGAGTCCACATCACAGAGGATCTGACATGGTCAACACACATAGACACTCGGGTGAGAAAACACAGACACACACACACTTACTTTAAATATTGTTGCTTCTTTTTACTGCAAATACTGTTTTTGTACAATACTGTTAGCATTGCCACTTTCATTACACTGTACATCGTGTATGTGTATGTGTTTTGTAAATTTCACTTATTCTGGGACACATAATTGTAAGTTGTGATATGATTTAAAATACGAATGTTGTTTTAGTTTCAAATGTTATTCTTGTGACATTTACTGTTGAGAGAAGGAGAGGATACTATAGGCCTGGTATGTATAGTATAGAATTATAGCATAGTATCATCTGTAAAAGTGTAGAAAATAAAAAAAGTTTTCGCCTTGAATACATTATTATACACTCCACTACTTAACTACCCCCTCCCTGTCAAACTAATGTAGAGGAGTCTCTATAAAGGTTGTGCTCCTGGACATTAGGAGCTGCTATGAATATTAAAACCAGGGTAGAAGTTCACTCACACAATGAAGTCAAGTCTAGGGGCCCCTGTAAATTATTGATCATTTATTTTAACAGAGGACCCAATTTCAGTCTTCTAACTAACTTTATCCTCTGCCGAATAACATATTTGGGGCCAAAATGCCGTATAAATATTTAATATACCATATCAAAAATGTTAAATCATAAAAGACTTCAGTGACAAAGTTCTGCAGTGTCAGCGGAAGTCCTTATCAAAGACTTACTGGGAAAATGGGAAGATCCCACAGCATTGACAGTGGCATACAATTTACCTTAAATTGACTTACTGAACAGGGAAATATGTAGGCAATAATAACAATGAAGCATTTTGATGACAAAGAAATAACGATATGGCTTTGTTGTTGTTCAGATTTGCCTCTGTACTGCTGTATATTTGGTACCCATCACTAAATAATGTGAAGCAAACACATGTGAAGCATCACATACAAATGAAGGCAAGCAAAGACAATCTCTCTACATCCCCACTTCAAATTTCATCATTGTTGTTGTTAACTTACTTGTAATGTGTCCATTTTTATCTAAACTACTTTTGCTACTGGGTGTTGTCAATGAAGTGGTACTTCACCACTGCCGTAATTGCTGTTGGGATGTTTAAATCCTATTCTTTAACTGCTGCTTTCAGGCACTTTGCAAAGTGCCCAAGGGACATTATCACACATTGCTCACAAGGGATAAATCAGCCAATAACGACACTGATGTTTATTAAAACATGCTCTTTAATGTTGTTATCTGTGTCTGTCTTAGACCACTAACTTTTCTATCTGTTTACAACGTGGTGGTTCACAGTTATTTCTTATGCTCCAGATGCCAGACCAACCTGCCCTAAAAAAAGCATGCTTTTTGAATCACTTGATGGTAGTGGTTTTTGTAGTAATTGTCTTGGCATCTCAATTCCATTTGGCACATAGAAACCTTAACCAAAATGTTTCAGCAATAACACAAAGGAAGTGATAAAAGGACGATTTTTACATTTTTTAATAAAGTCTATGACACTGGAAATTCATGGTTGTTTAAGATAATAAATTTATTAAAGATAATAAGATAAAATTCTTTATTTATCTTCTGTTTTCATGTTTTTTTCATAAAATAGCTAGTTTATTGCTGCCACCTCTTGATGCTATAAATAAATTGTCTATGATGATATACTATTGTAATTATATTATGTATATAGTAAATACATATAACAAATAAATAAGCAAATACATTAATTAACAAAGAAATAAATGGCACAAATATGATAATATTATTGATATAGGATATTAGAGTATGATTGCCCAAAAAGAAGTCCTAAGACAAGTGAGATGCCGTTATTTCTTACATGATATTAGGTTGAAGCATACGCTGTTAATGCAGCTCTAGGTGGGAAAAAGAATATTACGAAAGTAAAGAATAATCAAATAACTCCTCGGCAAATCAGCAGTCAGTAACCTACTGCAGCCTCGGTAACCACACCCCTTCTCATGTTGCAGCAAAACACTGGACATTTTTGTAATGTATTTTCCCAGAATTCCCCAAGCTTAAATACAGTGACGACACCAATGTGTGATGGGGAGTATCTTCCGAACGAGAATCAACTCTTCAGAACAGTATGCTTTCAAACACGACTATCATGAATAGCCGTAGGAATCTATATAATCACAATTTACACACAATTTACACCGCTCTTCTATATATGCATCAACCGATCTGTCTGTATGTCTGTCTGTAAGACACCTTTTTATTTTTGTCTAAATGTCGATTTCAAGTCCATATAAATGAGTATATTGAAATTAAATGTGATTTGGAAAACTAATAACGTGTGAAAAAATCATTATGTATGTAGTTGTTCAATTAAACTACAGCTCTGTTAATGCCATGGGTGGCTTTACCGATAACATCTTTGAACGGATCGGTAATGTGTCGCCCATCATTGGACGAAAACAACAAAATAGACAGTTATAGAAAAGGGTGTTAGCCTAGCTTCTACCGCGAAATAAACATCGTATGTTGCAGGTTCTGCACCGCCAAACACACGCTTGTTATTGTAATAAATACGCTGTTAGTCATCGGGAAATATGAATGCGTTGTTAATCAACACAGTTGTCCACGGATGATAGCCATAATAAGCTAGTTTGTTCTAGCCTGCTAAGCTAGCTCAATGCAAGCCAATATAAATCAGGTTAGCTAGCGAGTGGCTAGCATTGTAGCTAGCTACCTCTAGAGGTGGAGTACACAACGGGGATGCGAGTAAACAAAGGTAAGAGCACCGAAACCAATGATACAAACATTGTGTATGGCTGTGGCTTCACATGTCATCATCTGCATGTGGGCCTATTTAATTTGACGTAGTCCCTGTCGCCAACTTGTTTTATAAGTATAACTCATATCTGTATTACAGAGCTTTAGCTGTCTTTAGCCCTTGTGGGCTAACGTTAGCTGTTAGATGATAGGCAGTCGCCAGTGCATCCAGACGGTGTCATTGACTTATGCTACTTGCTAACAGCTGCTACCCCCTTGCTTCTTTAAGGCCCATATAGCCAGCTAAGTGAACGTAGTTAGTAAGTATTCGCACGTATTTATACAGGGACCAATAGATCGAAGAGCTGCAACGATCGTAAGTTGTGAAGTTGGTCAAGCAATAGCCTTATTTAAGCCGACATCTGTTTACGCAATTAAGGTTGTGCTAGAGAGTAGCCCTAGAGTGGAACTACTTAGTACGGCTAATTAATACACATATGTATTTCAATTGCCATCAATCCTAAATTGATCCATTTATCTGTATAATGAAGCTCGGCTGGGTACCTCTCAAACGTCCACAATGTGTTTTTTTCGGGCCTGATCGGCGTGTTGGTTTCAAAGACACTGACAGTCATTGATCATGTGTGTATGGCTCTTTCTTATAAAACGTATGTATGGTGTAATTTAGCATTATAACATGCCTATTACAGAAGCTTCTTACTGCAGCCGATCGTAAACAACTTACTACATTGTCGCTCACTTTAGTTCATGACATAAAGCTGGTCAACTTGTCACTGTCAACACAGTGACTCAGCTCCTCTTACTAATAACATGGTAGACAATGACATGTTGAAAAGGAACGCAGTTTAGGTACACCATTTCTCTCTCTAGAAATATATTCTTTTGAGTGTCGACTTGAATTGTAAAGTATTCCTGCAACGTTGCCTCTACACGCAGATAAAACTTCACACATCTCCTTATTGTCCTTATCAAGTAGTTTTTGTAAGGATTTTAATACAATTTGTGTGTCTTTTTGTTTCTAGGTTGCCTTTAAATGGCTAAATGGTGACGATAGGCAAGCTAGCAGAGCTCTGGAAGATTCAACATGAAGCTGTATGTGTTCCAGGTTAACAATGGCAGCACACTGACATTTGACACAGAGCTTGCTGTGCAAACGTAAGATTTGTATATAAAAAACAACAACACATTTAAGTCGAGATGTTTAATCCACCTAGTATTGTATGTAAATGATGAACTCCTGTCATTTTACTATTGCTAGTGTGCTGGACCTTAAACATGCCATCCAGGTCAAATATAAGATTGCAACACAACATCAAGTCCTTGTTGTCAATGGAGGGGAGTGCATGGCTGCAGAGCGCCGGGTCTGCAGTTACAGTGCTGGCACAGTAAGTTCTGTATCTTTTTCAAAGTGATATGAACCTTGCTACTATTATCCTTTGCTTTGCCACAACCAAAACTATTTATTTGGTTATTCTTTGTTGTAAACAATATATATTATTCACAGTACAACATTGGATATCACACTTAAACAAAAAATAAATTAAAAAAAAGTAAAAGTATTTTACTTAATTTTCTTTAATTCTTAGGACACAAACCCCATATTCCTGTTCAACAAAGAGATGATCTTGTGCGACCGGGCCCCAACGATCCCCAAGACCACCTTCTCGATCGAGAATGAGATGGAGCTCAAGGTGGAAGAGTCTCTTATGATGCCTGCTGTCTTTCACACCGTTGCCTCGCGAACACAACTTGCCGTGGTAATGATCCACCTTCAGATGAATTGTCTCCCATTAAAGAATGATTCAAATGGAGCTCTGATATATACAGTATATGCATGGGAGATGCTTTTGAGATCATAAGTCATCTTTGCTCCCCCAGGAAATGTTTGAGGTTGCCAAGAAACTCTGTTCTTTCTGTGAGCGCCTGGTTCATGACGAGCACCTCCAGCACCAAGGCTGGGCTGCCATCATGGCTAACCTCGACGACTGCACCCTTTCCTATCAGAAGCTGCTCTGGAAATATGAAAGCGCATACACAAATTATCAACAGGACTTTGAGGAAATTAAATACAAACTCACAAAGTAAGTATCGAGCTGCCCTCAGGTGGAGCATTGTGGATGTTTTCCAGATCAACGAGTGGATGTCTTGCCACATCACCCAGCGAGCAACCGAACCGATTATTTTTATTTTTATGCTTCAAAAGCATTCATGGGGTGGATATTTAATGATGTTATGTTTGTTTCTGCTTATAAAAATGTATGAGTCGTTTTGTTATGCAGTACTCTGAACAAATAAAGTCAGTTTCTGATAGTACTTATTACATTTTTAAATCTCATGCAAATAATGTACTTGTGTGCTTGCAGGCTCGGTACTGCAGTCTCTGTCATGGCAAAGATACCTTTGCTGGAATGTCTGACCAGACACAGTTACAGGGAGAGTGTTGAAAAGTCCAGTTCCACTCCAGACAAGGACTCTGATGAGACGGAGGAAGAGAAGTCCACCGACTCTATTCTTCGCGGCCCTCAGAGACCCTCCAAGTTACCCGCATCTTTCTCAGCCCCCGCAGCTGGATCGCCCAACGACCAGGGAACCAATGAAATGACGGACAGTGGCGGGCTTAGAGCTGCTCTGCAGGAAGACGACAGCCCAGAGATGGCCATACCTCCAAACTTTAATGTAACACTACTGGATTGGATCAATGTACAAGACAGACCCAACGATGTGGAGTCGGTTGTGAGGAAGTGTTTTGATTCCATCAACAGGGTATGTCGCTCTTTGGTGAATGTGCCTGCCGGTGTTGAATTGGCTGGATTTATTCAGAGCTTTTTTAAGAAAGCAGGGAGTCCTTATTGATATGATATGTCTTGCAGCTTGACCCGCGGATCATCCAGCCCTTCTTGGCAGATTGCAGAGACACCATTGCCAAATTGGATAATCAAAACATGAAAGCCATCAAAGGGCTTGAAGACCGGTTGTACGCACTAGACCAAATGATTGCGAGCTGCAAGAAGCTGGTCAATGAACAGAAAGAACTTGCTCAGGTAAGCAGAACAAGGAAGCAGCATGTTTCAAATGCCCTTATCAAAGGTAGAAGAAAAAAAAGAAGCTTGTTTTTTTTTCTTTCTTCGTGTTTATCTAGTTCTGCACAGTTGGTATGTAATGCGTGTACATGTTTTGCTTTTGAATCTCACAGGGATTTCTAGCCAACCAGAAGCGGGCTGAGAACCTGAAGGATACATCTGTTCTGCCAGACTTGTGTCTGAGTCATGCCAACCAGCTGATGATAATGTTGACCAACCACAGGAAGCTTCTGGACATCAAACAAAAATGCACAACTGCCAAACAAGAACTAGCGAACAATCTTCAAGTCCGACTCAAGTAAAGCATCAATTAATTAAAAGACTTTTGGAAAGAACAACTAAAGCTTCATTCAGCTGCCGTTAATGCGCGTGTATGGTAATTGGTCACTGCCTTGGCCATGTGAGAGTACCCGCTTGGCAAAGTAGCCAAAAGGGGAAAATGTACCCCACCATTAAATCCGCTTAAAAGAATAGAAAGAAATTGACAAACATCATTCGGATTTAAAGTGATGGATTAATTAATTTTCTGATGATATTAATTCTGATATTAATTTTCATAATTTTCTGATGCTTAATTTACACCCTGATAATCCTTAATAACATTATTAGAAGTAAATTATGTATTTCTGTTGTCAATCACTTTAAAGGCTGTGTAAAGTCTAAGCATTGTCAGTAACTCGTTCACAGACGGAGCACCTGATAACTAGTCAGAAACATGAACTTTGATAAACTCTGGCTTATTTTTTATATCGTTGCTCTTTGTGTGTGTGCTACGATGTCCGCATCAGATGGTGCTGCTACGTGATGCTCCACGCGGACCAGGATGGTGAGAAGCTCCAGGCCCTGTTCAGGCTGCTGGTGGAGCTGCTGGAGCGGGTGAGGGTGGTGGAGGCCCTCAGCACGGTGCCCCAGATGTACTGTCTGGCCGTGGTTGAGGTGGTCCGGAGGAAGATGTTCATACGCCACTACAGAGAGGTACTGTACTAGCAGACCTCTGCAATGCGGTGGAAAAACACTACAGTCAGGGTCAATGGTGTGAGAGCATGGGCAGAATAGCACCCTCTCTGATTATTAGACCGTCCTAATCTAGATGGCAAAGTACACCAGAATTACCTCTGGCTAATTGAATTACAACTTAAGAATTGGCACTAACGATGTTTATTTTCAAATTTGATCGTATTGATTTTAAGCCAATGAAGCTGATTGTTCACTCGGCATATTTTATTGTGTTGCAATTCCTCACCACACAGATGGATGAATTGACAATCTTATTAATTAAATTAATACTGACTTTATGAATTCATAGTAGAAAAAGTCGTCAAATTTTGGCAGCCCCAATCTTCAGATGTCAGCTGAGCCATTAGCAAACAAGCTGAGAAAAAGCTGTCTCCACATGTTCTCATTAAATTATGTTAGGTTTTATCTTGACTAGAACTAACTGTAATAGTAATTTAGTGCCAAGAATTCAAACTGTTATGTTCGCTCTCTCTTTTCAGTGGGCATGTGCACTTGTAAAAGATGGGAAGCAGCTTTATGAGGCAGAGAAGTTCAAAAGAGAAACATTTGGAAAACTGTTCAGTAAGTATGCGTTAACTAGTCCTGGTTGATAAAATTGTATGTGTCTCGGTGTAAGATACCCCAAAATTATATATATTTTTCTAAATCTTAATTTCTTACCTTCAGGAAGGTCGTTTCTCAGAAATCGTCTGTTTAGAGGACTCGATTCCTGGCCTCCGACATCGTTTTGTGTAAGTCTGAATTTCCACCCTGAAAAAGTCCATAATGATGAACTTTGCTCTGATTTGCAACTGTTTAATGGAACTACTGTTGTTCTCAGACACGAAAGCCCAGAAGGTTTGACTATGAGCTTCCTGACATCTCCCTGGACGATCTGCATTACCTGAAGTCATGCTGTCCCACAGAGGTGCAACCATTCCTCATGTAAGTAACGGTCTTGAATTACGCCAATGATAACAGACAGAGATGTGACCGTGATATAGTATACCGTATGGGTGGAGGAGTTATCTTAGTTGTCTTTTCTCTAGTTATTCTCTATACTTTTTTTGGGCAATTTATTTTAGAAAGATGTTTGGTCATGATTCTTGAAATTCCCTTAAAATCCCAACAGCAATCTCTTTATCAAATTCTCTGACCAAAAAAAAGAAACCAATCTTGTATCTGTGGCTGTCACAGGCCTGTAATAAGCCCGTCCAATCATTTCACTTGGCCCGAATGAAATCTTTGGATGGCCTTCCTGTTGGTCCTACCTACCAGTGAGTAGGGCTGTAGTCAACCAAATAAAACCTTGGTTGACGCAAATTCGACCAACTCTACAAACAATCGATTGGTCTATGGGGAAAAACTGATAATGAAAAAAAATATTATTATAATTTTTTTATTTTTAATTATTATCTTGGTCCGAGCTCAACTCAGTTATGGCAGAGCTTCATTATAAAACGGCGAGCCACGGAGCGCCATGTCGGGCAGCGTCGAGTAGGATACAGAAGACACACGTCAGAGGATTTTATTTTATTTTTTGTTCGCTGTTTAATATAATGGGTCCCAATAGATGGTGCTGCAACTCCTGCTATAGTGCCAATTTGTTGTTTCCTTACGGCTTGACGCAAGGCTATGCGACGCAACGTGATGCTTGCAGGGGGGGTATAGTCCATCAAACCATTTGATTATTAAAACAGAAGCTACAGAGCCTTCAATATTATTTACATTTTTTTAATGAATGTTATTTCTAACACAATAAAGCCTATCACTCAAAAATAAAACACACCGGTCTATATATGTCCCTCCCGCCGCCGAAAATAATGGATTAAGAAGCGCATTTTTCTTTTGATTGTTTGACCAATGAGAATTTGGTCGAACGGCATGTCGACCAACCGACCAGAACTTGACAGCCCTACCAGTGAGCTAGTCAAGGCACTGCGCTCCTGTCCCTAATGCTCTCTGGTCGACTCGTCCTCAAGCAGTAGTCAGGCCGTTCATGTGCCTTTATGTGTTTTGGGGGAGTGGCTTTGGGGGGAGGCCTGAAGAGTGGTGTTTCTTTTTTTTTTGTACTTTCAAAATCTATCTTACTTTGGCTGGTTTGTCCAAATTTGCCTACCCCAGCTTTATGAGGTTAACATGCTAATTGTATTGAGACAATGGATAAAATGTAACAATAACTCTTGAGCAGAGATGTAATACTTTCTTTTGATTATTGCACCAATTTAATATTTGACATAACCTTGTAATGTATTTATTGTTTTTCCTCAGGGTTCCCACGCTGTGTGACTTTGAGCCGTTGAATCGCCACGTTGAGATGCTGCACCAGCTGGTCCAGGCTGCCCAGAGCATGGACGAGATGTCCCGCACCATTACCGACCTGCTGAACGAACAAAGGGTATGGCGCCCTCCTGGCTGTTATAATCCCCTTTTTATCTATGTCGCTCACATAGTGGCTGATGGGTAAATTATTAACACTGTACAGATAAATGGGAAGTAGCCAGTGGGGGAAACGACGTATAGCTATAGGCTACTTTGTTTGCTTGCTCCCATTCAGTGAATTCTAAAAGAATATCTTCACTGGTCACGACGCAAAGTCCAAAATGTATTCAAGATGTGTTTCATATTTTAATATATTTAAATAATCTAATTGTTTTTACATTTTCCTTCCAGGCATCGTGCAGCCAGAGTGCCCAGCGATCTGCCACGATGACCCCACAGTCTGACAGCACCCCTGGGTCCACCACCCCTACCTCCTCCAAGACGCCCTCCCTCAACCTGAAGAGCCCCTCCGGCCAGCCCCCGCCGGTCCCGGCAGCGGTAGAGGACCTGTCCCCGGACAGCATCGACGCCCAGACCTTTGACTTCGAGACCATCGGCCACCCCAACATGGATCTGGTGCTGCAGCAGGGCTCGCTGGACCTGGACTCCCTGGCGGAGAGCCCTGAGTCAGACTTCATGTCCGCCGTCAACGAGTTTGTGATCGAGGGCGCCCTGTCCTCGCCCATCCCCATCAGCGACCCCACGAGTCCGGAGATGATGGTGGAGTCCCTGTACTCCTCGGTCATCAATGCCATCGACAACAAGCGCATCCAGGACTGCACCACCCTGGAGATGGAGAACACCAAGACAGCCGCGCTGGAGCAGGTGATGGAGAAGTACCGCTGCGCGGCGGAGGAGTCGCAGTACAGCCTGAGGAGCGTCAAGGACGACCTCCGCCACCTCCGAGGCCTCGTGCTGAAGGAGCAGCGGGACTTCGGCTTCAGCCTCAAGTCCATGTGCTCGGAGGTCCGTGGGGTCGTGGACGGCATGCGACCGACCCAGGAGCAGGAAACCAGGGAGCAGCACCAGAGTGAGTTGCACCTCCTGCGGCAAGAGCTGGAGACGCAGGTCCAGGCCCTGGCCCAGGAGAACCAGGTCCATCAGAACAGCGTGAGGGAGGTGCAGAGGGCCATGCTTGAGTTGGAAGCTCTGCTGGATCACAAGCAGGGGGAACTCGCTCGGCTCGAGAGTGAAAGGGAGCGGTGGGCCCAAGCGGAGACCAATCAGACAGAGCGAATGCAAGGGCTGGAGCAGACCATCAGAGATCAGGTCGAAGAGATCCAGAGCCTCAACGCCTCTGGGGGCTCGTTGGAGAGGCAGCTCGAGAGCCTGCGCTCCGAGATAGAGCAGAGCCAGCAGGAGATCCGGCAGGAGCTGGAGGGAGCGGAGCGGTCCCACCTGAAGGAGCAGGAGGACAAGATGAAGCAGGAACACAAGGGCCAAATGGAGCTCCTCTCCGGGCAGCACCGGGAGGCGCAGGAGCAGCTGAGCGAGGCGCTCCGGGACAAGCTGAGTGAGGCGGCTGCGACCCTCGCCACCGTCCTGGGCCAGAAGAACGACCAAATCGGCGGGCTGGAAACCCGCGCCGCAGAGCTGGCCGACCTTCGCTGCAAGCTGGAGATGGAGCTGGCCCTCAAGGAGTCTGAGGCAGAGGAGGTGAAGCGGTCACTGGAGGAGGCCAGGGCGCAGCAGGCCGAGGCCGTGGAGCTCCGGGTGGAGGCGGAGACCAGTGCCCTGCGCATGGAGCTGGCGGAGCTCGGCCAGGAGCTGCGGCGGAGGAACGAGGAGCATGAGGTGGGGCTGTCGGAACTGAGGGCGCTGATGCGCAGGGAGAAGGACCACTGCATCTCAGAGCTGGTGGAGCGCCATGAGGTGGAGAGTGGCGCGCTGCGTGGCGAGGTCTCATCCTTGCAGCGACGGGCCGCGGAGGTGGAGGGGGCTAACGCCGAGTGGCAGGAGAGGCAGCAGTGGGAGCTGGACCAGCGGGTCGCCGCCCTACGCCAGGAGAAGGAAGAGCAGCTGAGGCGTTCCCAGGAGCAGGAGGAGGACTTGAGGACTGCCATCGCCAACATGCAGGCAGAGAATGATCTGCTGTCCCAAAGGCTGGAGGAGCAGCAGCGGCAGGTGGAGGCACAGCAGAGCAGGGAGAGAGGGGAGGCCTTGAAGGTTCCAGATGCCATACAAGAACTGGAGGGGCAGAAGAAGGAGCTGGAGACGAGACTGTTAGACAAAATTCAAAAACTTGAAAATGAGCTTCACGAGAGCAAATCATCGAACAGGTAAGTGTTTGGCAATAAAATCTCGTACACTTATTCTAGAACATGAACATCCTTTTAATTGATTTCTCATTCAGTAAAACGGATTAACTACAGTGGAACCCTTAATCACTATTGTGTTAGTACGTTAGTCAAATATCCCCCAAGAGAAGATACACTAAGATAGGATAAAATATTCAGATAGCATAACAAACAATGCTGTTGATGGTTCATTGTAATCCCCCCCCCTATTATCATTCATCGCTCGTCATGCGTTTGCCGAACGCTTGCCTGGCCCTGCTGTCTGTACAATCTAACCCTCCCCTCTCGATCCTTGTTGTCCAGGGAGGAAGGGTTGTCCCTGCAGGCGGAGGGTGTCAGTGCTCAGACCGCAGCCTCCCCGCTGTCCCTGGACTCTGCACTGCAGGAGCGGCTGCAGCAGGAGCGGGCCTCCCTGCAGAGCCAGATGGAGCTCCTGGAGAAGAGGAAGGACGAGGAGATGCAGAACCTCAAGACGTCGCTCATCGCCGAGCAGCAGGTACGGCCGCTTGGGAGTGAGTGAGTGAGTGACTGATTTGATGAGCTGTCTGAGCTGTTTGATGGGCTAATCAGGGAATGACGCATCTATCAAGTCAAAGTCGGATCGGCGCCAATGCTTTTTAATAAAGGTTGAATAATTGCTTTTCAATGTGATGATTGAAGTTAAAGGCCTTTTGTTAATTTTTACGAATTACATCATTTATTATACAGCCCCCAGCCATTTTTTTAAACATTGCGTGTAGCATTTACGTGTTGACACACATCCAAAATTGTCAAGTTATTTCTGGCCATGTTTGTGTGTGTGCTTCGGTTGTAATTATAGACACGTCTACACAACATGGAATGCTGTGGTGACCTTGCGTATACTTGATAGTTGCTAAACAGGCTGCCTACATTACTGTAAATACAGTGTGTGTTTAGCGCTTGAAAGGAAAACGCCTAGTTCATATGTAAAAAGGCCGTCAAGAATTGATTGTAGCTACATACATTGCTTTAAAATAGAATGGAAAACCTTCATTGTCATTGTACAGAATACAACAAAATTAGAAGCGCTACACCTGAACAATGCATTAAAAGACACAGGGAACTAGAAGACACAGGGAAATGCCACAAAGACCATACAATGTAATTTTCACGAGAGTAAAAGTATATATTGCACTAGAATAAATAAAATGATTGCACTAGATCCCGTAGGTTTGCTCTAGAAAGACAGTCAACATCAATATAAGGCACGAGGGGTCATCGCTGCAATCCAAGGAGATCCCGGTGGTCTCGCTATGTCCTCCAGTATGTTATGAGTCCACTGAAAGTCGCTTGTGATGCAAGCAAGCCTTGTTGGCTGTAGACAAAACTTTCCAAACAAAAACAAAACCCACCGAGCAGACACCAAATTAGCACACCGCCATTATTCGGTCATCACTACTTCAATGACCCCCACAAAGTAGTGGAGCTACTTTATTTTGGAAATAAAATGCGGAAATAGAGGGGCCATCTTTTAAAAAAATAAATAAATAAGTGGCTCTGTAAACAGTACAGAGCCACTATTGTGCTTCCTGTACATTGGAACGGCTGTGTTTTGCTCCAGGAAGCTGACCTCTTGCTCCCCCCCGCCCCCTGCAGACTAATTTCAACACGGTGCTGACCCGGGAGAAGATGAAGAAGGAGCAGATCATCAAGGAGCTCACGGAGAGCCTGAGGAAGGTCACCCAGCAGCAGGAGACGGACAAAGGTATGTTCACAACGCCCCGGTGTGGCCCCTGTTTGAAGTAGACTCGTATGAGGTCCCCTCCACCCTCCCCAAAGAGGGGTTGTGGAGGATGATTTGTAAGATGCAGTTTGTGTTTAAGGGAGTCATGAATGTGCATGGTCCTGCAACAAGTTCCCATCAGGCCAGCTATTTAGCAGATGCGTTTCTTCTATTGAGATGCCTGCCATTATGGAGCAGGTAAGTGTTGTGCATCTTGATCAAGGATGCCCTCAGGTAGACTTTGGATATGGGGGTTGAACCCAGAACCCAGTCTTGATTGCTGTACATCCCTGGTGAACCCGGTGGTGAACCATCTCCCTTCGGTCTCCCTCCAGCCCTGATCGAGATGCTCTCAGAGGACCGCGCCAGCGTCATGCAGGAGAAAAAGCACCTGGAGGAGGAGCTGAACCGCATGCGCAGCACCGCCCTCATCTCCTCCGCCTTCCTGACCCCGCAGCTGCCCCCGGCCGCCCAGGAGCCCTGCGAGGCCGGGGCCACAGCGGCGGGGTACACGTCCTCTGAGTTCCCGGGCGACCCGGAGCGACTGGCCTCCGTGGCAGCCATCGGGGAGGAGGAGCACGACCGCGTGGACTCAGCGGTGGAGGCCAGCATGGTGGCCATGCAGTAAGCAACCTCCCTCCGCTTTCACTGTTGAATAAACGCTGGCCGGGAACAACGCCATCAACCTAGCCTCTGTTAGTCTTACCAGTGTTTGTAGTGGGTGAAACTAGTGCGGTTAGGATTAGGATTAGGGTCAGCTGTAAAGTGAATTTACTGCTGAAAGACAAATTTGTTTTTACTTACATTTTTAAACGCACAGGAAATCAGTTTCATGTTATATGGTTGTGTAATAAGTGTAATATTTCCCAAGAGTGGGGCTCAATTCAGTTTGCAAGTTTGTTGTAAAAAATACCTGTCTTTTCAGAGTTAGTGCATCTGGGAAATATAGCGCATATGTGAAAAACTTGAATAATGGAAATATTCACAATAATAACCAAACTTATCTGAACGGCTGAACCAAAACTTTCAAAATAGAAGCATGCGCAGACAGACCTTCAAAGAAGCTCAATGCAACTAGAGAATGTAGTCAACCAAGACACTCTACCCCTTTTCCCAAATGACTCCTAGGGGATTTAAGAAATGCTCTGCAGCAACAGTTAACAAGTTAAAACTTGCTGACCCATGCTCAGACCTTTTATTTATAATTTCACACATTCGTATGAATCGATTAAGAATTACACACCGTCTCTCATCCACATTAATGCAAGCATTTCAAATTAATTAGCCGTAAATGACAGGAAGATTCATTAAGGACAGTGGAGGGCAGACTAGGATTTGACAGAGTAAGTATGTTTCGATGAGTACATTTCATCTGGTTAGTCTGCCCTTAAACCCTCATTGTTGTGATATTTAAATGTGGACCACAATGACAATACACTGATAAGAATTCTTGATATTTCTCAGCGAGAAATATTTGTTTTCTCTTCCTAGTGATACCATTTTGATGACGGAGGAGAAGCAGCGGATAATCTTGCTTGAAAGGGTAAATACACTACTACTTCTAACTACCTTTTTTATATTTTGGTTCTGTATGGCACAAACGGCTGTCTTTTCTCTCGGCCATCTCTAAATGAATGCTGTCATTGTTTTCCTGTGTTTCTCGCAGACGTTACACATGAAGGAAGAAGAAAACAAGCGCCTCAGCCAGAGACTGGTAGGTGGTGTTAAGACTTCTTTAATTAGTACTTTGTACTGAGGTGCTGTGTGGCTCCATTGCCACTTGGTGGCAGTAGCATCAAAGAAACATTGAAAGCCTAGGGACAAATAAGCCCAAAGTGAAAAAATGTGTCATGAAAGTAAATCAATGTAATTTAGAACCCGCTTTGTTTGTGTTTCCTGGGTAAAATTTTTCATGGGTAAAATCCTGTAATTTGTCAATCTAGTATATCTATTCATATGGCTTTAGGCCGAGTTTAAACCTTAGTTTAACACAATAATACACACCTAAAGTGATAACCAATGCAACCCTAGGGCCCTAATGTATCCAAAATTCATGTTTTTCTCCCTCGCATCTAAATCTCTTCACTGTAGATGTCCCAAAGCATGTCCTCTGTGTCCTCTCGCCACTCTGAGAAGATCGCCATCAGAGAGTAAGTCGACAGCGCTTCAACACTGCCGTTTGGCAGGCTAGTGCGGTGGCTAGGGTGTTCGACTCCCAGACGAAAGGTTCTGGGTTCGATCCCGACCTGCTCCTTACTGACATGCATCTTAAATCCCACTAAGTTGTGTTTGGATAAAACACACACTAAACTACGTTGTGGTCGTTGTTGTGGAGGGAACACCATTCTGTCATGCTTACTTCCTCTCTCTCCCCTGCTGAAGTTTCCAGGTGGGCGACCTGGTGCTTATTATCCTGGACGAGAGGCACGACAACTATGTGCTGTTCACCGTGGGCCCCACCCTGTACTTTCTCCACTCTGAGTCTCTGTCTGCTCTGGACCTCA
Source organism: Molva macrophthalma (assembly GCA_027123675.1). NCBI lineage: Eukaryota > Metazoa > Chordata > Actinopteri > Gadiformes > Lotidae > Molva > Molva macrophthalma. Next base: position 3,452,807 of record JAOPJO010000147.1, on the reverse strand, counting down.
AGCCAGGTCTGCCTTACGTATACACGACTGTATGACTGTTGTAACTGCCATTTAATCATCTCCCGTGGCTGAAATGGGTCATGATTTCTGTCTGCTAAAATGGACATATTTCCAACACTTTTTTTAATATATATATTTAAATAATTATTCTATGTATGTATTTATTGGTTTACATATTGTGTATTTACACAATTATTCTATGTCTTTGTATGTATTTATTGGTTTACATATTGTGTATTTACGTAATTATTCTATGTCTACATATTTATTGTATGCATTTATTTCTTTGGGTGTTTTAAAACTTGATATTGCAACTCTGTTGTGTTCATGAGCTTGATAATGCAACTCTCGGTTGTGTTCATTAAAATTAGGTTGTTATGTGCAGGTGTCATAAATGCCTTGTCTTTCTTACTTCTAGCGTCGGGGACGTCAAGACGTCCATGGGTGCTTGGGAAAGTGATGGAAAAGGAATATTGTCAAGCGAAAAAGGTAGAGTATGGACAGATAGAAAATCTAGAGTCCCCTGTTGTGATACACTGTTTACTTGGTGTATCTGGTTGAACTGGACGCCATACATTAGCATGTTGATGCTTGGTAATGACACACTTCCACGCCACAGCTACCAGCTCTTCGGGTCTTACCCAAGCCATGTGTATTCCTCTCCTTCCAGGCCCAGAACAGGTTCAAAGTCCCACTGGGAACAAAGTTCTACCGAGTGAAAGCTGTACCGTGGAACCGGAAAGTCTAAATGGTCCAGTGACGTGCTATAATGTATGTAATATATCGATATTGCATATGTTTTCTGAATTGAAGTGAATCTCTACTTCATAATTGAAAGACCTTGAAAATTGAATGAAGCTTGTCATACTTTTAGTTCTTTTTTCTTTTTAAGGATCCCACCTGCCTCACTTTTTCCGTTTTTTTTTATTTTTTTTAACTCATGTTATTGTGGACCAAACTATTGCTTTATTAGGGTGTCACCCTATTCACTGGTGTGTGTGTGTGTGTGTGTGTGTGTGTGTGTGTGTGTGTGTGTGTGTGTGTGTGTGTGTGTGTGTGTGTGT
>JAOPJO010000147.1:3338885-3353752 GCA_027123675.1 Molva macrophthalma | reverse complement strand
ACACACACACACACACACACACACACACACACACACACACACACACACACACACACACACACACACACACAGATACAGATACACAGATACACACCAGTTTAGATAAGTTTCCCCGACTTATAAAACCCCTCAGTTTAGATAAGTCTGCAATACGTCTTGCATTCAGAGTTGTAATTGCTTAAATGATGACTTAACTATATGTATTCATCACAATGATGAATACACTCCAGAAGACAGATAGGGACATCGTCAACTATTGGCTATTCACACATGCTGTATGGCCTAGCTCAGAGCGAGTTATACTCAGTTCGATGCAAAACACGGGTTTTCTGAAGAATAATGACAACATGCTCAAATGGAAGCTGGAAGCATTGCACTGCACTGGCCCAATGTTTGGTTATAACAGTCCTGTCTCCCAGTCAGACGTCTGTCCGGCGTTAGCTCAGCCAACAACACACACGGGCGAGGGGCGCCCTCTAGGGGGGGAAGGGCGTAAGTGTCGAGTCGGTATGGATGGAACATCGCGCTGTAGACGTGTTTTTGTAGAAGATGGGTACTTACAGATCAGCCAAACACGCTTCAAAGCTCCCTTCTTGGCAATTAAATCTGGGATGGGAACACCGACTAATAAAAAAGAGACTTTTGATATCCAAATTCTGTGTGTGAAGTGGCCAAAATATCCCAAACGTGGTAATAGACTACCAAATGTTCCCCAAATGTGTTCATCAGTAGACAAAAAAATGGCATTTGGGGGGATAGGACTACTAAGCAAATATTTTTAAGAGACGTCTTCATGCAATGCAAATGCAATTGTGGAGTTGTGTTGGTTACAAATGCAGTGCCTGTATCATTAACAACAGTATAAATTGATGGTTCCTCAATCTATACTGAAATGTTGTGGCGTTTAATGAAAAGCTTGAAGACACGGGTCGATAGCAGAGACAACACTCGAGCTGCAGCAGAGGAAGGGCCACAAGGTCAGATGGGCAATATGTTGGTCTCACAGTAAGTGGCAGTCCATCACCCTGTAGATGTCGATGTAGAGGACTTAGCTTTTGGTTCCAGAAATGCTTTCGGCCTCGGTTTTTCACCAAGCCTACACTGACGATGAAATCATTTTGTTTAAAATAAAGTAGGCCATGATAACCTGTACAATGTTCACAGCGCCTAGACTGATTGCACATCATGCATATTAGAAATTGTAATTAATTAATTACGAACATTCATTCATGCTCCTGATTGACTTTTGCTGTGAGATAACTTATTCCCAACCAGCACTGCATCCATAGCGGAAGGAATTAAGTGAGTTTTTTTGTCTACATAATTTCAGATTCTGACCTGAGCTAATAACAATATATAATATATATATAATAATAATAATAATATCAAAATGTTGGGAAATTGCTTAAAATGTATCTTTAATATGACCTATTATTCTTCCAAATGCAAGGGTGTAAAAACATTGCGAAACAGTGTTGTTTTTTTCACATGGCTGCAAATATATATTTTTAACAGTTGAATTTGTGATATTATGCCAAGTTTAGTCAATTACATAACTCAACCACAAATAATAGGTATTCAGTAAGCTTCTAGGTCTACATATGATTAAATACAGAGGCTAATAGGCAACAAATGTGATTTGTTTATCTTAAGCATTACAAATAAGTGTCCAGCTATGGTTTGGATGGGTTATTTATAAGAAAAAACAGCAGTTATTTATCTATGCTGAAAACTAATGGAATAGAATATAGCCAGTGACATGTTGGACAATGATGATGTTGTTACATCATACATACAGTTATGAGGTCACTCAGCAGATTCATGATCTGCTTTGTATTTCATGATGAATAAACCCAAAGGGACCACTAAATCCTAAATTATAAAATCGTAAATTACTTTTACGTTGGGATAGACTTCTGAGGTTATCTTTAAAGAGAAAAGGAGACATTACATGCTCGGCTAAAGGAGACTAGACTAACTTGAATCTTCATTCCAAGTGATTTTAATTTTCACAAAAATCACAAGTTCATTCACCTGCCATTTTCACTAAATGCAAGGGTTTCAGAATAGAAGACGGGTTACATGTCAAAGAGCTGTTGAACATAAACAGATGAGCAGAGCGTCCAATACACAGAAACGCATTTCAACACAGGCGCAAACATCAATCTTTCGCACAGCGACGCGTGAAGACCAAAAGCCAGGGCTCGAAATCGCTGTGGCGGTTCCTCGGCAATCCCGAGGAACATTTGAAAGTGAAACTCAAAAAATGTCTTTCACGTTTTATTAGTTACAGAACAACATGCCATCGTTCACATCGGTCTTGCAACTTGCTTTAGTCGTTTGAACAAAGAATACTTGGGACTCACTGCCTTGTGTTATCCTGCCATGCTTTTCCTTCCTCTCCAAAGCCGACGTATATTGGAAGATCTCAAACATGTTAACCATATGGAAAAAAAAAGAAAAGTATAACTTTACAGAATTTGGGGGACTACCGGTGCACTTGTAGCTTTAACTACTACACTATTACTACCTAGTGCTTAACTGCAGGACACTTTTATTCATAATGAGCTAAATAATAATAACAATAATAATAATAATAATAATAATAATAAAAATACCAATCTTGCTGTTGCAGACATTATTGTCGGAAGTGCCAAGTGAGCATCTCAGTGATTTACACAATATTTCTAAGAGAGTAAGGTTTAAGACAGAGGGTAAAAACAATCCGGTATAATTAGTTGCCGTAGGTTTGTCCTTCTGGTGGTTGTGGAAGCTTCGTATTTTCTCTGGACGTCATAAGACGCCGTAGCTCTTCAAGAACCGCCTTAATGCTATAGGTATTTTTCCAATTTGCTAACATTGGTATGCTACGTGAATCCACCTGTGACAAAAACAAACCAAAAAATGTATTATATTGATTATTCTAGTGGAAAGTTCCTTGAATATTATATTTTATTTTATAAACACACAATACTTAAAAGTGTAAAACATTTTCCTAAAAGAAGAAGAATTCACTCACCATGCCGTTGGAATTTATCCCATTCATGCTAATTTTTGTTACAAATCGTACAGTCGGGGCAACCTCTGGGTATCTTTGTCCACATTCCACTTTCAGACTGTATATCCTGTTTTCATAATAAGTCTGCAAAACAATGGGGAACCCATCAGAAAGGTTGTTTTGCTCAAGGCATGATGAACTTATAAAAAGGTCAAGAACAAACTTTGTTGCATGTCAGCAAGCAATGTGCTCAAAAGGACATGAAATACTTTTGCAAATTATTTAAGACTTTTATCGAAACGGTCAGCTAATGTTTAGACAAAATCCCTTGGACTGGACCTACTTTGATTTGGTATGCGAAAGACAAAACATACATTTGATTCATGTTCAAACATAATCTTAAACGCCATGTTTTTGGAAAAACGGCCCAGTATGTGTGTCGACCCATGGGCACCGTGTTGTGCATGCTGCTGTGTAAGGCTTACTCGCGCTGGTCCGATGATCATTCCTGTCCACTGTGTGAGGGTCATGTCCTCGTCGTCCTCCAGTCCCCAGCTCACTGTGCCATCTCCGACCCCCTTCTGTCCCTCCTCCAGTTCATCAAGTAGGCGAAAATTGCGTGGAACTTTGACTCCTGTGGTGCACAAGGCAAAGGCAGCATACGTTAACACTCACTCTGCATACAAAGCAGCCACGTGTGTCTACCACGGAAAGCTGGTGAGTTTAGTTAAAATGGCTAATTTGAACCCCAAAACACAAACACTAGTGAACTCATTGTTGTTAGGGATGCACCAATGCCAGCGGTCTAACACCAAAGTACTAAGTTCTGACTTTTACATACTCGCAGACTATCCAGTCATCTTCTAATAGGGACATTTTCAGGCATTTTTTCCCCGCTTTCTCCAAACAAAAACAGATTTCTCATCACAACTTCATAATGGTTTATAAATATTGTTTACACTCAACCGTGTTGAGGGGCAAAAGCCCTGACACACCAAACCAACGTCAAAGAACTAGCCACGACGAGGGCCTACTGTTGCGTTGCCTCGCATCACCTGTGTCTCGGCAAACAAGTTGCACTTGAACACACCGCAAAGACTACAGCCAACGGCCAACAAGCACGTTCATTCTGCGTCTGCATGAAAGGAAATAACTCTCCCTACCAGCAGGTGGCGGTAGTCTGTATTCGTCTTTCAAAAAGGGACACCGGAAGACCTACGACTGCGGATATATACAAACATGAAACAAAACAGCGTTTGTGTTCCATTTCACACCACTCTCGCCCAGACGGTTTCGTAATATAGCTACTTCTAATTGAGAATATGTGAAAATGATGATCAGATGAGATGAATTGGAAAAGATTAGACAATCTTTTTGTGTGTGCCCTCTTGATTAAGTCGTTTGCTGCTTTGCTCACTTCGGTTTATCTTCTCGTGCATTGATTCGCTTAAGCTGAACAGCCAATCCTGATTTCTCTCACAACCTGCCTCCGTCCCTGATTCAACATGCTGAATCAGCCGAAAACCGCCGAAAAGGGCCAACTAGTGCCAATGGTGTGGGACACACAGCAGAAACTAGGGCCACAGTTGCTCACCAACGGCCCGACATTGTCAGACGGCCCAATGTGTCAGAGCCTTAACAGAACGTACAGGATGTATGCAGTGCTGACACAAGTAACATGCATCATTGACATAAAACATTACTTTAGAATGTTATATATCAAGTAGAAAAAACAAAAATAAATGTTTGTTGTTTAATCACAACACTTCACATTTGTGTCAGAACAAGGATGTAGGTGCAGTATTGCAGTAACTCTAGTCTCACAAATCAGACTTTAGATTCATATTTAAAGTCTGATGTCAGAACATATCAAATCTGGGTGAATGGCCTTATTTGTTTCGACTGATCCCTGCCTCGATGTTGCTAGAGGCGGGGATCTGTAAGTGCGTAATTGGCAAACACAAACTCAGCAAGCAGTAAACTGTAAAAATGTGTATATGTATAGGTTTCAAATCAACACGTTGTGTGTACACTTTCCACTGTAGAAACACACTTATTAAAATCCCCTTCTGAAAGCATCTCCCACAAATTAGTATTCTTCTGTAGAATATCCCTGTAACGAGACAGGAACCAAGGGGTAACTCAACCCCTTACAGTAACCCTAACCACTACCTTCTAACACTAACTGCCACTGGTATCATTGCATCCCAATCGGTATCGTAACTAGTGGTTGTGACAAAAATATGATTGATTTTTGTTGATGGATATTAAGGAAACGAACTGTCGCTCTTTTTCACTGTTTCTAAACAATGCAGAGTAACTCTGCTCCACAGACTGCACCTTTGACCCATTAAGTGGCCCACAATATATGGTGCTTTTGGCACAACCTTCCAAAATAACTATTGCACCTTTCATGCCACTATATAGCCCAGCAGCGATAGTGTTAACACATTCATTTTAAAAACGCAAAGGAACTGAATATACACATGTTGGAACATATCATGCTATGAACGGCTAAACCTTGTATGCTCTGGAACCAACAAGTCTAACTTGGCAGCTTGTTTCTTTACAGTGAGCGATACTAAAAGGCATGAGACAAATGCCAACTCCCAAGTCAAAAAGCAATACTACAGGTTTGAGGAGCGAGTCTAGAAAAACAAAGCAACTGATTTAGTTTGAATAGAAGAGATTAGGAGTCAATCACAGGCATACTGCTTCTAAAGATCACTACTGTCTTTCTGTTGCGAAAGAACCCTCCTACCAGTTCAGAGAAAGAAAACAGGAAAATCTGGCTTTCATCCTTAGTCTCAACAAGGTAAGGCACACTTAAAATAACAGATGTAAATAATGTAGCACTCTGTGGCAATTGACAAACACAGGTGTGGTTAAAAGGTAATTATATGAAAAACCCTAATGAGTCTATTTTGTAATTTTTTGCCAATGAGCCAAATACGAGTTTCAAGTCATTAAGGCATAAACATGCATTTCTATATTTAAGTTACATGTATACATGTATTGGGTTCATAGCTAGTCATTGTTCTTGCAATTATTTCTTTGTCAACAGAATAGGCTTCAAGGAAACACATCTCATGTTGGCCTATAGCTTTATAGTCAATGTAGTTTCACCAGCATTCAACTGAGGTGGACGATAAATGCAAGCGTAGCTAATAGGCAATGACTTGTTAATTTGTTCGTGATATTATTGTTAGGTTATTGCAGCAGTCGGTTTTCGGTATGGGTACATAACGTTATGCATCGAGCAGTTTCGGTGGTGCTCAATGACTGCCGAATTTCTACATACAAGACCACCCTATGTCGAATGAGTGTGGGTTTTGATCTCAATAGTCAGTCAAGTCAGCAAAGTTTGAACCGACGCTTCCTGGTGATACGTGTGGTTCCGTTTATTTCCTGGGAAACCAATAGCCAACTAGTACTACACCAACGCCGACTCTGTCTTTTCCTAGGCCCATTGATGTGTAATTAGTACATGAATTGTTAGACAACTTCACTGTATGCCATCTGAGCGCCAACCGCAGAAGAGCTGGCCCACACCTGGCGCAACGTTGTCGGATGTTACGGAAGACAATCAAATACTGTTTTGATTTCACATCTGCTCCTCGGTGCAACAGTGTTATCAATAAAATATTAACATTCGCATTATGCAATACTTTCCATACTGGATTTAAGTCCAGTGAGCTCTATTGAATGCTCGTCGTGGGGAAAAGCACTGCTGAGATGTTGTAACGTTATTGTGGCCACCGCACCCGTGCTCAAACATGTACACAATGTGCATTTACCGCCCAGGTTCCGTGCTGGTGTTAATAATAGCTATGTAGTAGTGTGTGCAGCCAGCTGAAAATGCGACAACAGCGTTATATTGGTTATGCATTCATTTTGCTTCACAGCGTGTGGTCATAGCTAGATGGGACTCAACGCCTTAACTGGGCTAGCTTAGCATTCACGCCAGCCTCTTCAAAACGATTGACGGTTCCGTGATGGATCGTGCCTAGCTGTAAGCGTTGCTTTAGCGAACTAACCACCGCCTTGATCCACTAATAAATCGAATAAAATAGGCACGTTTCTTCTGTACACTATCGTGTCGTTGCTGCAATTATGCACCTAATTTTAGTCCATGAAACAAGCTCAAAACATACAAACCTAAGGAGGCCGCCATCTTCTTCAGTCAAATCCAGAAGCACAGAGCTGTGTCGTCACAGGTTAAAACAGCAGCATCACGGTTGCCAGTTGCTGAACAGCGGGACCGTGCCAATATATTATCGGAAAAAAAGGAAAACACGTTCCCGAATCAGCTGTTTGTAGAAAACTAGAAAAAAAAGGGTGAGAGTAGCTTCGGTACGTTTTCTGCTCTAAAAGGAAACAATGTATCAAGTCGATTGCATATAAATGAAAACACAAATTCAAAGTCATTGATTAAAAGCAGTAAATACACTTCATTTTGAATATAACATTTTTTTTAATGGTTGAGTGATACAACTTTTTTGACACTTTATAAAAACGGTAAATACAGTAAACCGATCCAGTCTGTTGTTTTCTTTAACTGATTATACACTGAATTGTGGTAAGCAATTAACAATTAAACATTAACAGTTAGACAACATTAAGGAAAATAAACAACACTCACTATTAGTCTTATTTAGTTTTGATGCCATGCATTTTCTTTTTATACCCACTACAATATCACAAACTTGAACCAGCAATATCATCAAATCCACAACACCAGAAAAAAAGTATACAACTTGTCACATGTTTTTTACTATTATACATTTTTTTTTACACTACCATAACATTCTCTGTCTTCGCTTTACATAATTGCAGGGCGTTTCTTAGGCAGCAAGTCTAATTGTCTTCCCGGAGATGGTCAGGTAGTCCTCGTCAGACAAGGCTTTGAGTGCCTCCTCAAACTGATCTTTCGTAATTGCCTGAAAATATAAAAAGAGGATACAAATTAATGTCAGAATATGAAATAAATGTACAATGAAAATGTTGCTAAGAGGGGACATTCTATGAATAAAATTTTTGTAAAAACTGAATCTCATATTGAGAAAAGAATGGCATCAGATGATCAGTATTGCTGTTCATTCAAGTTATTTCCCCACTTGGAATAAACTGACTTAAAGTAGAATACAGAGAGCAAAAAATATAATTTATTTATTTACAATTTCCGACTGTCCTCTGAGATCGTCGAACAGTTGTTGGAACTTCATCACAGGGGTCTTGGTCTTTGACTGGAGCATCTTCTTCAGAGCCTGGGTGATTTCCTCCTTGCGCTTACGGGCTGTGGCACTCATTCCTTTAACAAGAAAACCAAACATCAGTTTCAGTCACTGCTGCAAAGCCTTTTTGTGTGTCACCATATTAAAAAAAACAAAACAGCAAGCAGTCCCCTGGTTCCATTGATAATCAACTGCAATGCTAACAGTCACTTTACCATACAAAAAAGTACTTCTACCAAAGCTAACACATCGAGATGGAGCCAGCGCAAACAGTATAGTCAACATTCATCAAAAGGCTGGCACACACACACACCTGTGGTGAGAATAGATATGTCGACAAAGCCGGTCCTGGGGTCGGTGGCCGACTGCTTGAGGGCCTCGCGGTGCAGCCTTTTGGCCTCCTCCACGTCGATGGTCTCCACCTTGTCACAGAAGCGCACCTTGGCGTGGGCCTCAGCCAAGCGGATCAGAGACTCCAGCTGCCTGGGGTAGGCGGACACCATGCCCCTCCCGCTGCCTATCTTCCTCATGTCCACATAGGCCTGAGGGCACACACAAGATCACCCAGTTTGCTCTCTCTCTCCTAGAACTACACTAGAGTATGTTCCAATTCCAGCTCAACACAGCAGCTTTCACTGCGGCTGTGGGGATATGTAATTTATAAGTGACACACTGACTACATTAAATGTATACACGCACACACATAAATATATATACCTCGATGAGGGCCTGGCCGGCTTCCTCGCTCAGTTTGGGGTGAATGTAAGACCGGGCGTAGGCAATGAAGTCTTTGAGCACAGCCATGTCAAGGTTCTCCTCCTCCAGCTGCTCCTCACTCTGGTAGTACAGCGACACCAAGTGGTGGGCCAGCTTGCGGTCGTACGCCTCGTCTTGGGGATCCAGCATGAGGAAGATGAGGTCAAATCTGAAAACCGACAACATATAAATTAGCGTTTTCTTTGATGGGGCCGGGGTGGGGGGAGCCAAGTTCAGAACAAATCATGGTTTAAAAAAACAAAACATGTTTGATGGAGGATTAAATGGGGTTTCAGTGTAACCATGGCAACCGACGAGGCTCACCTCGACAGCAGAGTGTGAGGCAGCTGAATGTTCTCGATGGTGGTTTTCTTGGGGTTCCATTGAGATTCCACAGGATTTGCCGCTGCCAAGATGGAGGTGCGAGCGTTCAGCTGGCAAATGATTCCTGCCTGCAGTTACAGTAAATAAATAAAACAATTATTTGAGGTAGTAAAATCATAAAATGTGAGAGAATGAACACATCAGAAAAAAAATTGTGCTTTGCTGACATTGAAGCAGAAATTCACTAACTTAATTAAAGACACCTTGAACATTTTGGGGTATGCTGTTAAAAGTGTTTTACACTGTAAACAGTTTGTAGTTGATAAGGCTTCAATGCCGGTTGTTTGGATAATTTCAAATTTTCTTTCCAGTATAGAACACCTGTCTTTTCAAGGCAAACTTCACACAGATTGAGATGTCTTTACTGATCCCAGGGGCGAAAAAACAACCCTTCAAGAAACAAATAGGTCACCTTGGCGATGGAGAGGGTCTGCTGCTCCATGACCTCGTGCAGAACGGAGCGCGTGCTGTCACTCATCTTGTCGAACTCGTCGATGCAGCAGATGCCGTTGTCGCTGAGCACCAGTGCACCCGTCTGCAGCACCAGCTGCCGCGTCTCGGGGTCCTTCATGATGTAGGCCGTGAGCCCCACAGCGCTGGAGCCCTTGCCCGAGGTGTACTGGCCGCGTGGCACCAGGTTGAACACGTACTGCAGCAGCTGAGACTTGCTGGTGCCGGGGTCTCCGCACAGCAGGATGTTGACCTCCGCACGGAAGTTGCCGCGGCCCGTCTGGCTGAAGTCCTTGCGGGTGCCGCCGAACAACTGCAGCAGGATGCCCTGGTGGAGCGGCGGGAAGTTATATTGAAACGATTGCACATTTCAATATAATACACATTTATTTTTCCTTGTTACGCATCTGACATCCTACAGATCTCCTAATGACAAAATGTCTCAATCATATGAAGGAGCCAAATGAGTCATTCGAGCGACCCATCCCTCTCACCCACCCAACTTCACCTCCCCCTTAACACCAATCCATTCAACAAGAGCAGCAGCCGATCAACGTGTTGATCCCGTGTCATCTCCACACGCACCTTCTTGATATCCTCGTGCTCGTAGATGCTGGGCGCCAGCGCAGAGGACAGCCGCTCGTACACGTCGGGCTTGGCGGCCAGCTCCCTCAGCGTCTGCACCCGGGCCTCAGTGAACAGCCGTTGCTCGTTCTCGTCGTCCTGGCCATGCAGGCGCTTCTCATCCGTCTTGCGGAAGTGGATTACGTCGATGTGGGTCTTGTACACCGACTTGACGTTGCTCTGGCGTGGGTTGACGCGCATGGGCACGGCTCGGTAGATGCCTGGTGGAGGAGAGGAGGGGGGGTGTTTAGGTGTTATGGGATGATGTCCAGGTGGAGCGAGAGGAGCTCTGTCGTGATGTTTGAAGCAATTAATGGTCGGAAATGTGGACTTCTTAAAGAAGGGGTCTATTTTACGCAAATACAAGTTCACTACCCTCATTAACTACGTTCAATTTCATACATATCACACACATTTAACATCAATAACCCTAACCCTAAATACAAACTACTTTAATACGTAAAAAAAAAAATAATAAATTGAAGTAACCATGTGGAACCCATTTGGCTCCCCCATACCGGTGATGTTGATGCGGTCTCCAGGCTGCACTTTGTCCACCAGGTCATTGTGGGCGTAGACAACCGTGGTGTGAGGGGTCTGGCCGGCAGGCATGTCCTCGGGCGACTCCTGGATCTTAACCTGTAGCATTTCAAAATAAAAAAAAATAAAAAAAGGGTAGAACCTTATTATTATGTTATGGAAAAATCTGCCGGTGTTTCATAACAGTCACGGTGTCCCGGCATGTGAGCGCTGTGCGAAACGTTACGGTTGCGTTTATTCACCATCTGCTTGTCTGAGAACATGGAGCGGTTGTGGATGAGTGCCAGGCTGTGGGTGGTGTTACAGTTGCGACACACGGCGGGCTCGGCGATGCGCCCGCGGTCCACCTCCACGCGTGTGTTAAAGGCGCACACCTGGCACTGGAAGAAGGCCTCCTGCATCTCGGGGATAAGCTGGGAGGTGCGGATCACCATGCCGCTGATGGTAATCAGCTGATCAATGTCTGCGTGTGCGGGGGAGGCGACACAGACGAGTACACAGATGCTTTAGAGGACGTGGTTGTCACACACAGGGCGTGACTCGGCCGTGATTGCGTTCCTTATTATCTAACGTGACATATGGGTGGTGCCCATCCACCAATAGCGAATTGAACACAAACGGGTTGTCAAGGCATGCTTTGTTGTGGAACTACGTTGGTGGGGGTGTGTGTGTGTGTGTGTTCTCACCCTCTGGGTTGAGGCTCCTCATGTTCCGGGTCTTCAGGGCATTGTATGGACGCACCTGGATCTGGTGCTCCAGGATGGAGTCTGGAAAACGCTCGAAGAAGAGCTCGTTCACAGCCATGTCAAAGGTGGGGATGACCTCCTGGAGTGGGCAGAAACGGAAAATGATCAAAACTAAACCCCCATTTGAATGTCAAATTTTGCTTTTCTTTTGCATCTCAAAGGGAGCATTCCGAAACAGAATAATTTATCTCATAGCAATATGATAAAAAACATGTTTGTAAATGTCACCTGCGGGTAGCAAATCAGCTGTCTGTAGAGCTCTGCATCAAAGGATGACACGTGTCCACAGTTGATGTTCAGAACTGGATCACCAACAATGCTAATCTGTAAATCAAATACAGGTTTGCTGAAAGAGGTAGACAATCCATTACTAAGGTTGCAAAATATTACGAAATATACATGACAAGGGCTGAAATACAATTTATTAGAAAATTATGACTTTTTTCAATGTTTTTGTTCCTACTCTGGACTCTTGTAACTTGTGATAGACATTTGCCATTATTTCAGCCTTTCACAGACTATGACCAATTTATGAATTGAAAAAAGATTGAAGTTCATTTGTAATATGCCAAAGTGAAAAGGCCACTCAAATGGCTGTTAGAAACAGACCCATTCATGGTGTACTTTATATCTCTCTATTGGGGAAACATGTGAGAAAACAGTCAGGTGACGCTACCTCCTCCAGCTTCTGCATGTACAGCGGCTCATTCAGATCCAGGCAGGAGTTCTCATCCTCGGTGGAGGTGGGGTCAATGAACCTCTGCAGGAACCTCTGTTGGTGGGAGGGCGGTGAATACATGTCTTGTTGAACAATGTTTATTTTGTAATGCTTGGAAGGAATTGAGGCCAGACTATTCACCACCATACCTGAAACTTTTCCTTGCACGTGGCTACGTTGACGTCAGTGCCCCAGATTACCAGCCTCTGACCTGCGGGCTGTTCGGTGGCCACTGCACCATCAGCACTGGGCTGGGGAGGAAGAAAATATGAATGTCATGTAAACGTTTCTCCAGCCCTCCCCCCAAAATCACGTTTCTGGCCTCACAAGCTGAGGTCAGATAAACTAAAAACACAATAAAGACGTGATTATGTTTACTTCAACGGAACTTCCATATCTTAGCGGTGAAGTATTATTATTTATTTGGGGGTGCAGAGCAGTTCCTCAGCTTACATGCAGTGGTGACAGTACATAGGATTCACATGTTTTCACTCACATTGGTTAGTGAGGAAAGATGTTGAGGAGGGGGCAGTAAAAAATAAAATGACCATCTATGCAACAAAACATTTGACAATTTATTTCAAGCAAGTTCATATTTTTAAATGAATGTACACAGATGGAGGGTACGTGACAAAGGACATGCAAACACTGCGACAAAGCAGCAAAAAAAGGGGTGAGACCAAATGTGTTAGGGTTCCACCATTGCCACTAGTAGAAAATGTTAGTCTTGAGTCCTGCATTGTGTTGTACATACACTTGTCTATGAGGATACGCACCGGCTCAGAGTGGAGATCCACCTGTTTGGCCTTTCGGACGGAGCCCAGATCAGGACGCTGTCTGGCTGGGGTGCCACGCACGCCACTGCGTGGTGTTCCCTCCACCCTGGAACTGGGGGTCCCATACATCAGAGGGGAGCTCATATCTACCTCACTAGGAAGGACTATGGGGTGGGGGACAGTACACGTCATTACAAGTTGTAGAGATGTTGGAAACACACCTGTCACAACAATAATGATACAGCATTGGTAGCATAAACATTGACTCATCTAGTTTCACCTTTATTCAACATTTAGAGAACATGTATTGTTTTTGCTTGCAAACTATAATTTGTCATCTCTTCACACATACAATCATTCTTAGTCCGTTGTAATACACAGTGATACAAAGAGATTCAGGTTCTGGAACGTTACGACGGTTTCAAGTGGTCTTGCCAGATCAATTTACCTGAGGGACGGGGACTTGAGAAGAGAGAGGTGTCCTGAACGGGGTTGGGCATGTCAGTTGGTGGAGAGGTTGGCATCAGAGGCAGGTCCCCATTAGAAGAGACCTGTCCTCGGCGACGCTGGGCGGGGGGAGATCTGGGACCTTCACTGCCAGCTAGGAATACAAAATGTGTATTTTAATCGCAGGAATAAAAAGTTATCCGATGCTTTTTATTCAGCATGACAATGATCAATTCATTATCATGCTGATAATGAATTGATCGTTAATTCGATGCTGTTGCAGCAATGGCAAATGTAAGATCTAACGGCCTACTGATGGACGAATTTCAAGAAGGCCGGTTGTGTTGACTTACGAGTGGATGGGTTGTAGGCCCTTCCACGTTTACCACCCGGAGTTGACGTTGGGGAAGACATTGCAATCAGGAGATCTAAAATGTAATCGGCGTTAAACTTAAATGATTCTTGGCATTCATGAGACAGTAACGTTAACTAAAATGGTATCGATATGCTGACATGCGGTCGCCAACAAAAAGCCATACTCGCAATACAAAACTTGACTTCAGTCCACAACAAGTACAAGGTAAATATCTTAGTCGCGTGGGAGCTTTGGTTTTCGTGTTATTAGTTATGAATATAGAATTTACTGTATTCAAACCAACTTTAATAAACATTGCTCTTACCTTGTGTTGTGTGCGGCTTGCTTGCAAACAATCTGGCGCGAAACTGCGAGTGACGTAATTTTCGCGGGGAACTTTGAACCAATCGTAGGCCAAAACGTTCTCAGCTCTTCCGTCTGGGTTGTCTTGCTGCAAAGGTTCAACTTTTAATACTACCCATGTCAGCGCCCTCCTAACATTATACGATATTAACAAATTGTATATATTTTCATTATTTTCCATTATTGAAATATATTATCAACTTATGACAAAGACATGACCCCGCAACTAAAGTGTGAAATGGAAAAAGAAATTAACAGAACCCTACCAGACTTGGTTTCGTCCAACCAAGTAGACCCTCAGTAGTGACTTTTATTGACCACAGTGTGGCGTCAATCTCTACCAAGCGAATTCCCCTATGGGATTGTCAGCGTAAACTAGTCCTATGCTAGATGGCGCTATTTATTATGTAGCAGAGTTGATGTAAGGTCAGAACGATGGATCGGCATGCTAATGATGCTCCATCGTTATATATATA
>JAOPJO010000147.1:3287392-3308713 GCA_027123675.1 Molva macrophthalma | reverse complement strand
GTGTGTGTGTGTTTGTGTGTGTGTGTGTGTGTGTGTGTGTGTGTGTGTGTGTGTGTGTGTGTGTGTGTGTGTGTAAAAAAAAAGTCAAAAGTCAAAACCATCCGATGTCAAACATGCACCTGTATATCATGAAACCCAATCGCCAAATGTCATCACGTGAATTCAACCCTCTAAAGGAGGTCTCTCGAGGGCTCTTGTGGGGCTCCTTGCCTCAAACCTTTAAGTTGGGTGACAGCAACTGTGACCCCAGATAGCTGATGTCAGCATGTAAAACTGTGACAAGAGGAAGTGGCTGGGGCCTGCGGGAGTGATAATAATCCGTCTTTAAGCTTTTAAGACTCATAGCTCTGCAAACACCGGCCTGTGTCATAGGGCTCTCTTGTGTGGCATGTCAGAAATGATCCCATGATGCTAGCGCTGTGCTTAACTAGGAGTAAACACATGCAAATGCACTCATCATAGTGCTGTCTATGATGTATTGATCTTTTTGCTTTGCACCAGTTTAAAACAACGGGATGTCAACATTCAATGACGTCAACCCTCCAAGGTCAAAAACCACAGTCTTTCCAACCTTCAGCCTCCAAACCTGGCTGGCTAAATTCATAATTTATGAATTTTTACTGTGCCAAGACCGGTTTACACTATGGTCCTGAGGTACTTGAGTACATGCAGAAGACAAATTAACACTCCTTTTACTGTCTCAGCCATGCCAGCCCTGCCTTCAACAAACATTGCTCCCAAATGACTTCTGGCAAACACCAACTTATTCAAGACACCATGGAGGGTCTACAAAAGGCCTACTCAAATCAGTGGGATAAACATTAACCCAATGTAAATGTGACAAGATAGATTGCAATTAGAGCAAACTGCGGCTTGAAGTATAGCGAAGCTCTGATTCAGAGTCTAAATTTAAAATGACTAAATACAGAACAGTTTGCAGTTCAGAATTACCACAAAGGCAAACAGGCAGTGACCACAAATATAATGGTCTATATAAATATTTGATTTGGACAAGGGCTCTGCCTTATTTTAAATATGTCCACCCTACCTGAATTTCAATCAAGTGTCTGTGTAAACTCATCAACTTTAAAATATTGAAAATAGTATTTTACTGAGAAAACCATTTGCACTGCTTGTTTAAGACCAAATGCAATTTCTTAGCCATTATAATGACACTTAAATACTCCACCTAGTGGAAATTCTAATTTCCAAGGGAATTTCCCTGGCCAAACAAAGGGGATGAACCAAAACTACTTTGAGCCAATATTGATTCAGAAACGTCAAAGTATCTGACAACACAAGCGTATTTGTTAAAATGAGATAGTTTATAAAAGTGTATAAATATTTGTTTGGACATAATAACAATGAATTGGCAAATAACAAACATGATTTGCATTTAATATCGATATTTGTACACAAATTAATCAGATCTCAAAACGAGTGTGATCTGACTGTGTATTTTGACTAGCTCTTTGTAGTTGGCCTATACAATTTCTGCATGAAAATAATATAACAGCTCTACTATGAGCTGTGATACATACATACATACATACATGCATGCATGTATGTATGTATGTATGTATGTATGTATGTATGTATGTATGCATGTATGTATGTATGTATGTATGTATGTTTGTATGTATGTATGTATGTATCCCCTTGCTTTTACATAGAGCTGTTTGGTGTTCATAGAAAAAGAAAAAAAATCTTTCTGACGGGAATGGCCCAAGTGTTTTCCTTTAACAATGTTAAAATAATGCAAATAATTTGAAAAGGTCTCCAAAGAAGAACGATATGTAATATTCTAAACATTGCTATTACCTAGGTCACCCTTAGGAGTTATGAGTTAGTGAAAACGGTATAATATTAAAGTGCAATTAAATATTCCTTGAAAATAATTGTTGTTTAATTCTTTAAACAACATGAAATGTGTCTACAATACCCATTGAGTAATACACTAGTCAAGTACAGTGATTATGCTAAACATGTTGCCCAAAGTAGACATTGCTTAAGAGGGGGTAGGACCCCACCTAGTGTCCATGCGCACACCTTTCTGCTAGTTCAATCCCAATAGATTTACACTACCATCATGACTAACTTTTAAATGCTAAGTGAGGGGGAACTCAGAGGGTATCTCCCTTCCATAATATAACATATTTCCAAGTATAACAGGATGTTAACGCCACATAAAATTAGGAATGTGAAGTGGTCCTACAGGATTTCACTGGAGAGTTACAACATATGTATCATTGCCAGCCAGCTGTGCGTTAGCAGATTTGCAGGCTTTATATGAGAGAGAGCAGGGACGGAAACAGATTTAGTTTGGCATTGCTTTGTTCCAAAACGTTAACAATATAATAAGTAAATATATAATACAATTATTAATTGTATATGCCGGTTTTAGTTTCCTGTATAGAAAACGTCTAACTTGTTTTGAGATAGTATTGCTAGTACAATAGTATTATTTTGTTGTCATGCAGCAAAATAATCCTATAGGAAACCTAAAACTTCAAGGGGTAAAGTTACTCCTTGTTTCGTGTTTCGTTATTAGAAGATTACGTTCTAGCGAAGAAAACTCCTTTTTGCGAGTGGATGAGGCTTTCGAAGTGTATTTCTACAAGGACCAGTCTACATTATGTTGATTTGAAACCTTTACCCTCTTTTACAGTTTACTAGTGCTGGCCGAGTTTGTGTTTGCCAATTATCTCCAGTGACATGTCGAAAACAAATGAAGCGAAAAAGAGTTAAACGCTCCGCCCGGATTTGAGCTTATCTACCATCAGATTTGATGTCTGGTTATTAATCTAAAGTCTGATTTGTGAGACTATAGTTGTATAAACCTATATAACCTCATATAATACTATTAGCATTAACTTACCATTGGTGATTTAGGTGCTTTCAGGGCTTCGTCGACGGCATGTGGTGGAGACTCGCATTCAGATATATGACCCACGCTATCATGTTTCAACTGATCAGCGGAGCTGTTCAGATCACTGTCCGAATCAATGATTGGAAGGTCCTCTGAAAACAAAGTCAGAAAACATAAGCAAGGAACAGGCATCCATTTTTCAACAATCATTTGACAATGTTCCTGTAGCCTAAAATATGAAGCACAGAAAAAAAAAGGTTTATGAACATAATCTACATGTCCATGCTTGAGGATTGTGTAACAACGACATTTAAACAAAACTATCAGTGACAACAGTGTATAAAGTCATCAATGATCGACTCAGACCCATAGGTACCTTCATCAGCAGGTACTTTGGTGGAGCACTCCACGGCGGCTGTTGGTCTAAGTGTTTTTCTATGCCTCTCTTGTTGTCTTGGAGCCATCCCTTTAGCCAGAGACTGGTCATGATCGTTATCCGACTGCTCACTTTCACTAGACGACGTCCAAGCAATGTTCAACAGGTCCTTGTCATGGTGACTGGAGATGTTAGGTACTGTGCAACCATGGACATAGAAGATCAGTTTTTTTTTTTTAAAGGATCAATAGATACAATAGACAATGAAAATAATTGTTAGCTGCAGCTTCAAGAGCCTCGACATTAGCTGACAATTACCATTTATTTTGCTTGCCTGATTAAGTGAATGGTGATATAAGATAAGTAAATTGACAGAGATAATTGGTTGCTAACCCTCAGCGTCTAACAGAGAAAGAGATGCTGGGCTGCAGTGTGAAACTATTCTACATTAGACCGCATTATTGTTGAATACTTGATCCTGATTGGCCAGTAACATTCCAAGGGAGTGCATTATTTTTCAATAATGGGACATATCTGCCTTTTAACACTTTCAAATCAATGTGCTATAAATCCAACAATGGCCAAATATGGTTATTACCAGATGTTTCCTTGACAATGCAAAACCAATATGCATAAAGCACAACACAATTATATTTGATAATAATAATCAGTTGATGAAATCGAAAAAAAACGAATGTTAAAGATGAGAGTAACTAATATCTAATAATTGTAACTGTGGTATAAGCTGGATAAACCACTGTGGGGTGTCTTTTTATTGCACCTTTATCTCTGTCCCTACTTTCAACCTTGTCACTACTAGGTTATACACATTTCTGGCCATTTCAGCTTCTGTACCTTCATCAGCAGGGAGTGCATGTAGTGCTCTGGCTGTTGGTCTCTGTATTTTTCTCTGCCTCTCTTGTCGTTTAGGAGGCACAGCTTTAGCCAGAAACTGCTTTGGGCTCTCATTATCCGACTGCTCACTCTCACTGGAGGTCCACGCAATGTTCAATGGGTCATCGTTATGTTGACCGGAGCTGTCATGCACTAAGTAACCATGGACACAGAGATGAAGAGAGAGTAATTATATGAGATGTTACTGACATCAATGATGGGACAAGTTAAATGAGTTTAAGGCATTTGTGTCCAACATGTCCATTACAAACTATGTAAAGTTCCTGTGTTATGACAATTCAAGGAAAGGTACCTGAAAAAGAGGCCGGGTCCAACTTTCTGACAGCAGACAATGTCCTTCCAGACGAATTACGATTCTAATGTAAAAACAATTGTGTTGTGTGTATGTCTTATATTCAAAACAGTTGAAAAATAACTGAGTTAAATAATTCACTTTGAGGATTTGCATGTTATTATCCACCTTATTATTATTACCTTGATTTTTGGAATGCCAAGAAAACTTTCTCCACAACGCTCCCATGCCTTGGTGGCTGAGATGGTCGACAGGGAAGATCCTGCCACGGTTTTAACGCTATTTTCGACGTCATCCGGGAAGAAAACACACCTGATATCCTTGGAGTACTTTTTACGCTACAATCAGAACATAAACGAATTGTTTTTCGCGACACATAACGCAGAGAGAAATAACCCCAACCCCCAACACACACACTTTGAAATACATGTGAGAAGCCAACAAACAAAACTTATTAGGCAGAGTTTGAATTACATTCATAAACATGGAGGTCACCAAGCTAGCTGTAAGGCTGCTAGCTGTACATACCTTTAGAGAAGACATACTGGCATATGTTTCTGGTACTAATGTTCACATACTGGCGTGGATAAAAGGTGAGCGGATGGGCTGAACTTGTAGTTTACGACATCATTGTTTACCAATGTCGATATGTATTTGTTTTGCAACTCTCAACATCTTGGCCAACTGCTACATATAGCGTACGGCTACGATGGGTGCGTTTCTTTAAACAGCCGAGGCACACCGGAGGTGGTTTGTGCGTGCAGTTTATTGCTTCGCAAATGTACACGATATTGGAAACAAGCGCACCCAACTCGTTCACATAAATAACTGGTATTACATGTTGGTCAATCTTTCGAGGTGAATTAAGAATCGTGAATAAACCATAAAATTGGGTAAAATGTACATGGCTATTTGTAATTTTTTTGGTAAATATATTTTCGCAATTGCCGAACATTTGACGAAATGTTCGAATAAAGTATTGTTTACACTCTATGGTGAGCTCTGGTTAAAGTCTAACCATATATATATATATACGTTCTAATAGATCTGGTATGTCTCTATGTATCAATGTGGTATACCAATCCAAATATTTCAGCGCCATGACATTTAACTGATGGTCAAGGCTAGACATTTTTTTTTCATTCATTCATTCATTCATTCATTTGAAGAACCTCACGTTGGAGTGATATGACATTGACACACTCCTTTAGGCTCCCGTAGGTGAAAGGTTTTATTACAGCACGCCGTTCTACACCCGTCAAACATCAAGTTAAACATACAAAAGCTCACTTAACATTTTTTTTTATTAAATATGTAAAAAGCGGGTCAAGTTATTCACAAATAAAATGCAAACATGCAACACAGTTTGGGGAATGCATAATGAGTGGGACATAAAAAAAACACTATTCATACTTATTGACAGTACATGTTTACATTCCTTTTCATTTACACAACAGTATCTGACTAAAGCATTATGGTGCACTGCTGAATTCAATAATAGTAAATGTAACATTATGAACAGGTAATTACTGGAATATAGCATGTCAAATAACTCAGTGAACTTACACACATCTTTTCTAAGTAGTGTGATTGAAAAATCATTTATAATATATATTATATCCATGGAACAGATATCAGTGGCAATGCGCTGCAAAGTATAAAAAAAAACGTTCATCTTGATAAGACTAGGCCACAATAAATGCATTTTCCTCCCCTATGTTTATGACCTACTAATTAACCGGTCACCAAACACCAAACCATATTACCAACATTATTCACACACAATTTGTATGAATAATACATTTTTGAGCACACAATTATCTGAAACATTGTGTTTTATGAAGATAGTCATCACACAGTCCTAGTTGGTTTTTCAACTCTACATTTAATTCACAATTAATTGACTGTGTTGTCTCCCTTCACAAGGATTCAACGTAAGGTTGTATACTTTTATACTAATGCTAAGGCTTAATAAATATGGTGAAAGTTTGTGGACAGATTGTCCACTCCTAAGTCAAATGTCAGTGCAACATATGAAAGGAGGTTATATAAGAGCTACTACGAGCCCTTTCAGGGCTTTGCTTATTGCATTCTTGTGATTAACGTGGTTGATATGTAAAAAAGACACACTCAAAAAAATCTGTAGAAAACGAAGGGAGCGAAGATGCCAAAATTAACACTTGTACTGACAGGTAGAAGTTACCCGTCTTGACTTCAGCATTTCATCATATTCAGGAATCCAATTGACCTTTCAACACCCACACCGTCCATGGAAACTTCTGTGATGGTCTAAGCTTGTCTGCGCGTGGAGGTAAAAGTGGCCAAACCGGCCATGGGCTGTTCACCAACAATCACAAAAACACAGAATATCAACTGGCAGGATTTAAGAAAAATCATGAACTGAAAAGAACGGATGGCGGATTCTTTCGGGTGGGGGGAGTGGGGGGGGGGGGTTGCTTCATTTGCTCAGTCTTCAAGAGAACAAAAAAAAGAAACCACGTTGGAAAAACTTAAAATCCTTTGACGGTTGTCACTATAAAAGAAGGGCGTGGAGTTGCGGGGAGGGAGGACAACAGTCAGTATTCATCCTGTTCTTGCTGATCGTCTGGTACCTCCTCGTGGGCCTGCGGGTCTGCCTCCTCTCCGTCCCCCTCGGCCAGCTCCCCAGCTCCCTCCTAAAAGACAAAATGCATGGTTGATGGCTATTGAACCTAAATAAGACTAATCTCTAACCTTAAATACAGTATAATCTCTGGTGAAACATGGATTAATGGTTTCTCTGGCTGATTGACTCAGTTTACAGTTGATGGGTTGTTCAGTTGAGGGTGTGGTGAGTGTCATCACTCAGCACAGTAGTTGCATGAATTGTGTTCGATGATGTTGGACACGTTTTTTGACAAGCAGTTTGATGCGCAGTAATGTGTTTTTTTCTTTTTTCTCTGGTTATTCTCTAAAAAATAACAGATCCTTATTTTACTTTGCAATGTACCAACATTATATTTCTGCTGTGTTTTCGTGCCTGCTGTTTGCATTTCCAGCAATCCCATTTGACCCTGTTAATGTTAACATAGACATTCTGTCTATTCACTTACATCCCATACAACTCAAAACGGCTCCAAATCCCCTAAAGCGTGTTCTTATCAATATATAAAGAAACAATAAGGCAGTTTCAGACGGACCTGTTCATCTGCAGAGTAGAGGACCTCCATCAGCCGGTCCACAAATGGGGCGTTCTCCTCCCCTTGTTCCTGGCACAGCAGCTCCACCTCCCGCAGTTTGCTGAAGTAGAAGTCTCGCTCTTTCTCCACCCCTTCCAACGCCAGCTTCAGTGTAGTCATCTGCAAGAATTCACGATTATAATTAAGGCAATGTTCATAATCAACCACACACAGTTTTAGATAATGGAAAAAAAAATCTATATTTTTGTACTCAACTGTGATGCTGTCAGATCAATACATTGAATGTTCACATTCCCCATAATGTCTACCCTGCCCTGGATATGCAGAGCACTTTAAAAATACAAGTACTCCATTGACAACAATTTCAGTGCAGCCAAAAAGACTTGTTCTTGTTTAATACCATTAGTCTATAATTAGACCACTAGAGGAAATTTACTCATTGATGGTTGGATTCTTGTGAAAATCATGCATTTTAAAATCACTAATCCCGCTAAGTAAGAAATATAATACACACACAAAGCATCACTTCGTCAAATTCCAGTAACATCATTTTACATGAACTGTATCCACAAAAATCCTATTCTAGGGAATGTTTTACTAGTAGCAGTATTCCCTCCTGCAACTATACTTTTCTTTTAACATCCATGCATTTAGTATGTCATAAGAAAGAAACAGCTTTACGAGTTTTACTATAAAGATTTTTTATAACCACAGTAAATAAAGTCTTAATAAGAGGGCTATGGAAGACAGTTTAGAACCAATATTATTTGTTTGTGCTTTCATTTTGCTAATTTTTACATACAAAACACAAAGAATGTGTGCTTTCCTAACAGTAAATTGTAACATGACCTTGATCTTCCCCTCACCTCCATAAGAGTTCCTCCAAAACATGGATCCATGCATACAAACAAGATAAGACAACAAAGGGGGCAGTAAACATACCTGTTCATTAAGAAGTGTGACCTGTGCTTCCAGTTCTTTCTCTCCCTTGGCTGGAGTGGACGGTCCAGGGATCTTTTTGGCTGACGAGGGTCTAGATGATGGTGTTGTGGACTTAGGCATAGTAGAAGTTGCCCTGGAGGCTCCTTTAGGAAACATCAGTGTTATATTAGATGCAATCCGTTTTGCAGGACAGCAGAACGGTAACGTGTTATTTATAGCAGACACACGGGACACGCAACGCTATAGAATGTATCGGTTAACAAGTCTACAGACAGAGATGAAACATATACTCCCAAGACTGGTCAAACCAACCAAAAGTCAACCTACCAACATATAGCATTTAGAAATCTTGAATGAATTAAAAATATTGTTTCAGCCAAGGTATTGAAGTTTAAAACTGGAACTTGGAACTGGAACAACATTAACACTGCGGCCAAACCATCAATTCTTTTTTAGTTAGAGTGTAACCCAATGGAAGATTACGTAGCCCGCTTGCATTATCACGTTGGTTTACAATCATTACTCTCCTTTGTGAAACCATGAAAGAAACCATGGCACATGTATTTTATCTACTTTTTATCTACTTATATTGTGGCAGAGTAGGATTATATACAGTGGGATAATGTGACACGGCTAGAATATAATAGTAATAATAGCAAACGTAAATCATACAATGAACTGTTTGCTCTTTTAGACAGCAATGCAAAAACACAGGCAGGATAACTGGCAGGTCAAAAATCAAGTCAAGTTAACTTTACAATCAGAATGAAATCCACTAATGGAGATGGCAATTCTAATGGAACAGTATAATTTGGGGCAAAGTGTAAAAAATCAGTTCCAAGTATGCTGATGTGACTATTGTCTTAGTCTTAAGCCATAATCACACATGGCTTCTTGTTGATATCTTCTTAGGTCTTAAGAAGATATCAACAAGAAGAAGTATCCACATTGAATATATTATATGTGAAATATAATTATCTGTCCAATTGCTACTATGTAGATACATTATTTTTACCAAAGCACTTTAGTTACAATGGTGTATAACATGTACAACCTTGACAGCTATGTCAAGGTTAATGCCGTTTCTTCTTTATCAGGCTACTCAAACCCATTAACACCAATGCCTTTTGGTTTTCCAGGTGATTCCACGTACCTGCTGTGGGGGAGCTAGCTGCATGGAGGGACTTCTTGGGCAGGTTGAAGATCTGCTCTCCAGGGTCAGGTGGGGGGATGGCATCCTGACCCTGTCTGGCCTGAACCGGGTCATATTCTTTACCATCGTAGTTTGCATCAAAGAACCTCTTGAACCACTGGATGAAGTCAAGATTGTCTTGAAACCTCCCTTTGACCAGCTTCTCTACAGGAATAATCTGAGAGGAAGGTAAAACACAGAGGAACACAAAAAAGGCAAACCTTTAGAAATACATAAATGAATAGTAACCTATGCAAACCAATAGTAACAATTAGGATATTAGGATTCTCTCAGACTCACCTTGTCCACATTCACCCTTTTAAATGAGGCCTGCAACACTTTCCAATTGTGGATGTACTCATGCTCCAGTTTAGCTTGGAACTTGACCTTCTTAAGACTGATGCAGCCAGGAAAAAGCAAATCCATGAACTGGCAGTAGGCCGCTCCTAGATATGGAATACAATCATAAACAGTCAAAACCTAGGGGATGTATAAGGAATATGGGGAATTAACTCCACTCATAGCCTAGTTTATTCTATCAAGATTTTTAACTCTCTCCAATAGCATGATTGTTATTATAGTTTTTATGAACTAAGGGCAAAAGCTATAACAACACTACAACAATCTACGTATTTAATATGGGCTAAGTGAACCCAGTCGACAATATGCCTTGGTAATGTCTTCTTAAAAGCCCACAGGAATTGACATACTTTAAGAGTGTGTGAGCCGGCCGACAGTCAGGAGTGATTGTGATTAGATTACTTGGACCCAGCAGGAGGACATGCCCGATTGCAAGCTTTATTTATAGACGCCTCCCAGTCCCCACCAAGAATAGGTGAGTGCGTTACTCAGATTGATTTAACTTTATCGCTGGGTCAAGCGAAGGCACTTGTTAAGTAGGTAGTAATTAGTGACTCTTACATGTCTGTTACCAGTCCCCAGCTTATCGAAAATAGTTGGCATGCAACCAGAAAATAATCACACTATCCCTCCAGTTAAATGGGATCTTACCTGATGACAGCTGCTCAACTTTTGTGTAATTTAGGCTGAGAATATCATTAACCCAGGCAGTGATGTCATGCCTGCTCATAGTCTCCTGGGTTATTGAGGTAGAGTATACGTTGACCGCCATCCCCCAACTGCAAAAGATAAATTAATACATTCTAATAAAGTAATAATAAGGCAATACCTTTCAGGTTAGTACATTAAGCAATGCAAACCATGCATTTTAATTGTACGTTACAGACGTTGATTGCCTTAAATACTTGGGTATTTAACAAAAAGGCAGACATTTTAAATAAAAGGCCGTAGGAAAGGGTTAGGAATTGGGATATTGATTTTGTCTTGGTTACACAGGGATCAAGATAACACACATGCACCACCACTTATTCTCAATTGTGTCAGAGAACAAGTCCAACTTCTGTAACGCTTCTGTACCAAATCATTATAATGTATCTTTAACACATTTAGCAAAGCCATCTGTTCAACAAGTCATAACACATTGCCTTAATGCGTTATTCCTTAATAAGTAAAATATTAAATACACAGTCCACAATCAGTGCAGTTATTAAAACGTGCATTTTTCCGAATTTCACCCAAAAACAGACATTTCACAACACATGGTGTCTAGTTGTGGATCGAAGGAGGTGATGAAAATGCATGAAAGGCTCCTTATTTGTTGCCCTTTTTGTGAAGCACAGTTCGTAACGTTTCATTGTTTTTCGCGTTTTTCGCGAACAAGTCAAAACACTTATTCCAAATTGGAGCCATTGCAGTTGTATCTATGCAGGAGAAGAACCTCCACTGACGGACTGAGTAGGAAGCAGATTGGGCCAGCCGTTCCCATGTCAACAAAGCGGATGTACTGTTAGCTTTGTTAGCCATGCAGTAATAGCCGATCATCGGGCTATGTTGACGCTTGGCTAAATGTCCATTGTAAAACCTTATATTAAAGGTCGAACATGCAACGGGAATCTATAAATCAGTATCCGAATGCATGTTTAGTAACACCATTTGTTGCTACCAAAGACATATCAACATGACCTGCTGTAATGAATAAATGCCATTCTAGTGAGGGTGGCTATCAATTCCCATAACATTTGACAAGTTTGTGATTGTGATAACTTCGATGGGGCATTCGTCTATGAGTAAAGCATACAGTATACCCTGCAGCGGAACAACCATCAAATACTATCCTCTTATATAATTGTGCTGAAAAACCAACGATGGGCCTTTAGCGATTTACGCCATAGCTACAATGACAGGACTAGATAATAACAGAGGGCATAATGCGAATTTATGATTGGGGCTGGCGCACACGCAAACAGGCCAGCGATGAGAAGCAATAACTGCAAAACAAATGAAACCGCAGCTATTAGCAATCCTATTACGTCTCACAGCCGTTATTATGAGACTACATCAAATGCGGCATTACACCGATTTACCTGTAGGCGCGCTCTCCTCGCACTGTATTTTTTCTGTAAGGAATGATGTTGGATCCGTTGTCCTGGACGATGTCGTTGTTATTCTCTCCATTTGGGGAAAGTACTTGGGTGGGACCAGGCATTGGGTCTCTTTAATATTGAACAGATATTCTGTTCTCCCTGGCAAAAAGGACGATGGAAATCCTAAGAAAGTGCCGCACCTCAGGCTCGTTCTGTCTGCTTATTCTTCACAAATCTCTGCCTAGTGACGTTGCTGCGCTCTGCCCACGTGACTGCAAGGGGTGGCTGCCTGGTCCTTTTTATAGTGGGATATTTCACCGAATATAAATTTGATCGTCCTCGGAGTAGAAGGTGATAGTAGAACCTATCAGGACAGCGCATTTGACACAGCCGCATTTTGCTTTTGCTATGCAAATAAGATAATCTTTGGTTCTTAATCAAGTGCTCTGCTATGATTAATGATTCTATGATGAACGGCAAATGCAACATTTCTTCTAACAAAGAATGAGTATCAATCAATTGGCACTAGAAGATGCATACCATGGATGTGTGCTAAAACAGTGGTCAGGTGACCTTTGAAAGGTTGACCAAATTGGTACTACTGAAACTCAGGGCAAAACCATAAGGTTGTGTGTCTATGGCACATTTGCCATATAGACATCCACACATTCAGCATTAAATAGTCCCCTGACCAAATCTTTCAGGGTTGTAATTCTGGAACCTGAACAGTAAGGCCAGATTAAATACATTTTAAATATTAATTTGCTAAACTGTGCACATTTGCTTGTAGATGCTTAGATAGTAGACTGATGTTCAGGAAGCAGTAGGCCTAATGAGTGCCAAGTATTCCAGGGAGATATGTGACTATTACAAGCACATAGTAATTTTATGCTATGGGAATAATAAAATGCACAACACTATCCCATACAGACTACTAATACATTTGCTAAATAAACATGCTTTCATAATCCAAAAGCATCTAGGCTGATAGCTAATACTGTGGTTAGTAGCTAATAGTGTGTAAACCGTGCACTCTACTACAAGATCATGTCAAAGGATCAGACACAGAATAAGTAATACCCTGTTGGCAATATTATGCACACGTCTGCAAGTTTAGTGCATTCTTAGAACATACACCACGGGGAATAGACACAATGTAAAGAAGTCATCGGACAGAAATCCCATAAACTACATAGGGCTATGATTTAGTCCCCTGGAAAGTGTTTTACTAATCAGTAGTTTTTTGATGAACCTGCTGGTTACGTTAACACTATTTACTATGTAACGTACATGTTGCATGACGCTGACTGCGATATAACTGGACGATCAGGTGTGTTTTTATGCCCTGTTTTGTCGAATCAATAGCACAAATGAAAAAACAAGTTGTTCAGCGGTTATGCAAATGTTGCAGACATCCATGTCAAAGCTCGGTAGTAGGGTTGCCCGTGCATAGCAATGGTACCACGTCAAAACTTAACCAATATAGTCACAGCAAGAACATAGTTGATACCTGTAATGTCGCGAGAAATAGAACACAGTCTAGGACTTAGAAGGAAAGAAATCTGTCACTGAACCTATGTTATAATCTAATACTAATACACGTTTAGGTGAAAACCGAGTTTTCTACTGTTGCACATAACGAATTGAGTAGTTTACTTGATTAACGTAGAACAAGAAACACATGACTATTTGTTTAACTCAATGTCAGCTATGCTAGTTGTGTGCCTGCACTTTGACAGAACCAGCCGATACACACAACAGCAGACTCTACAAACACACAAACTAAGCGATACATGGGTGAAATGTATTATCCATCACTTTGCCTACATCTACTTTTGGAAGACTAATTTCATGACAAAAAGCGTAATAGTTAATTTGACTCACCAGTTAACTCGTATCCTATCCCCAGGTTACACGGTGTTAAAAAATCAGCTCTTTTCCTGAGTCACCCCACCCTCAACTGTGCATTCGCACCGATTCGTGCTAGACGATGACGTGAAAAACGCACCCCTGTTTGATTTGGTAAAATGACACCGCTGAAGCAGCTTATTGGTTGGTTTTTGACATCTGCTCTGAGTCCGACGAGTCATATTGCGATGCGTTGCTCAATGAATGCGGTTGACAGTTTCCTCCACATCCACACATATGCCACTTTCTCTTTGACTAGGCCTAACATGCCTTATCATCACTCAGATTAATTGGTATATATCTATAGATATATGAAATATATATATATATATATATATATTAAATATAATATATAACATATCTATAACATATAAAGTATATGTAATGTAATATATATTTACGTTCATATGCTTTTTCTTTTTCAAGTTTAGATTGAGTTGCAGCGGTGCAATGATTTATCCATTAATACAATCTACAGTTTAGTCTAATCGTAGCAGCTGTTAGGCAAACGGTTATCCAGGAGTTACAGCCACTTACATTCCTCTAACAGAGCATAGAAATATAGGACTAGACAATTGCCCCGGGGCCAACAGTTGCAACCTGGCGCACCCTGTTTTCTAATCAAGCCGGGTTTTTTGAACGGCAGCGACTGCGCATGTTCGCAATTCTTATAGTGAGGCTTCTTCATAGCCTCGAGATAATATAACAATTCCAAATAAAGAGCATGCAGTTATCACAGAGTCTGCACACATCCTGTAGGCCTAGTCATTTTCCTGAAATGTGAATGAGGTGGTGGTGGGGGGGATGTCAGCATGTTATTATTTCCTAAATAATATATTTTTTAAATAAGGACTATATAGTAAAATGTGTTGACTTCTCAGCTTTTAAACTATAGGGTTTTAGAGATTCCGCTCTGGCAAATGCTTTTAAATATGAATATGGAATGGAAGTAGACTACATGAATGGTTTCATTGAATTAACTGAAGGATTCTGGTTGGCATTGTGGTCTATTAAATGTGTATTTATGTCTGTTTGGTTTTAATTAATTCAGATATACCGTCGTACCTCTGAGAGAGGGAAATCTTGAATATTCACACTATGGAGTGTTAAACTGGATGGTTGCTCTTACGTTACGTCATAAATCCTATGAATAATAGACGATCGGGAGCACTATGGTGCTTATAGGACAGGTAATAAATGTGTATTGCCAAAGCCAGACCAGCTGAAGTGTGTCAAGCTGGAATGAGGGAAAAAATTGTTCACAGGTAACAAAATGGTGTCAACACTTTATTATGCATCTCCGCCATGCAAAGTCACTGATAAGAACTACCTAAAAAATAAGAATAATTAAACTAGATATATTTCACAAATTTCAGATTTAAGATGAGCTTTCCACCTTTCATAGTTGGGTAATGATGTATGAACACCCAGAAGGTGCATGACATGTTTGTACTGTATGTATTGGTATGCGCGTGTGTAACAATGATTCATGTGAGGGATAAATGGGCTAACATTTTGGTAATAAAATAAATGCAAATTTAACAATATGGGAAACAAACGTTAATCTATTACTCTTTTTAAGTGAGTATAAACAAAGAAAAATTTGTTTTGGAGTAAATTTGGAATCCTTGCAAATGACTATTTCTATATACTTCAAGCATTATCCGCTGTATTCCAAAGCTATGAAAACACTCAATAGACTGGCTTCATCGATATCAGACATAAAAAGAGACAACATCTGTGTGCAGATGCCACCTTGTTTATCCAGTGATGGGAAGCAACATTTTCTTTGACTCATCTATGGTCTGTTAGAATGCGGCTAACAGCTTGTTAGCCACATTCTCTGCTGGGAATTTTAATAAATTCCAGTGAGAGGTCACTTAATCAGCCATGGCAGTATGCACAATCCATGACCTGTGCCTCAAACCCAATCCACTCTTCTAGGAAATACTTTTACCCAACAAGAATACAAAAGTCAGTCAAGACCAGTTATAACACAAAAAATCCATTGGGAAAATCCTGTCATATATAGGCTAGAATTATATTCTCAGTTTATATGATCTTTGTGAGTTACAATAATCTCACTTTTTTATCATGCTGAATAAAGCAACCAAGTTATGACCCCGGTTTTAGTTTTTAGAAATGAGGTAACTTAAACTTCACGGTTTGTCCGCTTGTAACAAACATAACGTTCACACAATAGCTAGACAACTCATTCAAAATGAGGGTAAAAAGGAGATATTTTCCGATGTTGTGTTTTTATGGCACCTGTGGTAAAATATCAATTCATTAGTTCTCCATGTCATTTCACAGTATTGTCTTAAACATGTAGTGGGTTTAAAAATATACCTCTAAACAAATGTAATCTATGGTTGGATTTTAAAACACTCATTCTTCATGTGTTCATGACCCCCATGTCATTTCCTCCTGTGTCTTCTTCTGTTGTTTCTTCTCCTATTGCTTATCTGTCAAGAGAACAGTGGTTCATGTTGTAAATACAGACAGGAGGTGCTCAGCCAAGGGATACAGAATACAGAAATAGTCTCAGAGCATTTCAAACATTGCAACATTGCAATCACACCATCATCAGTTGTGTAATGCTATGCAACTGTTTGTTTTTTCTCAAGGGGTTACATTAAAATAGCCATATGTTCGAGACTATCCCTTCTCATCACATCTGTTAGTATTACACTCTTGGATTTTCCTCCATAGCTTCCGTTTGCAAGCACATAATGACTACACTCTCAAATCAGAAAATCTGTTTACTTTGATGGATTACTTAACAGCACTATGACAATACAAACACACAGCATGTTGCAACCCCCACAGTTGGTGCCCACTGCTCCCAAACACTACTAAAGTACTACCCATTACTACCCTGCATCATTTGCTGTTGTGACAGAGCAGGTTTTCCTCTCATTTGAGATAAGTAATTGTCATGTATCTCCAATCCATTGTATCAAAATGTAATTAGGTTTTAGTGTATTAGTCCCTACTTTAATTATTTGCTTCATAGGGAGGATCATAAGTGGAATATTCCTCACTAGGTTGGAGAAGCATAGCAATATTTAGATCATTTCCTATTCACATTGTTATTCAAACATGTTATCTTTTTTCTCTTTACTTGAAGCTAAATTATTGTGGTTTACATTTCTTAGCAGAAGCTATGTCAATGACATGTATTGTATTCATGAATATGACTGCCAGTTAAATTGTAGGTGTGACTGTTAGATCATATGATCAAATACTTACCAGAAATGTGAAGAACCATGGTCACTGCTGTAGTGTCACCTATATATACACACATACACATACACACACACGCACACACCCACACACACACACACACACACACACACACGTGCACGCAGGGACGCACACACACACACACACACACACACACCGACAGAGCAAGTGATGAGAGAGTGATACAACATTGTGAGAACACTATATACAACAGACAAAGACCAGGAAGCAAATTTGCATAGTACACAGCAGCATAAATGATCCACAGTGTAATGCTGTCCTGTGTAATAACAGTGTTCATGCAAAGATTGGCGGAAGAAATATTGTCATTCTCCACCTAAATTAACAGAACAATACAGGTTTCAATAACAACACCGCAAACACCCATGGAATACAATTTCTGTCTCCATAAAGCGGTTGGTAATGAATTGTGTATTACACACTCGTCCCCTGCACATATGACATTTTAAACACGCTGTTAGCAAACATTTGAGATAACGAATCTTGTCTGAAAACATTCAGATAATAGTTTCAACTTCCTTTTGGCTGCTAAGTGGGTAGATGAGTGAAGGATGTGGGGAGGAATGTTTTTGGGAGCGCTTGTCCTGTCTTACCAAGCAGTCCTTCTCCGGTTCCTGCTTATGCTTTATGAGCTCCTCTGCCCTGAGCTCCTCCTCCAGCTGCTTGTCTAGATCCATCTCGTAGCGCCCTTCTTCTGGGACACTGACCCTGTCCAATATGGAGACGCAATGTCAAAATCATCATCCAAACTTTTGAGGGACTTCACACTTGTCAAAGCAATCAGCCCTTGTTTCAATTGACTACGATTGAGTCAATTAGCAGACACTTTTATCCAAAGCGTCTTTACAGTGACTGTATTTGGTTACATGTTATAATGACCAAGTGAGGGCTATCTAGCTCAAAGTGGACTGGTTAGTCAGACGTTGGTCAAACCATTGGACTATCCTTGGCTAGGCGCTGCATTTTGATTAAAAAAACACTGCTTCTTCTTTTAATCAACATGTTTATTTTGGCATACATATGGAGGAGCAAACACTACACAACTAATACCTTGGTTTAGATATTAACCTTGTGAAGAAGGGATCTGTAGCCGATGGAGCGAGTATGTCACTGCCTCCAAAATCGGAGTCCAAAAGGCTTTCCATCTCACTGCCACAATCTGAGCACAAGGATATATACATTCACATGTTGAAAGCACTCGTTTAAGCAGGGGGCCAAATGTCAAATGTGTAAGGTTTGCATGTGTTGTTCACTGACCTGAATTCAGCTCCTTCACCAGTGATGACATTGTGTTGGTAATGGAGTCAGCAGCGATGAGGAGGTCATTCCTCAGATTTCTCCTTGGCCCTTTAGAAACAGAACAAACAACGGGATGTTCATTATTTCCCACCATGTAGCTATACTATAGGGCTGGGCAATAATCTATGAGCATTTTTAATTTTTAAGAGGTAAAGATATTGTGATTCATCAGAGTATCCAGTTTTGTAGAATTATTGATCTCTAAAAACAATCTGTAAAAAGGATAATAACATGAGGACTGAAATGGCAGGGAAATGTTAACATACCTCAAATAACCAAATACTTCAATGTCATGACACTCGGTTGGAATATTAAGCATGATATTTAGGATTCATAAGCACATCGCTATATATGGTTTTTGTGTAAAAGTCCATGCTTATCATGATAATCTATGTTGCCATATTGCCCAGCCCTACTACTACATACTATGTCGGTGTGTTTGTGTGTGCCTGGTATGGAGAGGGGGTTACCCTGAGAGAAGGCCTCCAGTATATTCCCTCCCCCTCCCACGAGGGAGTCCTGAGGTGTGTGTGTGTGTGTGTGTGTGTGTGTGTGTGTTCATGTCTGGCGGGGAGGGGGGGTTACCCTGAGAGAAGGCCTCCTGTACATCCCCTCCCACTCCCATGAGGGAGTCCTGAGGTGTGTGTGTGGGGGTGGTGCCGGCCGACTCTGAGTGGATGGGGGTGGGGATGGGCCGGCTGGCAGTGTGGCTCGGGGAGGACCGCGGAGAGCTGGGACCCTGAGTCTAGAGAGACCAGTTTACACACACACACACACACACACACACACACACACACACACACACACACACACACACACACACACAAACAAACACACACACAAGTCACGACACACAGGCACACACACGCGCACACCCACACACACATGTGCGGGCGCACACACACACACACACGCACACACACACACACATACATACATGCACAAGACACGAAAAACAGGCACACATACACACACACACACGCGCACACATGTACACACAAGAGACAGGAGGGGAAGAGAGAAAGAGAGAAAGGAGGAGGAGTAGGAAGGGAGGAGGAGGAGAAAGAGAATAAGATAAACATGGAGAAAGAGAGGATTAGGTGTGGATAGATAAAAGGGATAATGAACATTTTTATAAAAGTTATAACCCCACCCACTACTACCACACTACCCTCCCCAATAAATCATCTTGGCATGAATTATGATTTAAATTCATGAAATAAAGAAACAGGAAGAAATATCAAATTGTCAGAGCCTGTGTATCTCAACGCCCACATTATTCAAACTAGGTTATGCTCTTGCATGGTAATGTTCTGCCTCCGCAATGCAATACAACACGACATGAAAACAAACATGGATTAGGAGACAGCTGCAAACAGCATGTGAGAATATTATACCATATATTATGAAACAAGTAGGCTATATATTAAAAACAACATTCAGTTTATTGTGTTAAAAGCCTCAGCTACTCCTTAAGATATATTTAACATGCTGTTAGTTCCAAATGTTTTTTTTCTCTCAGAGCTCAATCACATCCAAGCACATTAAAATCTCAGTATTAATATGTTTAGTTTAATTTATACTTTTTGCACATTCCCAACTTACAGCTTGTTTTTGTTCCTCCTCCTGTGAGAACAGAGGTATTCATGTTTGTCTCAAACATTAAAAAAAATATCAAACTACATATGAAGGTATGTCTCTTAAATAATATACTCAGCATTTACTCTAGTCTAGGGCATGACTAGCACGGGGCTCACCCATGCAAGTGTAATGGATTAGCATTGATCCCTTTAGGGCTAATACCATTGATATTCTGACCACTTAAGCCACTACAGTAAGCCGTTTATGGTGGCTTTTATTGTGCACTTGTCTTATAGACTGCTGATATTCTCACCCTGATGCCTGCCTATCCTTAAGAATGTAGACACGTTATCCTGCATTGTTAATAACAAAATAATAATAAATATTTCCAAAATTAAATTGAATTATTGTTTTGTTGTTAAAACCAAATAACCATTCGGTTTGAAATGCTACATAGCTTCAAAAACCTGCCCCCTAATGGACACATTTGGTACTTCCCCTCAGAACAGTTCTATTCATCAGTGGTGTAATTCTGACTCTAATCCCAAACCTTGAGAAGCATCATGAGTTGCTCCAGCTGCACCATGAGTTCCCTGCGGCTTTCCTGCAGAGTAGACATTCTTTGTTCAAGCTCATCTTTGCGTTGCCTGACAAAAAAGGAAAATGACAAACAGCTTTCTGTCAATTATGAAGAGCATAGGCAAAACATTGTAACCCTGATGAAGGAATGTTCTACAGCGAGCAGAAAGTCCTAAAAAAAATGTTTTCTCAACGTGCGACATATTTTGGGGGGTAGTTCTATATCAGGGCTGGGGTTTTAGTCCTGTTTCAGGTTTACTAGGGCCAACCTGAGAAGTCGTAGCTCTGCTAGCAGAGTGGGGTTCTGCTGGTTCTTGTCGGCTGGTGGCTGAGAGGCCTGCTCGTGTTGAATCCGCAGGCGCTGGATCTCTTGCAGGATTTCTCTGCAACAGACAAATGTGTACACACACACACACACACACACACACACATACACACACACACACACACACACACACACACACACACACACACACAC
>JAOPJO010000147.1:3261069-3279747 GCA_027123675.1 Molva macrophthalma | reverse complement strand
CACACACACACACACACACACACACACACACACACACACACACACACACACACACACACACACACTCACACGCACACTCACACACACACACACACACACACACACACACACACACACACACACACACACACACACACACACATACACAGGGAACAGATGCGTGCCTTCTAAATGCTCAGGCATATGTCCATCTACTCGTCCATCCATCCATCCTTTGATCTATCCACCCACACACATCCATCAATCCATCCATCCATTTACACACATGCATTTAAAATTTTTCATTGGCAAAATCCCACAAATTTAATCGGTTCAACAGAAAGCATGAAAGGAAGCAGTTATTAATCATGTTGTAATTGAGCTGATGTGTAATGTTGCCAGTGGAAGCATTGGTTTCTTTTACAGGATGTGCTGAAAGAGAGAATGCTCGCCACTCATAATCAGTGTGTGACAGAAACTATTTCTGTTCAAACATATGGGTGTGTCTCCCCTCGTTCTGGTTCGCTCACTCGCTCACACGCACACACACATTGACACACACACTAGCACACAAGAACACCACGTAGTCATCACACACACACACAAGCACACACATACACACACATATGTGAATGAGTGTGCATGTGTGGGTTGATACATGCCTGCCTGTGTTTGTTTGTGTGTGTGTGTTTGTAGATGGGATACATAATTATCCATTACAATTACAGGCGGATGTTTGTGACATGTGTGGGGAGTACATCTCTTCACATCCGTCTCTATGTTAGCATGCATGTGCAGTAAATCAACATGGTGAATATGGGAAACCAGCAGCCAACGCCAATCGCCACGTAACCGTTGTGACATACCATTCTCCACGTTGGCAAGGCGATGCATTAGGGGCAGCCACACCAGACACTGAGGGGAGGGGTCCGACATCAACGTATCCAGGAATGTGTTCAGGTAAACCTTTTTCTACCCGACCACCCGACCCGAGAACAGAGAAGAGCGTTAGGACACAAAGGAAGTCAACACACAACGTATATGGGCGCGGCAGCGGGAACTCGAA
This sequence comes from Molva macrophthalma, assembly GCA_027123675.1. Lineage (NCBI taxonomy): Eukaryota > Metazoa > Chordata > Actinopteri > Gadiformes > Lotidae > Molva > Molva macrophthalma. The sequence continues at coordinate 3,278,702 of JAOPJO010000147.1, read as the reverse complement.
CCGGCAACCCCATTTTTAACGCCATTCTTAAAGAATTCTCAAGGCATTGGGGAGGGAGGTTTATCCTGGAGAACCCCTGTCACTCTGTTACAGATTAATTTGAACAATCGACTTAACATGGCCTCACCTGCTGTGGGAAGCAGGTCCTAGCGGCCTGCTCGGTGTAGGCGAACGAAGGCCCCTCAAAGACGGCCATTGGCAACTTCAGAACCTCCCTCAGAAACTGGTCGAATTGGGAGTACGTCAGCACTCCCGCAGAATCTGATATCTGAGAAAAGATGTCTTCACACAGCCACAGTGGAGCACTTCAAATTAATCAGACTAATTGTCAGTTGTCCCGACAGTCGACTAATTGCGGCATTACACAAAGCAATCATCCCGTTTTCGCTGTAAAAACACATCAAAGCAAGGTTGTGATTCAAATCAATTATCGTGGTACACCAGCAAGAGTGTCCCTCCCTTTTTTATTCTTCACGAGCCACTGCTGCTGCTTCAACAGATTTTGTAGAATTATGTAATAGGCCGTGTGCTTCAGATTATGAATAATGACTTCTCCCAGCCATGAAGAGCAAAACCAGGGCTATTTCTCTGGGAACAATACCATCGGCAGACAGAGATCTCAAAAGATACCCGACTCTAATTAGTTTGCGTTAAGAATTCAACTGGAGTCTACGTAGACTCCAAGAACTGTGAAACTTTACAAAGGCAATTAATTCACACACTGCTTGCCACATCTGGCTAATCTTCAGTCAGTCATTTTCATTTCATTATGTCATGATTACAAATAATGAAACAATTACAACGTTTCTTACATCTTAATTTGTCCAAATATTTCCCTCCGCAGATAGTGGCGAGGGCCATCTTCACTACGAAGACAGAGATCTTCCCCAGTCCTTCCCTGAAATAATCAAACAGTAATACAGTAGGTTGAAGAAGTGTCACAAATCCAATAATTCAGAATCTCATTAAACGGTGTCCATAGCAACATTTTGCTAGCGAGTATGCAGGGTCAATCTCGAGATACACGTTTACATAATAAACTGCATCATTCTCAATGCGTATTCTCAACTCTTTTCACCTTGGGTTTACAAACACTGTCAATTAATACATACTTTTGTGTTACAGAAATAAAGTTTCTGATGACGATAGCGGGTCAGTGTGGATTCGCCATTAGGTCCGAGGTCATAAGTCACATAGGTCATTGGTGGACTTACGGGTCATAGGCGGCAAGCAGGAAGTTGAGCAGCAGGCTAACAGAGTGCTCCACTCCGATCTGGTGAGTGGTGGGCAGGCGCTTGTTGAGCTGGTAGAAGACGGTGGAGATGACAGCTTCAAGGCGCGCCACGCTGAAGTCGCTGTTGAGGTCTGCATTGTTGAGGCCGTTCTCGCGGAACGCTTCGATCACGTTCCAGATATCCACCAAGTGTACTAGGAATGAAATAAGACAGAAATGACAACAAGAACGACAAAGAATTAGGCCAAAAACTTAAGATTGAAAAGATGTGGCATTTAAAAAAAAAACTTGCAAACAATTTGTTTGCCATACTCACAGTTGCATTTCTTCTGCACAAATCTTAGTTTACAAGCCGTTCTGTACGTGGATAGTCTTATGGAATCCAACTCTTGAGCCCCTGTGAAATCGTTAATCTGTGGTTATGAACAAAGCATGCAGGTGTAGTTGCCACTAAACACATTGTAAGAACGCTAGAGCCCACGATGAGGTCTATCATCTGCTGAATTTTTCTTTTTTTTGTATTCTCAATGATTATTTTGAACACTGGTCGGGGGTCAGACACTAGATCTTCATCTTATTCACTCGTCTCCATAGAGGTTACAGTAAAGGATTAGTGGCTCCTTTATGGATGATGAGCAACACAGTTTGCCATATATCACACTGAAATGTGGAGCTTTCAGACAGGACCCTTCAAGAGCACTTACTCATCTCGACAAACAGTTGCCTTCTGTCTGCCATTGTGTGACCACTCTGTCCGCAATTTTCAATCATTCTGAGTGAGAGACAGAGAGAGAGACAGACAGACAGAGAGAGACAGACATAGAGAGACAGACAGAGACAGACAGAAGGTCAAGTAAAGATTCAGCTGCTGCTGCTGCTATTAGCAATCATTCAGTAATCAGGGAAATAAAAGGTGTTTGGCTGAATGTGCTTTGCTGATATTTCAGCTATGTTCCACAGACTTGAGTGAATTGATATTTACTTTCAACGGTACGGGGAATTTGACACCAATGATACTGTGTTTAATGTTCTGCCGCTTGGTATCTGCACAGTTAACAATAGTAATGTGGACACAATGGAGAGCTTTAAAAATGTGAACCTCAGCTCACTTTAACATGGTTCTTTTCTATGCAATACATATTTTATAATGATTCATCATTTAAGAATTCCTTTTATTAAACAAAGTCCCAGGGCGATATATTATGATCAATCATCTTCGATGAATGGTACAAACTTCTCATCAAGTTTTCAGCACAAAAAAAATTATATTAAACTTTTTTAATTTTTTTAAATTGATTTATTAATAATGAATAATCGGTACACTCAATTTTATCATGCAGTTTTCACTCTGCAGTAAAGTGGGAAAAAAGTGTTACGTAAGACAAGGACAACTCTTTCATAGAGACAGGGCGGCAGAGAGAATGCACACACCATGCCTCACTGCACTCTGTCCAAAGCAATCTAATACACCTAGTCATGTGGTCGGTTTCCATAGCAGCAAAGAACTCAGCAGCTCCATTCCCGTAAAACATGGCGCTGGTGAACATATTGCAGACGGCCAAAGTTTTTAGCAAAGTTTTAGTTTCTAATGGAGTAAATATCACTGCCTGCTATAATATAATGCTGAGGATTGATCTAAACAATTGGAAATAATAACTGGCATCAGACATCTATTTGTGTTAGTGCTTAAAATACCTATTATAGTCTCCTTGATGAATTGGTGTTTGTTTGTTGTTATAGGTGCAATAACACCATCATTTTGCAAGAGCAATTCTGCTGCTAGTACTTTTTTCACTTTCCCTATCATTCCCTATTTCATCATTTTCGTCATAGTTTGACCTAATGGTTGGCTACTGCAGTGGATTTACATGTTTGTGGAAATGTAAACCATTTGTAATTGCAGCATGATAAAAGTCATTCAATTGCAACCCGTTTTTATTTTTCATCTTTTTAATAAATACGCTAAAGTCTAGAGCAGATAATTGGGTTTGTATTTTGTAAGTTTCAGCAAAGACATGTTTTCCAGCTTTGCTTCAGATGTACTGGAAACAACAGCACTGCATACATGAAGGCCATGAATTTCAATGATAAATATATATTTATATAAATATCCAGGCCTATTAGATCACCAGCCAGTTTCCCAATATAACTATAAATACACAAGCACAGAGTACACTGTTTGGTATATAAACCCTTATATCATTTTACATGAAAAGCAAACTAAATATCTTGGTGTGAACTGTATACCCTCTAGCCAGCCACACATAGATAAGAAACCACCGATGACGTGCAAATCGGAATTGTAACACCAAAAAGAAAAAGAGATAAAACAACATACCCTTCCGACAGAACCATGGTTGCTCTCCTTGTCACTATTTCCCTGGCTCATACAAGGGTATGCACATTACAAAAACAAACAAATCCCTCAATCTTAACATAAACCTCTTATCTAACCAGAAGACATACACCACCACCACAACAACAACATAAACAACAAATGCTGTCCAGATTGTATGGGTTTCTCGCAGAAGATATCTGTAATTAGAAACGGTGCAGCCGGTTACACCAGGCCCAGTGTCCTCCTACCTCTATCTTTAACTATGGGCAAGAGAGCTCTACATTCTTCAAGGGCTTTGCTTGCTCTCCAGTTGCAGTTCCCTGTAACTCTCACTTGGCTACACACTACTTTCTACTCCTGTGTTTGTGTGTGTATGTGTGTGTGTGTGTGTGTGTGTGTGTGTGTGTGTGTATGTGTGTGTGTTTCTGTGTATGCGTGCGTGCATGCATGTGTGTGTGTGTGTGTGTGTGTGTGTGTGTGTGTGTGTGTGTGTGTGTCCCACTGCACATACACACCAGTAGAGACAGTGTAATGCCCTGTCAAATCTCAAACTTCAATTTGCCCATTTTCTTTAAATATTAACACCAGAGTCCACCAATGAACTATGTGGTCCAGATATTAAGCATTGCACTTTAGCACAGCACAAACATTGCCTTATTTGTCTGTTATTTGGACTACAGGGTCTATTTATGTAATTCCTCTGGAGAAAGAAAAAAGAAAACAGGACACATTGCTTTTCATTTCTACCCTCTTTCAGGAACTTGGAACAGGATTTTATACAATGCTCAGTCCTTGCTGGACTTCTCTGGCACACTTGTGCGCAGAGAACATTGCAGCTGTCCACAGCCCAGATCCCCCTCTCTGATTGGCTAGTGTTATTTTTACAACTTGAGTATAGACATGATCTACTGGCATGTTTTCTTACCCTTTGACAGATAACATGAATGTCGTTGACTTAATTTGCTCAAGAATGACCGAAATACCGAAAATTAAAATGCCTGTTGCCATTCATCGTTAGACTATTTATCAAATAATATAGAGAAAGTGGTACCAACCTATGAGGCCTACCATAGGGTCCCTATAGATCACCATGGTTTCAGTTAAAAAAAGACGAGTATTTTGGAGCCCCGTTGTTTAATGTGTCTGCAGTGACAGGTCAATGACTTACACTGCATTTTATTACATTGTTGTTGGTTTTTTGTTTTGTATAAAGCAGTAACAACTGTCAGCTCTAATAAAAATAGTAGCTAACTATAGCCTTTTTTTGTAATAGGAATCCCGTGAAGTTAAAATATAAGAAAACAAGCCCTGTAGGTGCCAGTGCACTGCCTAAAAACACTATACAGCATACAGCCTGTGATTTAGGATCTGTTCAAATTTGCCTTAGGACTTCTAAGCCACTGCACGTCCCAAAGAAACATTGTAAAAGACCGTTTCACACACTTTAGCTCTGAAATATAAAATCTAAAGGAAAGGCAGCAACAGGCAGCTTGGGCACTGTGCGTGTAGGTACGTCCTGTGAGCATCACCACCTCGGCACACACAGCGTATCGCCTTTACGAGCGACAAAGGAGGTCTAAAAGAATTACAGATCTACCTACATCCCGTTTCTTAACGCAACTATATTCTATCATACAGGTACCCTAGCATTAACAACATGTCAAGTAACTAATTTTAACCACAGTGGTAAAGTAAGTACGCAAATGGTCGCTTCTACACCATGATGTCCAACTGCAGCGCACTTGCCACAAGACTCACCACAATTTCGAGGCATGTCACGCAACATCACTGTTTACATCCAGGAATTCACTGATCACTCGTGTTTAGAACGGTCTGATTGATCAAGATTTCTTTGGTACATTATCCATCGTCACTGAGAAAGCCATTATCACTACTGACCGTCGGCGAGCGATGGTTATGCTATGGAAATGTTCCGAGTAGCGCAGAGCAGAGAGACAAGCGTATGCTGCCTCTAGTATGTAGCCTTTACGATGACGTAATGCGGAATCTCTTCACGTTCATCAGTGTGGACTTGGACTTCTAGTATTAAACTTGAACAGAAAAGTCAGAGCATGAAATAGGTTGACGTCTTTAAGCCAATGTTGCAATGCTAACCCCAGAATATCTACTATCATGAAACTAATTATTATAAATATATATTATATATTATATATAATCCATAGATACATCATGTAACCATGGTGTCCTATTTTGGAGATTGCGTTTGTTATACATTTGTGGTAATCCAATTATACACATTTTCTGAACCTGAAATAGAGAAACGGTTTGCATCTCTATTATATTCTACTACTGTAGGCTACAGTCCAAATAAAATACTACTCCTGTCTCATGTGGGCTGCTGTCTGCATTACAACTAGATTTGTCACATTTTAAACAAATTTACATCTTACCTTCATAATTTAGACTAGGCCTACCTTTTAGGGCATCAACCTACCGAATTTCACTTATTATAGGCCTCTTAAATCCTATTATTTTTTATTGTTAAATTATTAATTATCAGTTGCATACGGGCGAGGACCTTCTTTCCAAAATATGTACAAATAGATGATTTGTTTATTTTTTAAGTAAGTTCCTGATAGGTCATACAAGAGCCATTTAGAGATAACTCTCTAAATACTCTCTAAATAGCTCTGGGTCATCCATGCTAAACGAAAATGCACACTCAAGTGATAGCCTCCTCTTGAATGCACCTCAAACACAGCCCTTTGTTGCTAAGCAACCGCAGCATGGAAGATTGACAGCAGGTTAACGCGGTGTGTATTAACCACTCACTCTTTTACTGAAGTTGCAAAGCTGTCTCACACTGACAAAACGTCATAACAAAAGAGACATATATCAAGGACACACGGGATTAAATATACAAGTGCCGAAATCAGGAGCATATTGCAAGTAAGTTGATCAGCTTTTTGCTTTCACTTTCCACCATGACAACCACCCCCTGCCAGCTCATTAACTGGCCATTAACTATTTAACACGAGGCTTAACGTTGTTTCAGACAGGTTTAACTACACATGACCCCGCCATGATAGAGGAAGTAGCCTTGTAGTAGTAGTAGGACTTGTAGCCTGACTTAGATTTGTAGCTACAACAGCTTCATTGTATATTCAATTTATTTATTTTCAGATGCCTTGTAGCAATCTTAATTGAAATGTGAATAATTCTCCACGACGGGCTCTGCTTGTTGAGAAAATAGAGCGATGATGTTCGTGTTGTGGTCCTAATTTTGCAGGGCATGCCTGAGGTTGAACATACAAGATTCCCTTCAAGGGAGGAAAGACCAAATCCACAAGGTCAGTGCGTGTGTTTGATCTGTTGAATATCAGCTATGTATTTGAAACTAACGTTACAGGTGGAGGCTACTGAATTCCCCTCTACTCAAAATGGTGGTGGAGCAACTTTCATCACTATCATGCAACTGGAGACCTAGCCCATTGTTTATGCTCTGAGGTTAAACGCTTTTCAATAAAATACAGTATGTAGGATACTATTCAGGGGTAGACCTACCTGTATATGAAGTAACGTTAGGTCCCTATAGTATATTCAGCATATTCCTCAACATCAAATGTTTAACCTTTGCTAATTATATGTTGATGATGTCCTATTCATGTTGTTTTGCTAATATGCAGGGTAGTAGAGTAGTTAGTAGAATGTATTCCCACAAAGGCCAATATTCCCTTATTCGATAGAGTAAACAAGACTATACCTTCTTTGTTTTTTTTAACGACTGTCTCCATCGCTGCAGCTTTGCCTGTTTGCCGGCAGATGGTGACATTTTATAGCAAAGAAATGTGCAGTTGCGTTTGCCTTTGTGATTATTTCTGTGCTCTTTCTACTCTAAAGTTCTGAAGGATCATGGACCAACAGAGAGCCAACCATTTAGCAATGAGGGTGAAGTAGCCTATATTTTCCTTCATTTTTTAATCGACTCCATTTTCTAACCTTTATACTCAGACCAATTAAATGACTGTAACCCTATTCATCAATTACACTAATAATCCATTATTAATGATTGCTAATGATAGAAAATATGACAGACTCCATATGTCATTCATTTAATGGTGAGATGTTGGTTGTATGTGGCTTTGCATGGTGCAGGCTAACTCGAAATTCGCAGTCATGCAGTGTCCCTATAATTGCAATGTTTCTCGTCTCTGTAGATCAGGGAGATCTTCAAGCAGTCTGCCCCGGCAGACGTCGCAGTTGTGCCTTGGTTAACACTCCCTCACCATGTGTCAACAAAGCTATTTACCACATCCAGGAGCTGAAGAGGAAAGTGGAGATTTGGTGTCAACAGGTAAACTGTTGATGTCATATGCAATCATACACATGAGAGGTCAGAAACCAAATTTCTTAGTGGGGAGTGAAAAATGTAATCTCAGAAATTTATTTGATTTGTCTTCCTCTTCTTCCAGCCGGGAAAGAATATTCCCCACTGGACTCCAGACAAGAAGCAATTCAGCAAAACATTCAGGTGAAGCCTCTGCATTCAATGTCCCTCTTTAGTAACATATTATCACTATTCTGTCTGCATGGTGATATCCTGACTGTTGATTCTTTCTTGTCCTTGGTTTCATACCAGTGACCCAGATGCGGGATCCATCATATCTACAGAGTTATACATCGAAGGCATTGGACTTAGCTTAAGGGGTGATTCTTTTTTACAATCATTTTATCTCGCTGTATCTGTGTTTTTATAAACAGACAGGCAATACACTTGCAGTCTTTGTCAATCTTTTTTAAGAAAACCTTGTCAGAAACACTCTGTGTCGCTGATGACCTATTCAAATTCATAGCTAACTTGTCATAGATAACTCATCAGCATGTAGCGTCATGCTAAGCCTTGATGCTAAATGCCACCATGCTAATCATTATACATTACATAACAGCACGTGGCGGGAGAGATAACGGTAACTGTGTCTGGAGGTACAGGCAGTGGCCCCTGGTCCCCCCTCCGCAAGGAGACCAGCGATGTCCTGGTGGAGGTGATCTACCTGCTGGAGCGGCTGGAGGCGGACCGTCGGGATGCGGAGGACAGCCTGCTGAAGGAGAAGGGGCGGAGGAAGCGCCTGGAGAAGAGACTCCATAGCATCGCGCTGTGGAAGCAGCACGAGCACGCCGCCGTCGTTCAGAAAGGTCAGAGGATGATGTCATTCTGATGGTTCTGGGTGGCACTCGCTAGGAAGGTTGAGTAGATCACCTGGCAACAAGAGCCTGCTGCTTTTGACTCATTTTGCTAGCAGCACTTTTATGCAAAGCATCTTATGGTGAATAAAGATGCATGTTGTTAAGGAGCAAGGAGAGGTTGAACATACTGCGTCTGTAACTCTTTACAATAAGGTTACATTAATAAAACATTAAATAACATTAGTTATTACAGTAATAAGCATTAACTACTAAAGGTAATGGTGTTCATGTTAGCTAAGTAATTAATTTATCCATTATTTGATAGGGTTAGCCCTAACCCTAACCCTAACCCACTAATCCTAAACCCTAACCCTAACTAGAGTAACTTTAACTAACAAGAACTGAACTACAATACAAAAACCTAACCATAACCCCTATGCTAATGCTATATAATTATGCTTATTACTGCATTAACTAATATTAGTTAATGGTTAATTAATGTACCATTATTGTAAAGTGTAACCCTTACGTCTTGCCCAAGGATGCCCACAGGCTAGACTGGACACTGGGACATCAAACGCAATACCTTTCCCCTCGGAGTCACTAACCATTACACTATCTGGGTGTGATCATTAGCCTCTTAGCAGGAGGTGAAACCATTACTGCTCCTGTTTCCTTGTATCTTTGACATAGCTGTGTGTGCGTTGGTTATTTTGATGCATTAACATTTGACTATGATGCTCTAGGAAAGTGCAATACAAACACAGGTCTTTTTCTATCCCTATATGTCATGTCTCCGTGTCCTTCACGCATTTGCAAAAACACTCCAGACTCCAGCGATCATAGCCATTACCACTCCATTCACGTGTTAATTTAACCAAATATTTGGTGTTTATATAACAACGTATTCATGTGTTCGTATAACGTTATCACGTGTTCATATAAATAAATATATCAATGTATTCACCTGTTCTTACAATGGATTCACGTGTTCATTTAAACACGGATTCACATGTTCATATAACGTGTTCATATAACAATGTGTTCATGTGTTCATATAACAACGTATTCACGTGTTCAGTTAACAACGTATTCGCGTGTTCATAAAACAATGTATTCACAGGTTCATTTAACCACATATTCATGTGTTCATATAACTCGTTCATGCATTCATTCCATCAGAGCATGAGACGTGCATCCAGGACATCAGCGAGCTCAAATGGCACCTGAGACGCCGGCGAGAGGCAGTGGAGTGTCTGCAGGAGAAGCTGGCAGGCCTAGAGTTAGTGAACGGACGCCTGCACGAGGACATCGGCGCGGTCCAGAAGCACGGCCCCCTGCTCAGGGAGAAGATGGAACAGGAGACCCGCCTCATGGAGGAACTCACTGCAGCTCTGACCCAGGTCAGCTCTCTGGAACCGTTGGGGTTCCAGGAGGGATTTCAGGATTTCAGGTGTCACGCATGGTGGCTCAACCCGCTAGTGTGATACGAGTGACTACAACCTTGTAGCGACCCAGGTTTGATTGCGACCTACGGTCCTGTGTTACATGTTATTCCCTCTCTCTCAACCCACCTTCCTCGGTCTCTCTTCACCTTCTGTTGTAATGTCCAGACCTGCAATATCAAGCATGATGATAATGTGGATGAATATAAGCATGTCAAACTATGAATGAGGAAAAATAACAACTTTATAAGTATTGCATTTATCCACAACTAACATGAAAAGTCAAATTGAAAAGTCAATCTACCTATCCATTAAATTGGTGTTTTTTTCCTTCGGTGGGAGGGCTTTCTACCATATTGTGGCTTTGTTGAGGAAGGTACAGGGAGGGGTCACGGAGTGGTTGAGTGGTCTGGCGCGCTCTCCTGGGGAACCATCTGTGTTCTGTGTACTCCAAACCTGTGGCTCTGAATGTGAATCTAGTCAACGCTATGGGGTGCCATCTCAACCGCTCTCTTTTCCTTTCTAACTGTTCCCACTGTCTTTTTGTCCACAGTGTAATGCTTTAGTGTGTCTGACAGATCGGAAGACATTAGCAGTAGGAGGTCGTTGTTGTGTTAGTATTTTATATTATTTATATTAGCGCTGATATTCGTGTTGGTATATGAACATCTGCCCTAATCAACAACCCGAATAAAGCTAAGATCTACCAGTATCATCAAAAAATCTATGCAGGTTTATGTATGCACTGAAAACAATACTGATGGCCAAGTATCTTTCCAGATAAATAGCATCGCTATTTTAATGCTTAGCTTTTCCCTCATGAAATAGAGTTGTAGTATCAGATGAATTTTCTTGAACTCTTTCTCACGAAACATCAAATTGTTTTAAATTGAACTCAATCACTGTCATCTCATTTGCTTAAATACCGCAACTTTGTTGTGTTTTTTTTTTGTTTGTTTAGGCTGATAATGTTCATGCAGAGACAAACAGTGATCTCCAGTCATTAAAGGAAGAGCTGGGGAAGATGGAGGCAAAGGCCAGTAAAGAAAGGGAAGCCATTAACTCTGACCTGAAGGCCATCAGGACCCAACTGGCCACCCGATTGTGAGAAATCAACAGCTTTTATTAGCTATTAAGAAATGCTAACTTTAAAAAGCAACCTTTAAAATACTCCTGCCTCCCCTTTAAAACACAAAATGGGACTGTGTAGTTTATTAATTGTAATAAATTGTCATTTTTATTTGAATACATTTGTTATTATTACATTAATATTATCATCACTCGGGCTGATAACTGGTTTTATTTCACCCACTTGACAATGAAATATATGTTTTTTGTTTTGTTTTTAGAGAGGAGTCGAAACAGTTGAAGGCACTTTGGGAAATACATTGCATTCACTTAAAGGAGACGGAGCAGTTAGTGGCTCTGAGGGAAAAACAGTGTGCCACTATATTGAAGCGTATTCCTGAAATGGAGGAGCTTGAGTCAAGTGCAGGCGAACAGGTAATGGAGACGACAGTGTAATGTGTATACCTGTGCATAACATTGGAAGAGTTGCTGTGTAAAATATAGCAGATTGCTAATGTACTTTGCGGATTCAATTGCAGGTTTTGGAATTGGAAATCGAAATTGGAGAAGAGACGAGGAAAATCGAGAAATTAAGAGAACAACTTACTAAGTTGCACAATGATATTCAGCAAACTGTAAGTAATCTCATTAGTGTCTAAATGATATCACCCTCCCCCCCAACAAAAAAAACTCATTATAATGACATGTTCACGCTCTTCCCTTGTATTAGCGCTTGTTAGCACTGCTGCTTTTGTTCCCTAATAGAGGTTCGCTCAGTGCGTTAAGATCCTCAATAGCACTGCCAAATATAGGGGCCTAATTACCATCACAGCCACACATGATACCAAACAATACACACTCAAGCTAACGGCCACTATTATTACAACAAACGAAAGAGTCCGAGTGTCAGCTCGCGTCTCCAGTGTTTCTGTCTGCTATCACACGGCCAGAAGCTTGAGGGTGAGGCGGAGGTCACCCGCTTGGAGGGTGCACTCCAATCCAAACGCAAGGAGCTCACAGTGCTCAGGGAGGAAAACCTCCAGCATCAACTGGAAGCGGACAACCTCATGAAGAAAATATCGGAGAGGTCGGTCCTCTCCAATTGCTTCACAAGATTCCTTCTACTCCTACCTTGTCACGTGGTAATCTGCGCGTTGGCCGCACGTGTCTCTTCTATGTGTCGTTTGCGTTGCTGATTGTTGATTTCCCCAGCGAGAAGGCGGTGAGGCAGATGCAGAAGGACAAGAAGCTGATGCTCCAGAGGATCAGGGAGAAAGAGGAGCAGAGGGACGCGGCCCAGGGGGAGGTGACACAGGTTGTGGCCCGCCATGCCGCCACGAAGGCCCGGCTGGAGGAGCAGGAGGAGATTGCCTTCAAGGAGGAAGAGAAAGCCAGGGTGGGCCCCAGTTGAAGCCCATGTTAAACACCATGTTGTATTCGAGTCCCTATTGACTGAGATTTAGGAAGAGGGTTATATCCAAAGGGTCTTAGAGTATTCAGATGCCTGTCATTATGGAGCAGGTCGGGTTTAGGGCATCTAGCTTACTAGGCTACTGGGCTATTGACATTGGGGATCGAACCCAGAACATTGAGGCTGGGAGTCGAACACTTGGGCCACTACACTGTTTTGTACCGTATTCATTGTACATTGTTTGGACATTGCATTCACACAGAAAGCAATAGAGCACCTGAAGAAGGAGCTGACAGACAGGATGAAAGACCGGGCCCTGCTTCAGGTACATTCTTTTTCTAATGTTAACCATTGTATCATATATGCGTATCTACGGGCTGTTATTTGCATTGCGGCTTAGCCACGATAGTGCATTTAAACCCTTCCAGGAGATTTAATATTTCATATTTAATTTCTGTTGAAGAGTTTAAGACCAAACTTCCATCATGCGCTGCCATGTACCTTTTTTGTGTGTGTTATTTTCATCTTCCTTCAAGCATAAACTTGGGGAGTTTTTTTATGTGCTCTGTTTTACTGTCTTCTATCTCAGAGCCAATGTGCAATGATCACTGAAGAATTACAGCGGGAGCGGTGGAGCTCAGAGCTGGCCAACCAGAAACTACACCAGGAACACGAGGAGGCAGCCGCAGCTACCAGCGAGCTGGAGACACGCGTTGAGGGGCTGAGGAGACTGTCCCATGAGAAAACCCAGGTATTACAAATTATTTAAGAAGACTTTGGTATAAAAAAAACGCAAACATCATTGTCTTTATACAAAGGTGTCGGTATAAAGCCAGCTGCTTATACTTCACATATATTCATTCTTTCAGAAAATTAAGAATTTGAGAGAATGTTTGAGGGAAATGCAGCGTAAACACCAGGAGACTTCGGCCGAACTTGAAAAGGAGAAAAACCTCAAAGTTGACCAATTGAATGCCATGAAGGTGAGTCCAGCAATAGTAGAAGGGTCATCAGACACTATACGGATAAAAAGTTACAATTCCTGAAATTGGAACTTCTCTGTAGGTTTGCTCATGAACAAACTGTGACAATGGCTATGACAATGGCTGTGTGTAATTGGAGTTGCACGGATATATTATTCTCACCCTTATGCTTTGTTTGTAGGAGTCATACAATGCGACTACAGAGAGATTTGACTACGCTCTGAGCAGGATTAGTGACCTGACAAACAAGTCCAATGAATACAGAGAGTCCTCACAAAAGATGGCGAAAACCACCAAAATCCTCGGAAAAGACATTGAACAATTTCAGTAAGAGCCTTTTTTTTGTATGACAGTGAATCTTAAAAATGATATTATCCCTGAATTGAGATCCATCATTGACCACTTAACGCAAAAAGTCACCACGTTACAAAAAAAAACATGTTAATGGCCTCTAGACGGACTGAGTCTGGCTCATTATTAATGACGAATTAATTTTCTACTTTCAGGAGAGTTTTTGACGTGGTGGAATTCCAGTACCAATCAGCGGTCGGGCTAATGAACACTTTGCAGTCAGATATGAATAACTGTCTGCAGAGAACACAGCACTGTGAAGGCGTCCACGCAGCTCATTTTGCGGCGAGACAAAGGAAAATGGAAGATGCAAAGGTAACTCGACACGTTACCACTCTGTCACAGTGTGTAACTCGACACGCATCGCCAGGAAGTACCGCCATACGCCGTAACACACCTTATTTCCCCCCCCCCCTATGTCAAATAATACTGTGAAATAATACTACAAGAAAACAGCAAGTGAGAGAAATCTTTCATTGTTTCTGTATTTGTGGATTAGTGTCAGCAAATGACTTGTCACAATCCTTTCCCCTTAAGATGCTGGGCTGTTTTTTTTTCTTCCTTTCTTTCCTTTTTACTGAGAAGAGAAAAGGGCTGAAAGCAATTAAAATTACAAGCCATGGTCCATCTTGTTTAAGTGCTTTTCCCCACAAATGACAACTCACTGTTCTCACGCCGATCGCCATGGCCCAATTTGATGATGCGTGTCCAGGTAGGATGCCTGGCCCCCTCACTGACCCACAGATCCATATTTACCACAACAACAATCAGAGTCCAAGCTTATATCTCATAACACGTAAAAAAAAAAGGCAATCTGATGCTCGCTTTAATGTATTCACCCTGAAAAAAATGCTTATTCCAAACGCAAGGTACTGAGAAACCCCAATACAAACCAAAAAAAAACAACGACACCCTTTTGCGGTAGAAATCCTGATTTATTTAAAGTTTTCATCTGCAGGGATTATCAGCCCCAGACAGAGGCTCTCTCTCCGCTGATGGGGGTTTCACATGGCTTATCTAATGTGAAATCACCATGTGGTATATAGTTTCATTAAACGGTGATCAAGAATGCATTAGTTCAAAACAAGAAAAGGCAATGGAGCCTACGCCGCCATGCATCCAAGTGCAGCAACTTTAAGGAAGTTGTTGGCGTGAGACAATTTGAGAATTAGAGAAGTCTTCCTCATAGACACAAAAAAACCCCATTAGCCAGATCCGAGTTAGCCATGCAGAAACACGGGAGGGCGGGGGTGGGCGAAGGGGGGGGTTAGTATTTTCACTTGATGAAATAAAATGGAAATAACAATGCTCCTTTACCAAATAAAAGGAAACATAGCAGTGGTGAAATTGGTTATTTTAATCAAGGAGACTAATATAAAGTTCTCTTAATGTGTGCCATTTGCGTATCGCGCTAGGCCCACCGGAGCACTCAGATATGCTGCACTTGGAGGTCCAACAAAAAGGTATTTCAGATATATGACATTGCATATCTAGAAATCCTGGCTCTGTTGTTAGCCTCGTTACCGGTGGTGTATAGATAGATATTGATTTCAGGTGGTGGAAGTTTCAAAGTAGACGTGTTTTATTGAAGGTAAATCTCTATTAGTAGTGGAATTGTCCTTTGCTAGGGCCTCCGTGAAGCCAATTGCCAGGTATTAGTGTTATTATAATGGGTAGTGCATCAACAACAGGAAATGGTACTTCGTGGCAGGAAGTGGGGCTATTTTTTGTGCTCCAAAGAGAGAAACTCCAGCATGGCACCGCTGTGAAGACTGCTGAAAGTCATGGGAATGTATCAGATAGCTTTTTCATACTTCTGCCTATCCATTGTCAGTATATATGGATGATGAACTTAAAAAGCAAACAAACTAGATTTAATATATTCATTTAGTTGGTTAGCATAAACAGGTCATCTCCAACCCCCTTCCAAAAAGTGTCAACGTATTTATTATTATACGGTTTTTTTTAGAGATACCAATCTGTTAATGTGATCAGAGCTTGTCGCTTAAAAACGAGGACAAAGTAAACAATTCAAACTGCCGACGTGATCAGTTTCTTATGGGCAATGAAGTGTAATTTGTTCCATTTACACTTCACCACGGCATCAGATGGGCTTTGTCAGTGCTGCATGGAGTAATTAAACCTGAAATCAATAGCAGGCATTTGTCATGTTTACAGCCCCTCTTTCTGCTGGGTTAAACCCATCACTTTAGTGCTGTTCTGTTTTACTGCAGAGACACACTCCATTATGTCTGCAGGTAGAGTTGAGATATGCACCAGCCACGCATCCCATACTCGGGGAAATGATGTTCCGATGGAAAGGGGACATGCAAAGAGACATTTATTCATCGCAATTTATATGCCCGGTTTCACTGAATAGTGTCCGGTGCAGGGTTTTTTATTTTTCGTATTCTTTTTTTTTTTTTGGGCCTGAAATTTGGTTTGCCCTTAGGTAGACAGTTCCCACACAGAAAAAGCAAAAAAAGAGTGGGCTTTTATTCTCTAGGACTTCCACAGTTTTAGCTCAGGCAACACGTCCTTTGTAAATTCAAGCTTTGGCTACATCTCCAATATGTCTATTGCCTACTTATTTTTACAGAGCATGTCATCTTTTAGTTTTTTATCCAGCCTGTATTGAACACTACGCGCGGGGAGTCATGGAACTGTGATCTATAGATGTGATCAGTTGGTTAAGCACCTGGCATCCTAATAGAGAGTCTAACATGCTGCCTCTGCAAATATTTACTGTTTGTGTGTCGAGGCAGCTTGTCTCAGGCAGACCTGACAGACCTATCACAAACCTTATGCCACCTGTCATAGTATGAACCACTGTTTGAACATAGGAAGCGTGAACACAGGGACTTTGACCATAGTATTGAGATTTGAGTGGGTTTGGAATTCTATGACATTGTGATCCAAACTCAAAATACCTATTCATCTTGACTTTTGGAGATTTGCAGGTATAAGTCCTTTGGCTCTTGCTAAAATGTGTGTGTTGCCATATTGGCCTGGTTGATATGCTACTTATCAGACAGAAGATGTCGATTTTAATTTAGCGCCGACAAGATGGCCGCCCAACCAAGCTGTCCTTGAGTTGCATGCCAACACTTTTTATTGTCACTACGGGTGCACTGCTCTGCTCTGTCCTGGTTCTAAAATAATATTCTAATATATCACTCAAAGGAACATTTGGTATTTATTTACGATTATTTATTTGCCCCATTTAGAAAGAAAGATATATATTTGTTGTCCATTTCCTATCAGAGACACTACAATGTGTTGCCCTGTTTACATAGGAGGCCCTGAAACAGGCGCTTCAGGACAACAACGATTTAGCCCACGAGTACAGCGACCTGCAGCCGACTCTCCTGTCGGCCAAGAGGGAGGCCGCGTGCGTGTTGGACCAGAGGAACTGCACAGAAGGGTCCTTTCACTTCCACACACAGGTAGCCTCCTTTTACTTCCCCTCGCGTTGATGTCAAACTATACGGTGTCATCATTTCCCTTCATTTGGACCTTTCGAACCTTTGCTCCATCTTCTGCATTCTTCTACCTTCGTTCTGTTCTGCTCAGTTCTATTCCCTCTCTCTCTCTTTCTCTCTCTCTCTCTCTCTCTCTCTCTCTCTCTCTCTCTCTCTCTCTCTCTCTCTCTCTCTCT
>JAOPJO010000147.1:3208564-3218806 GCA_027123675.1 Molva macrophthalma | reverse complement strand
GTGTTGGATAAGGAGAAACTGATTTCTTTAGGAAGAGGTCGCTCTATTGTACAACATGTCTTTTGTTGGCAGAATGAAAAGAACAGAGCAGAAATTCAAGAGAGCTATGTCGCTATGGAAACAACCGCAAAAAGAGAGAGAGAGAGTGAGAGAGAGAGAGGAGCTGGAAATGTAGCTGTTTGTAGAGACGGACACACATTTTTGTCTTTTTATTCATTTATTTGTGTGTGTGTGTGTGTGTGTGTGTGTGTGTGTGTGTGTGTGTGTGTGTGTGTGTGTGTGTGTAATGCTTATGATGTGTGAACGGATGGTGAATGGTACAACATTGTCTTAAAGAGGGACATTGTACAGGGGTTGCATACAGGTCCTCTTTGCATCATTCTTTTATCAGATTTTTCCTTTTTTCTTTTGAATTTCTCACATTTCCCAAATGCCCACAGCAACATGCTCAGGTGCTTAGATGCTTATTATACTAAGAGATATGACCCTGTTCTTTTTTTAACTCCAGAATGCAATAATGATGTACTAGTTTGGCTCGCTTTACTGCTCACGCTAATAACCGCTAAAGAATGCCGGCTAACGCTTCACCACTCGGTAAGATACTTATTAATAGGGGACCCCTTCATTGGATTTTTCACATCGTTTTTTAACCACTCTTTAATTTTATATATATAAATATATATCCTTTCTCTAAAATCCTATCCTATACCTATGAATATTAAACCATATGAATCTGTTAGCAGGGATGAGGAGTTTATCATATCCTTTATGGGGACAACATAACGAGCACTGTAGGATGAGAGACATAGCAGCAGATGGAGAGAGAGTGAGACCAGAGGACTAATGGGGTCTGTCTGAATACGAGAGGCCCTGCCCTCTTCTACCTCAGTAAAAAGGGAGCAGCCCTAAGATCTATTTCATGCTCTATTTCTGGCCCTGTCTTATCCTCCAGTATTAGCACCATATGGCCCAATTTTGTTTCCAATGTTTTATTAGTATATGCCTATCTTGATTTTGTTTGACAATATGGCAGTGTTTGTCCTAGTATTATCAAAGGGCAGATAAGCTGTACTGTCTGTAACTAATGAGTTCAAGTGATGGCTGCGCATATGAGGCGATATAGGCCATGCAAATGAACTCCTTGATCATGTCATACTTCTCTGGTTCGTGCAACCTGTTGCGTGTGTTAATGTGCAATTTCTGCGCCGTATTATATTGCCCATTGATTACACCCATTTATTTCTGCTGGAGTCCATAGTTGAGCCTGCTATATATGCCCACTCAGTCTATCTTAGGCCTATAGACTGGTACATTTTTCTTTTCTGAAAAGAAGATGCCATATCAAGTAAGGAAGATGCCATATAAAGTAAGGAAGATGTATTTCTCTTTGGTAACCCTTTAGATTATGGAACAATATTAACCATTAATTAACATTAGTTAATGCACTAAGCATTAACTTAGGGTTAGGGCCTTGCCCTAACCCCTATGCTAATGCTATATATTAATGCTTATTACTGCATTAACTAATGTTAATTAATGTACCCTAACTGTAAGGTGTTATTATTTCTGATATCGATTCAAATCACTTTAAAAAATGTCCCCATCCATCGTGTTTCTGTGGGAGGGGGCTGAGCAAGTGTGCTTCGGCACGCGGTATTCTGTGCGATCTCTTTAAATATAGGTGATACCACTGAAAGATACGCGTGCCTTGCATTGTCAAATCAAGTCGCTCACACAGACAATCACGTTTACAAATTGCCATTAAGTAGCTTCAGTTGCTTCTATCTTTCACGAGATATCAGGTGTCGAATTTTCCCGCGCGAGAAGATGCGTAAAGTTTGTTTGTAGGGCGTGTTTTGGATCACTTGATGGAAAGAAAGACGTTTTTAGCTTACTGACAAACTGAATTTGGATTTGGATTTTGAAAAATACATGGATTTTTCACCTGTTGTGTATAGAGATGCGCGTGTATTAAAGCGTATCGAGAGCTTCTTGTGATGCGCTTGTACCAGTTGGAACAGATGGGATGACAGAGATCGCAGCATCTTTGCAGTCTGTGCCATTAACTCTTCCCCAAGTAGATGGATATGTCTTATTTTCCATTTCCACTCATTATCTAAATGAAAAAGAAATCGTTTTTCGACTGGATATGGCGTTATAGGATACAACAACTTTTGGTATTCTTGGAAATTCTTAAAACCAGTCGGTTGTGAATCTAAAAAAGTGATTTGTTTTTTCGCCAAAATCGACGCGGCGCTGGCGAAGGCTTTTCTTTGTGAGAATCTAGTTTACTTTCCTTCCTCTGCCACTTTGAGCCATCGCTATTTCTACTATTTCTCCTCAGAATGGCTCGGTTCGGAGACGAGTCTCAGCCGAGCACCATGGATTCTGGAGACGGGGACGTGGAGGGCGGCGGAGCAGAGGGACAGGACGCGGTTTCTGCTTCGGGAATGTCCGGGTCCCTGAAGCAAGCCAAGGCTCAGAGGGCTCGGACGATGGCTATGTACAACCCCGTCCCCCACCGGCAGAACTGTCTCACAGTCAACAGGTCACTGTTCATTTTCGCAGAAGACAACTTCATCCGGAAATACGCAAGGAGAGTCATTGAATGGCCATATCCTTACGCACAGTATATATATTTTATATTATTATTATTTTATAATTATATATATTAAAATATATATATAAATATATGTGTGTGTAAACGCATGCCCACAGTTCAACGGAAGCAATCACAAATATACTCATTGCCATTCATCCCTCATTTTATCTCATCATTAACAATAGTTGCTTATTATTCAGTCAGGAGATGTAATGTAAGACTTGTAGATAGTTTATTTGTTTAACTTCATCATCAAATTCAATTTTTTTTACTGTATTCAAAATACCTCACCCCCTTACACTCTCTCTCTCTTTCTCTCTCTCTTTCTCCCCCCTGCATCTCTCTCTCTCCCCCTCTCTTTCCTTATTTGCCTATGATCTCAATAGGCAATAGTTCATCCCTGCAGAAACCAAAGTGTGTAGGCTACTAGCAGAGCCTCAACCCTGTTATATAACTCCATACAGTAAGCAGAGAAGTGAACAGGTTCTACGTAAGGCTACCGCGTTGGGGTTCTGTGCTTTGTGCTCCTCCTCAAACTATTACTGCTCCTTTGGCTTAGAGACAACACAGTTAGCCTGCAAGCAAGCATGTGGGAGAAAGCACTGGCTGAAGCTGGGGGTGGGACGTAGGCCCAATTATGTCTTTACTGCTCACTGGAATATGAACTTGGCCATGAGTAGGTGTCAGTACAAATAGGTGCATTGTTTGGCTGTTTCCACTGTGGAAACAAACCATTCATTAATTGATTAACTACAATTCGTTAGTTAGACCCGGGACCACATTCCCATAGACTGGAGAACACAATGCTTCACTCTAGATTAACATCTTAATTAGCTTTAATACAATTGTACAGAAGAGGCATAAACTAATCTAATATAGTTTTTATGTTTTCATTCAATTCAGTTATCATTATTCCTATTCTAGCTCACAAATATAGAACCATATTATATTTGATGACATCAGTGCTGTTGCATTGCTTTTGATTGCACATCCATCCGACCCATCCTCCATGCATCCTGCGTGTGTCTTGCTGTTATCTAACCACAGGCTCTGTGTGTGTGTGTGTGTATGTCAGTGTGTGAGTGTGTGTATGTGTGTGGGAGTGAAGCTGAGGGTCAAGCCTAGCTGGCCAAACACATGCAGCAGCAGCAGTTGCAGGACTGTTCTGTTGCTTCAGTGTATCTTGCAGCCTTGGCGTTGATGTACTGTAGCTCTCATGGTATGATAATAAAAAAGCAAAATAAAGTCCAGCTGTGATTGGATAGGCCATGGATAATAGATAGACCCGGTTTTATGGGTTATGATTGACACCTGGTTAGTGGTGGTAACTAGAACGATAGTTATAGTGTTGTTGGTGATCGCAACTTCATCGTCGCGGTTGTTGTTTTCCCTCGTCTTTGACTAGTTTGAGTTGTGGCGAGGAGGATTTGTCGTTTTGAGTCACCAAGGGTGCCAACGGCCCTCCTCTCTGAGCTAGTGACCCCATTTGTTACTCAGAAAAAAAAGGAAAACTGATAATAGAGGCAGTGTCTCGTGGGGATGTAGACTTGTGTGCAATTGGAAACTCTCTATAGATCTATACACACAAACCACCAAAGGGATATGTGCATTCACAATGTATGCATTTTCACAACATGCCCTCACTTCACATATACCTATACAAATATACATAAACACACAGGCAAAAACACATAGTCTTACAGATGCAGGGCATAGTGTGAGTGTAGAGTGTAAACAGCTGTCCCCATAAATGTCCCAGCAATTGGGGAATAACCGCAGAGTTATGCAGTGTTTTACCTACTGCATCAATACTGGTTAAACGTGGCTCAACACGTTTACTCAGGCCAAAGTAAAAGGAAACGCACACTTTACTCCTTCAAATCCCTCCACCTCCCCAGTGAAGTATTACTTCGTAAAGCAAGTTACCATGGATACTGCGTTCTTTCTTGCAGATTGCTTGCAATACCAGAGAAAATAAACCTTTCCATAATGCAGCCATGTCTTAACTGTCTGTCAATGTTATTTATTTGCCTTTCCGGACCGCAGCTTACATCATTCAAATAACACATCTGTAATTAATATTTAGCTATGCTCGGAATCCTGTAAATAAGAAACTTATTTAAGAAACAAACAGTGTAAAACAATGTACTTTAGTTTATATTCAGTGCAACGTTTACGACCAGTGTGGAATTGTCCCAGTGTTTCTGGTTTTACTTTCAGGTCAGAAGGGAATTTCTTTCTGAATGAAAAAATGTGGCTTTGGCTTTTTAATTATTAACTGTTAATAATTCAACTCAAACCATAAAAAGATCCATGTATATTCAACTTGTCTCTTTCTGCGTGTCTGATGTAAAGTAAAAATCCTTAACTTTGTGGCCTTTACACCGTTTGAGTATATGATCCTAGCCACCATCACCGCCAACTGTGTGGTGCTGGCCCTGGAACAGCACCTCCCTGGAGAGGACAAGACGCCCATGGCCAAGAGACTGGTGAGGCAACATGTCTGCTCCATCTAATCCTCCCAATGCCACCATGACTTCAGGAAACTCTTGTTTATGAATTCACTTGCGTTCATGTTTATCCTACTCTGTTTTAGATAGATAGATAGATAAATAGATAGATAGATAGTAATTTATTGTCCTCAAAGAAGAAATTAATTTTCACAGACAATGGGGTGCACAATTGAACACAGCACATGGACAAAGTACACGTTACTTAATAATACAATACATTCCAACCCAACACAGGACTCCTGAATACATACAGACACATTAAAAGACAGTTCCAGGCTGTTGACCAGGGTGTGTAATTGAGTGCAATTAATGACGATGATGATGATGATGATGATGATGATGATGATGATGATGATGATGTGGATGATGATAAGGATGAGCATTATGATTAGGATAATTATAATAATATGAGTAGTAGTCGTGTTATTATTAATGAACATGATTGTGTGCATTCCATTTCACAGGAGAAGACTGAGCCCTACTTCATTGGGATCTTCTGCTTTGAGGCAGGGATCAAGCTGCTTGCCCTGGGCTTCGTTTTCCATAAAGGTTCCTACCTGAGGAATGGTTGGAACGTCATGGACTTCATAGTGGTGCTCAGTGGGTGAGTAACACATGGGTTCTGCTGGCTGATCAAATAACTTGGCTTGACAAATAACTTGTCAAGCTGTGCTGCGCGGAGCATCAGTTTGTCTACCCTTTCTGTCCAACTAAAAATCTGCTGCAGGCACTATTACTGTTTACTATTTAGTCATTCCACAGGCACTTTTAGCCAATACAGCTCACAGTGACTCTTAGATACATAGTCATTAATAAACAGGTAGGGGTTAGGCATCTTGTTCACTGATGCCTACAGGCTACATGCAGGGCATGTTGCTATCGGCTTAACCCTTTGGCTGTGCACCTGATTCAGCCTGAAGCTAACACTACTGTAGTCAAACCTAAGGGCTACCCATCACACTCTCAGATATAATGACCCTGGTAAAGGTCATGGACTTAGCTCTTGGCTTGAATTTTGTTTTTCCATCCCATTTCTTTCTGCTTGCACATTGGCCGCAATTGTAGGCATGCACATACCGATGAAAGAAAAGAAAATCGTGTGTTTACCAAGCACATTCAGGTTATGTAGCCAGCAGATAAGTGGGTGGCTAAGTGAATTGGCTGTAATGTACAAAACCCTGCTCCAGTTCGCCTTCAACATCTTTGTGAATTAAATTGTAAGCTACCACAAAGTATATTAAATACAAAAGAAGAGAGAGAGAGAGAGAGAGTTTATATCACAAGATGGGAAAAGGAAGAAAGACAAAGTTGCAAATTAGAGAGTTATGCAAAAGAGGAAGGAGGAGGCTGAACGCAAAAGAGAGGAAATGGTGCATGGAAGCAATTGCGGCTCCTAAGCTGGCCACTTGGCAGGGTGAGGGAGCGGATTTATGCTTCATTGCCCACAGGGGGCGAGCTGGAAAACGTTGTCACTGTTACAAAAATATGACCGTAATTTAGTGCCTTTACTGAGCCACTTTGACGTCACGATGAAGGGACACCTGCGGCGAGGTGTGTGTGGATGTTTTGAGCTCCGTCTTGGCGGCGGTTAATTTTGATGGCCCCGTCAAAGAGAGGGTTAAGCTTCTCGGACACTTATAGTATAACACCATGGTTTGTGTGTGGATGTGTGGAGCTCGGTCAGGGGAGCAGTTGATTTTGATGTCCTCGTCTGAGAGAGACGTCCTCATCCACAATGATGGTACTAGCATTTCTGTTGTACCTTTCTTTGTACCAATTGTACCAAGTAGTTTATTCACGAAAGTCTGCCTCTCAAATGGATTAACTTATTGAATTTGGGGGGGTGGCTGAAATCCTGGGTCTTGAGCACCAGCGTGCATCATTCTCAATATCTATAAAGTAAGGTGTCCCTACTTTCCCTACTATAGCTGATTGGCTAGATTGGCTAAATTGCTATGTGCATATCTTGTGTCAGCAATTGGCTGCACTGCTTCATTGACTAGGCAATGTTTCTAATGCCCCAGAAATATTTTGTTAGCGAGGGTGTACAGGATTGCACATTTATTTTATATATTACACGTTATTGTGCATTTTAAATTCAAACAGACTTAAAATATGTAATTATTGAATCAAAAAACTAAACTTTCCTCCAGGTGGCAGACGTAATTTGTTGCTTGCTGGTTGGTTCATATATGAAGCAGATAAACATATATGTTTATCCGCATGCTGATTTATTCATTGTGCCGGGGCGAGAGCTATGACCATGGGTTAGCAGTGTGCGGTTAAGTGTACACTATTCATGGAAGATTGCTGTTGGCGCTTTGACATTTGATTTCAACCCGACACCCACATCTCTATCTATCTTCCTCTTCTTTTTATCCAATTTCTGTGTCTTTCTCTCTTTCTCCATAACTTTTGTTGGCTCTGACTGGATTCTCTTACATAAAAGCAATAGCAGTAGGTCTGTCACGTTGAAAGAGAATTTAGGTCCGATTTGAATATATGCAGTGTATTTTGGTAGAGCTCGCTGGCTCACAGTATGCTGAGCTGACTCTGAGGAAGCATAAAGACTTTAATGACTGATAGATGGAACTATATTATTGTATTTTATGTATGGTTCTATATTTCAGCGGATTGGTAAAAAATGACTTTGCTTGTATAATGTCATTTTTTAGACAGTGATTCAAAGGGGCCTATAAAAACAGGGGTATGATCTGAGATTTACTGCATTCCTAAGTACTCTCTTCACCATCATTTGTCCACCATGGGCGAACACACAAGGCTGGGACAGCTGCTAACTGACGACCTGGTTTCCTTCTGCCTTTTTACGTGACACACTTTTCCAGTGGCACGTCTCTCTTTCAAATCTCTTTCACTGCCATCCATCTAAATCTCAATCTACCATTTTGGTGGCCCACTGGAAGTAAGTCAGACTTAAAAGAAAAAGCACACATGTGTCATGTTGGGCCAAGAGGGACTCAGAAGCAGGCCAGTGGGCCAACGCTGGCGGCATGTCATTCCATTTGGTATTAATGAATTGCTCTCCGATGGTCTGTGGGGACCGCCAGCTCAATTAAAATCCTTAATCTGACTGAAGAGTGTGTCGCAAAAATTAAGAACCCAGGGCCCAACTCTGCTAACCAAGCTGCAAACTGAGTATATTTATCAGGATTGCTAAGATGGTCAGTTACAGCTCCGGGAAAATTTAGATTTCACAAGTCGATTTGGGTGTCACTGATTAACGCCGGGGGGTAGTTTCCAGTGGGCGGGCTGTCAGTTCTGATGTTGTCATGCCGTTTCATAAATAGGGTTGTAGCAGTTGTCAACAACCTTTGACTTAAATTGTTGCTGAATCCTGTGTGTGTGTGTGCTTATGTGTGTGTATGTGTCTGAGTTTACACAATGTGTGTGTGTTTGTGGTGAATGCATTTGTCTGCATGTGTCTCTGTGTGAGTGTGTGTGTGTGTGTGTGTGTGAGTGTGTATGTGATTGCACAATGGCTGTATACGCCTCTGCATTCCTGTGTTGCAGCGTAAGGTTTCTCTTATTTGTGATAGTCTGCCGTCTCTCTTGCAGTGTGTGGCACTTCACTAAAAATGCTGCTCTTTAGATGGGTTGAATAATCACAATTGGGTGGGTGTTCTGAATGATTCATTAGCCATCTGGCAAAAAGACCCAAGAGTGAGCCCCTTCAAAGGCGTTTTCCTGTGTAGACTCAGACATACACACACACACACATGTATGAGTGTGTGTGTGTGTGTGTGTGTGTTTATGTGTGTGCTGGTGTGTGTCTCAATTAGTATGTTGAGTTGCAAAGTCGTACCTTAATGCAAAGTGCAATACTTGAGTACTCAAACTGCAATAATAACTGTAATTGTATGTTTTTACCCCCTCAGCCAGGGAAAGCACACACAGCTTCCAGATGTTACTTTGTCAATGTTCCTACAACAGGTCTCCCTTCTAATGGTTGTGGTATTGTCTCGAAACAGTGGTTTATGATCTCGGGTGCTGGGTTGCTCCTGCGGGGAAAACACAGGACCCAGCCATTGGTTCTATGACTCATAATGAATACATGTCTTCTTTATGACATGAAATCCCAACAGGATGGCAACAAAATGTATTTTTGCCATTAGAAGCATTATTTTTCTGCTTCCCTCGTCGAAGCCCACTCATTAATGTGTCACAGAATACACTGATATGGTTGGAACTGGTCATTAAAATACAGAGAGCTTTGTCCAAACGGTTAGCAACGTGATAGTTACCGTTAGACAGTGACTTGTGTATGTGTGTGTGTGTGTGTGTGTGTGTGTTGGTGTGGGTGTGTCCGTGTGTGAAAGAGTGTGTTTTAGTAGTGTTCTTAGTGTAGGTGGAGGTGTGTGGGTGAGGCTGCATTCTGTGCATGTAATGAATTCATCCTCTTCAAAGCCAGTTCTCTACAACACAGCTGAGCGTGAAAAGATTAGTCTCTCAATGTGAACATCAGCGTGGATCTGCTTGTGCACTACACGTTCACTTGTGAATATTGATTTCACAGAGCAGCTCTACTGCTTTATTTTGCGTGGATTATATTCCATATTGCCCTGTTGTTTCTAGTTTGCAGTGCTGTGCCGGTTTTGTGCTGTTTATTCCAACTGGCATGTATGGTCATTTAACTCATTTGTTTAAATACTGGAACAAAACAAAAATGTAGTTCTCTAGTTCTAAGAGGAAAAAACGATTATCGGACTGCCACAAGCAACAAGCAGCATCGCCTTTTTTTTTTTTGTTTAGTTGTGTTTAGTGTGTTGCCTCGACGGAGCCACTGCCTTGTCTGTCTTTGTTCTGGTGGTTTGAAGGCTGTGTGGATGGACTCCCACACCTCTCTCTCCCCATTCTTTCTTTCTCTCTCTCTCTCTTTCTGTCTCTCTCTATCTCACTCTATCTTTCTCCCCATTCCCTCTTTTCCCATCTCCATCTTTCTCTCCTTATTTAGTACCCTCTCGCTCCCTCACTCTCTCTCTGCCTCTTTCCCAGATCTGTTGCCTGTCTTTTAGGCATAAATATATTCACAAACAATAAACACACACACACACACACACACACACACACACACACACACACACACACACACACACACACACACACACA
>JAOPJO010000147.1:3179084-3200021 GCA_027123675.1 Molva macrophthalma | reverse complement strand
AGCTTCTGTCTGGAGGCTCATCAGAGACCATCATCCAGGGGTACCACCAGGTGAGCTTCTGTCTGGAGGCTCATAAGGGAGTACTGCTCGGTAAGACAAAAAAGCTCCTGGGTCTTTCTGGCTTGATTTAAAACATGTTGTGTTCATTATCTGCCTCCTTCGTTTGAAAACGTCTCGACCTCGTCCCTCTTCTTCTTTGCCCATTTTGGCACTAGCACATTTTTGCTTCTGTATATATACTTTGAGCAATTATGTGTGGTGCCAATATGGGACGAGACAGACTTGCATCAGCGGCGTTCGATGGCTCACGTTGTCTTCCGATGGGTGCGTGACAAGATGGAGGCTGGATGTGGAGTGGGGGGTAGTGGCTTGGATGTTTGACTCCCAGCCAAAAGGAACTGGGTTTGATCCCCAATGTCTGCAGCCTACCTGTAGGTATCCTAGAGTCCCAGCCAAAAAGTACTAGGTTCGATCCCCCGTGTCTACAGCCTACCTGTAGGCATCCTATAGTATAGGATAAAATCCCTGTCAAGTTAATCTCTGATCCAGCAGTCCTTCTATGGTAGCAGAAATGTTCAGTGGAGATGGCACAGAGCCTGGGCTGGAAACCAAGAACTCCAAGGGGCAGAGTCACGGCTGTTTTGTTACAAAGATATTCTGAGGAAAAGTCATTCACGCGAGCGGTTGAAGCTTTCAGTAGGGGATTTTAATTGTATTTAAGTGTATTTCTACACTGGCAAGTATACACAGTGTTGTATTTTAACCCTTTAGATACACTTTTTTACAGTTTACTTCTGCTGACCGGGTGTGTTCGCAAATTACGTGCTTTAAGAGCCCCTCCTCCAGCAACACGATTGGTCTAAACAAATTTGAGATGAAAGAAAGTGAAATGCCCCGTTCACTCACCTTGGAGCTCATCTGGCATCAGATTTTGGATATCTAACTATAATTTGAGGAGCCACTGTATGTATGCCTGTCCTAAGATTTTCTCGACAATCGTTCATCCGTTCGACTTCACACCTGGCAGGTGCATTGCCGAGGACCCAAGGAAGTGCAGTGTCGAGTGTGAAGTATTTTGGATGAGCGGTTCTTGAGAAAGCTGCAGGCAGCAATACCGGGGGGGCCGGTATTGCTGTTTTAAATGGCCGCATTTTAACCGGGCGCGTTTCGAACGGGCACTGCACTTGTTCATCTAAAGTCTGATTTTGTGAGACCGTTGTCAAGTCATTTTGGATAAACGGCTTCTTTTTACGAAATGTACAAAAATAAACAGCGTCCTCCCCTCCCAGGCATGTCCCGCTCCAGGGTGAACTACCGCAGCGGACGGCGTGGCCCCGCCGCCTACCTGCGCCGACAGGAGCGCATGTTCCGCATCTCCATCCGGCGCATGGTGAAGACGGACTCCTTCTACTGGACGGTGCTCAGCCTGGTGGCCCTGAACACCTTCTGCGTGGCCATCGTCCACCACAACCAGCCCGAGTGGCTCTCCATCTTCCTCTGTGGGTCTCTTTCCTCCTCCTTATAGCCCCTCCGTGGGCCACGGTCCGTCCCTGTCTGTCTGGCATGTCGCTAACCGCTATGACAAGTGGGACAGGGGGTTTAGATTCCCCACGCAGGGCCGCTCGTGCTGAGGAAGTATGCACATATGCAGACTATGACCACACACATGTGAACACACACACACACACACACACACACACACACACACACCAAAAACCTGCATGCATGCATGCATGCACACACACACACACACACACACACACACACACACACACACACACACGAAATCAAGCATGCACATGACAGGCAGGTTCACACACATGTAGATATGCACACAGACCTAGACACACACACACACACACACACACACACACCCACACACACACCAAACACCGGCCTGCTTGCAATCATGCACACACACACACACACACACACACACACACACACACACACACACACACGTAATCATGCATGCACATGACAGGCAGGTTCACCCACATGTAGATATGCACACAGACCTAGACACACACACACACATATATATTATAATAACCACGATCCCAACATTTTACCCCAATAGTTCGCCGCTGTAGATTTTTACATGTAGCAATTTACATCTGTACATCATCATGTCGCTTTTACTATGGTGACTGAATATTTTTAACAGTGGACCTGATGTGATTTGTGCTCTCTCCTCACCAGACTATGCAGAGTTTGTGTTCCTGGGGCTGTTTCTGGCTGAGATGTTCTTAAAAATGTATGGCCTCGGGTTTAGGCTGTACTTCCACTCATCTTTCAACCGCTTCGACTGTGGGGTGAGCTCCTCCAGGTCTTAGTCGTTTGAACTATGTGACTCCCAGGAGTTTGCTTTTCATATTCTTTACAATCAAATATAGAATCTAGCTCATGTGGTATGGTATTGATGCTTTTCATAACAGACTCTTTTGTTTTGTTCATTAAAAAAGCTATAATAATTCATTATATTAATAATACATTTTATTTTCAGCACTTTCAAGGTACACATAGACACTTCACATACATTTTAAGACAAATATATATACCAAATTCATTTTAAATAGAGGTAGGATGTATACAGATACACACCAAGTACACATATATACATACATATGCGTACACATACCATTGGTGGTGCTTGTGCTGTGTGGCAGGTGATTGTGGGCAGTATTTTCGAGGTGGTGTGGGGATTCTTTCGCCCCGGGATGTCCTTCGGTATCAGCGTGCTGAGGGCCCTCCGACTGCTACGGATCTTCAAGATCACCAAGTACGTAGAGCAACGATCAATGTTTTCTCTGCCTGTTCTCAACTGCGTTATTGGACTTAAAATATTAAAATACGTATTAAAATAATACACCATGGTAATTTAATAATAATACGGAGCAGCATAGTCTATGTGAGGATTACCCCTACCTGCTCATTCATGACACGTATCTCCCGAAAAATGATTCACTGTTCAAGTCAATTTGGAGAAAAGTGCTAAATGACAAAATAGAAATCAGTAATACTCGAATGAATATCGTACTTTGATTATAATTGTAGTTCCTAGTAGTTATGCTATCTATGTACGGAAAAAGATTTTCATTGAAGTTTTTTGGTATCTTGTCAGATACTGGGCGTCTCTCAGGAACCTGGTGGTGTCCCTCATGAGCTCCATGAAGTCCATTATCAGCCTGCTCTTCCTCCTCTTCCTCTTCGTCGTGGTGTTCGCCCTGCTGGGCATGCAGCTTTTCGGAGGCAGGTAGGTCACGCCTTAATGCATGGTTCCCTTAATCACATGGAGACGACATTGTTTTGCAAATCAAGAAAGAAAACAATAACTCTGTTTTGTCTGCCCGGCGGTAGTGATTAGCGATGAGCTGATTGCCTCTTGGTGTATTTCAAGCTGCATATCTGAACACAAGTCATGGTTTATTTATTTTTTAAGCAGTTGCGGAACAATGGTTCCTCCTAAAGCGTCTGTCTTTGATGAAGGGGGTGGTGAAATGACACGTCTGGATAAAAATAGCTCTACGTACTCCTCTTCCCCCTGTTCCTCTCACGTTTCCATTGGTCTGCCTTGCTCTCTCTCTCTCTCTCTCTCTCTCTCTCTCGCTCTCTCTCTCTCTCTCTCTCTCTCTCTCTCTCTCTCTCTCTGCCTTCCCTCCAGGTTCATCTTTGAGGATTACACTCCCACCAACTTTGACACGTTTCCAGCTTCCATCATGACAGTGTTTCAGGTTTGGCTCCCACACGGACCCCCCCTCCCCCACCTCTTTCTCTTCCTCTGCTGCTTTCTCGTCCATGACACATTGTACCCTGGGAGATTCTTTTTTTTTTTACACTTTGGGCATAGATTAAACAACACTCGCTTGCACGCCAGCTCTCCCACCCCGTCCCCTTCCCCTCTTCTCCCTCCATCATCCCACACATCCACACGCACACACAGTTGTGCGTGCTTATCAAAAACGGGCGTGACATGAATCAATCCAAGGCCCTTGAGATCTACAAGAATAAACATCCTATTGGGGCAAAAGTCAGCTGCAGGGTATAAAAAAGAGTATGATTAGATTGGAGGATATTTAAGTATTTAATTCTGCATGCTACTTTATTTTCTATTTTTGGTTCTGAAAAGTCGATTTTAATAGTTTATAGTTGATTTGTTTGAATTTGCTTGCTTTGTTCATTTTGCTTGCTTGCTTGCTTTAAGAAAAACGTTTTTATAAAAAAAAGTTTGAATGTTGAAAAGGTGTTGGGGTATTTGTCTATTTTGCTATTACTTTCCATTAGGGGTGTCCGCGACTATGATTTTGCATAGCCGAATCCGATTCATAAGGCCACACCAATACTCGACTGATCGTCGAATCATATGTGATATCTTTTTCATATATGTGCCTCAATGATACCTAATTTTTTGGGGACTTTTGTGTGGTTCAAATGCTTGAAAGTGATCAATGAGCAGGGCTTCCCATAGCTGTCTGTGGGAAACGGAGAGCTCCTCTCTGTCTGCTTACGCATGCTATTCACAATCGATCAGGACAAAACAGGACAGAACCTCTGTTATTAATGGGTGTAGACCAAAATGTCTCTAGACACAATTGGATAGACCTACAACTAATCAGAGCAACTAAACGTGTGACACATCAGCGGCAGTCATCTTGGTTGTTGAAAATGCCTAAACGGCACTCCCACAGCACACTCCTCTGTAAAGTCATTGTATTAAATCCGCCCCATTAGAGATAAACAGTTGTGATTGGTCTGACATGGGCCAGGTCTGCTGGAAATCTGTCTGAACAGGAGGGGGGCCAGAAGCATATGCAAGAGCAAATAAAACATGAGCTCTCAGATTCGTCTGGTTCACAGGCTAGACAAAACCTGATAAAGAGACTGCAGAAGCATTTGACTGAAAACAAATTAAAAAGACATGTGAATGAAAATGCATTCCAGAGTTCCGACGGAGAGAATGATTTCCACCAGCGCGAGTGGTATGATAGGACAGCTGCTGGTGATACAGTCTGCATTTTATTTTTTTAGATCATCTTTAATGATATCAAAATGCTGCCAAACTGTATACGTTTTCTTTCCTGATGTTGTGTATCCTTCTAGACTAACAGTATAGAATGTGTTGTGTTTTGAAAAGAAAATGATTGGATAGGGCCACTGCCATTTCACAAAGGGTTTATCAAACAAACAATGAGTACATTCATTAAAAGCAAAACATAACACAGCAAATTGCAAACAGAAGATCCCCCACCCCCTCAACAATGTTGTACAACGTATAGGCTTTTCCTACTCAAAGCCAAGCAATGCTGTGTTATCACTCATTTGGCAGCCTTATCCTCCCAATGGAATATCCCACTCTTACACACGCACAATTTTCCCAACACGACGATTCAACTATTAAAGACAACGTAGACTAAATGTATTTCTATCAAACATTCAAATCGTTGAAGATTCGAGGTCCCCCCTACTTTCTATTGTTTTCTTAAAAAGGTACAATGGTATAATTGGCATTATCATTTGAAGTAACAGTGAGGTTTCTGGTGGATTGGTTACAGATCCTGACTGGCGAGGACTGGAACGAGGTGATGTACAACGGGATTCGCTCCCAGGGTGGCGTGCAGTACGGGATGTGGTCCTCCATCTACTTTATAGTGCTGACTCTGTTTGGAAACTGTATCCTTTCCCCACCCCTTGCTATCCACATTCTACTGTTGAGCTACGATAGCCCCCATTACATTTCCATACAATGTCAGTTTTGTGCTTCTCAGGCAGAACGTTTTTCTTAGCTAACATTTTTGGCAAATTTTGTCATAAATAAATCTAACTACTGGCACAAATACTCATCCCAATTGGGGACTGGTCAAGGTGTTCTTACACATTTGAGGTACAAATTCTGCTTCCAGTAAACACAATAGTGCTCTGGGATTCCTCAACTGTTGAAAACAGACACATTGCTCAACGTGTTCTTGGCCATCGCCGTTGACAATCTGGCTAATGCACAGGAGCTAACGAAGGTACTTGCTGTATAGTATCTATAACCTCCATTTTCTCACAGCAATTTAGGAGATAATTGGTACGATATGATAGACCTGCAACGTTGTTCGCATAACTACTGGAATCTGTTAATAATTTGTATATTCGTGCTGTCTTTGTCAGGATGAAGAGGAGGAAGAGGCGTTCTTCAACAGAAGATATGCTAGAAGCGGGGAGGGCTTGTTGTCTGAGTAAGTCGTCCACAAGCATCTTGAGACATGAACTGACACTGTTTTTAGGCCGTTCACACATGCAGTCCAATGACTAACACTTTTTGTAATATTAACAAATTAAAAGCACCTCCTTGGAAGATGGACAAATGATTTGAATGTTGAATATTCACTGCAGATTGACAAACAAATGAATATAATTCTCTCACTCTGTGTGGGATGATACTGACACTGTGGAGGAAAATGTTGATCTTTACCAGAATTTGAGCAATAAACAGGTTTCCAATGTAGCAGCATTAGAGGTAGTGATAGAGATCATTCCACAGAGGTGTGTGTGTGTGTGTTTGTGTTTGTGTGTGTGTGTGTGTGTGTGTGTGTGTGTGTGTGTGTGTGTGTGTGTGTGTGGATGGGTGGGTGTTGTATTTAATGCAGTTGGAAGTATTCCATAGAATCTATAGTAACATTTTAACAGATAAAAGGGAAGTTGTAATACTAATACTGTAAGACTAATGTGGATGTGCACGTGGTCGTGTGCACATTGCTTCAGCAATATTAGGACAACTCCTGATCTAATTGTGGAAGCCAATTATTTAGGGATAGCAAAATTGGGTCGGCATCTTTGACGTGATTTGCCACGAGCTAAATAGTTGACTTAACTGTTCCATAAATTAACCTGAGAGCAACTGTCTCCTTATCATTGACCAATGGAAATAAACTCTTCTTAATTTTCCCAGTAGGTAAATGTTACAAAGCTCATTTGTCTCTCAGGACTGGACAGACTTTATTGACTGTCAGGTTTTGCCGCCTGTGTAGTGGTACTTGTCTTAGAGCGTTAGTCCTTGAAAATGATTGCCCTTCAGCTAGTCACTGAACCATTACATACTTAAGCAGTTCTGCAGTTTCTGCTAATAGTGGAACCTAAAGTAAAATAAAATACTGTTTACTGTGTCTCACATTGTATGATTATAATGGGGGGCATTAGCTTGAATTGTTAGCTTGACTCTGTAGCTTTGACACTAGCTGTATCATTTGTTTGTTACATATTTAAATGTCTTGTTCGTGCCACAGCTATCACAGAGCATATTCTGACCCATTTTTGCAGTGTATTTCTGCTTCAATCATCTTGTCTTGTTATTCTATGCCTGTTTATGTGACACTGACCAAAAGGTTTATATTTGTAAAATATTGTCCTTGTTTTCTAACTTGTAATGATGGACATATCATTGGGACTTATATTCACAGTTGCTATTCAATAGTTGAAGATATGCTGTGTAAATACTCACACAGAAGGATGAAGTATTGAAACACTCATTTCACGATTTCAGTGACCTTATTTTAGCTAGACATTGGGTTTCTCTCAGTTAGAACAAGGTAACATTAACTAACTAGATAAAAGATGCAACAATTTTGATGTTGTCCCTATGGGGATTTTTACAACCAAAGAAGTTGTAATCATAACTCCAGTTTGCTAGATTTGTAGATTTGTAGAAATATATTTTAATAGATGTTATTGTAACTTTATTTACAGTTAAATAAATGTACACATTACGTATTTTGGACAGTGTCACAACAAGTGTTCTGTGTATGTTGGAAAACACTAATGTCTTGTTTTCAAATGATCATTCATTGATTACATGGACAACAAAAGAGTCTGAATACCAGTAAGTAACGTTGACTGCCTCTCCGTCACACAGAATTCCTCTCTTGAGTTTTCCTGATGGATTAAAAATAATCCTTTGCTAGATTTTCTCTAATTTATTCCTGCACTTTCCCCTTATGTGCTTGTGGTTTTTGTTATTTACTGCCCTACTGGTTTTTTTGTGTTTGTGAATGAACATTTTAATGTATATTTTAGCACAAATTATTTATGCATTTTTCTCATTTGTTAAATTATTATATATTTCATTATACTTTTTATTCCTTTTAGTAATTGATAGAAAATATCAAATTCTGGAAAGGCTGATTTTGATTGTATGTTTGTTTGTTTGTTTTTTAAATGATTGATATGCCATAATGACAAGAGTTTGCGTGTCATTAATACTTAACTCTACAAAGCATTGGGAACATCGCTGCTCCCTAGTGACGCCAGGTATGATGTGCCTCTCAGGGGGAGAAGACGACCCTACCTGTACAGGAAGAGGGCCATTCACAGAGGCCGGCCCGCCTTCCCAGAGGAGCCGGATGCTGCAGTGGGGGCTGAAGAAGAGCAGCCCATCAATAGCGCAGGCCCCTTCCCTAACCGCCGCAACCGGAGGAGGAAGGTCCACATGTCCGTGTGGGAGCAGAGAGCCAACCAGCTACGCAAACGCCGCCAGATCGCCAGCCGCGAGGAGCTGTTTGGGAATCCCACCGAGGACGCCGCCGAGACCCCCACCAGCGGCCAACACGTCCAAGCACTGTCCCCTGAGGTCAGCCCGGCGCACCAGCCCGAGTCGCCAATGTCCGTGGGCATGCCCCTGCCGGAGCCCCCCATGTCCGTCGCCATCCCCATGCCGGAGCCCCCGGACTCGGAGCCAGCCCAGGCCGAGGACAGAGCGGGCGGAGCCCACCATCGGCCCACCGGCGGGGGCCGGCACCGGGTGGCACGCAAGTTCAGGGCTGGGCCGGGGCCGGAGGAAGGAGCCCGGCACAGGCGCCACCGCCACCGCGAGGCCCGGCCCGAGGCGAAGAGCCTGGATTGCGGCCATGCATCACAGGAGGGCAGCAGGGTCCGGCGCTCCGTCAGCCACGAGAGGAAGATCCTGGATGAGCGGGAGGAGAAGGAGGACAGGGAGGACAGGGAGGAGCGAGGGGAGAGCGCCGGGGCTGAGGAAGGAGCAACGATGGACGACGGGGGCGGAACCTGCGTCATCAACCCCTACTCCCAGGTCAACAACGATCACAAGAGGTATGAGAATACGTCCCACCGTAACTGTAGCGTGATAACACACTGATTGTATTGTATTATATCTTTCACAAACTTTCCCGCCGGTTTCTAGAGTCAGTTTGCCCGGTGTAGACTTTCCCGAGCCTCCCCAGTGTGAGCTGGCCCTGGAGCCTCCGGGCTCTGTTGCCCTGATGGAGTGCAGCTGGCCCGAGGAGGGGGCAGCTGGTCAAAGCCCTCCGTTGGAGGAGGCTGCGGACACTGCAGAGTTCTTTGAAGGCGCAGCAACGGACCGCAAGAGCCACCGAGCTTCTCTGAAAGTTGACAAGTCCAATGCAGAGGGGGGCGTGGTCATCGAAATGTCCAAACAGCCGTTGCTGGAGCACGCCCCCGTTACAGGTAGGGGCTCCCTGACATTTTTAGCAGCCTCCCTTCGCCATTTTCAGCCCGCCAATGCTTTGGGCGTTACCATATTCACTCCTTTTGAATATTACTAAGTGTCAGGCTGGCTCTGACATCTAACAACGGGCGACATGCTGGTAGTCGTTGCTGTTGAACAAACAAACATGGCGATGATTCATGCGGTGCGCTAGCCTAGTTAGTACGTAGTCGTCAGTGTGAAATTCAGAACCTTGTTCTTTTTTGCGATTGAACGTTTTAGTGAAGAGCAAAGAGATTGACCCTCTCACGTCCGAAACGGACAGAGATGAGGAGACGGAGGAGGAGGAGGTGCCAGTGCCACCGAAGCCTGCTGCGCCAGACAGCATGTTCCTCTTCAAGGCCACCAATCCGTAAGACAAAAGCACAAAACAGGCTATTATTTACCATTGTGTTCTCCCGCTGACGGGTGTTTGCAGCTTTACAACCTTTGCATTAGGAAATGCTAGCTGTGTGGCTGTGTGGCTTTGTGATGGTCCAACCAACAGCTTGACAAATGTTCATGTGCTCCCAGTATTAGAAGGATCTGCCACTATGTGGTGACCCTGCGCTACTTTGAGATGACCATCCTCCTTGTCATAGTTGCCAGCAGCATCGCCCTGGCGGCCGAGGACCCTGTGTGCGCCAACTCAGACAGAAACAAGGTGAGAGCAATGGAAAACTCGGGGGGAATGTTTTGAGGATGGACTATTCTGAGCCATATGGTACAGAGCATCCCAAATGCAAACTAGGGATATGGTTGCTAGACGACCAACATTTTAGAGTGTCAAATACAGATTTAAATAGCTTTTGTTCCATAAACATGTCTTTTTTTAACCAATAGTGATACAGAGTTGTCATCATTTCATTTCAAGTTCAACTTTTACCAAGCTATAGATGCACTTTTGCCAACCTTAGAATAAATGAAGTGTACCACTTCACTGGGGAAACTGGATGTTTCACTGTACGTTGGATGGATAATCTGCACAGGAAACGTCTACTTCTAGTGTCTCTACACAAATTGTAGACTTTAAAGTCATCACATTAATTCATTGGATAAAATTAAATGTTTCTATTAAAAACATTTTCTTCGGATTTCCACCCTTGCAGGTACTCCGGTACTTCGACTATGTCTTCACTGGTGTGTTCACCTTTGAGATGATCATCAAGGTGGGCTGGTCATTTCCCCAATCCGTGTCTTTCCATTCACAGCCACTGTAAAGAAACCATTCCTCACATCGTGTAGAGTTTTAACATTGGCCTGTTCATCGTCGTGTCTCTGCCCACTCGTGCAACCTTCAGATGATTGACCAAGGTCTCATCCTCCACGACGGCTCCTACTTCCGAGACCTGTGGAACATCCTGGACTTCATCGTGGTGGTGGGGGCGCTGATTGCCTTCGCTCTGACGTGAGTCACAACGATGCTCTGATCCACCCCGCTCTGCCGATGACTAACGTCCGAACTCGCTGACTCACTCGATGCGTACAGCATACAGTTAGGAGTCAGACAGCAACAAT
The DNA here is from genome assembly GCA_027123675.1 of Molva macrophthalma. Lineage (NCBI taxonomy): Eukaryota > Metazoa > Chordata > Actinopteri > Gadiformes > Lotidae > Molva > Molva macrophthalma. The sequence continues at coordinate 3,189,022 of JAOPJO010000147.1, read as the reverse complement.
GTCATTCCGCAGAAGGCTGACACGCGGGTTCATGCCAATATGCATGCATTTACATTTTGCCACACTCATTGAGGAAGGTCTCATCTCAAACCCTGCACACCCCTCACTGACAACACCCCTGCTCCCCAGTACGAGGAATGCATTGTTCACAACACGCACGCAAACGGAAAACCCTTCACCATTAGTTTAGTTAGCTTGACCTTGCTTTAGAAATAGATGTACAACAGGCCGAGGGTCAGAGCTAACATGGAAATTGCAGTTACAATGCATGTATGCTATGCGTTAGCTTCTCCTACTGCACGGCGCTGCCTTGTCATGTCGTTTCCTATTCTCGTAGGATACTGTATGTGTTTTTATCTCTGTTGTGATGATAGTTGTAGACCTCTCTGAGTGTGTCTCTCTCTTTATGCCTCAATGTCTCTGTTGTTCCCGTGGATATTTTCACTGTTGGGCCCTCCAGGAATGTGATGGGGTAAAGCAGACATTTGACACACCTCTCTCTTGTAAACCTCTCATTTTATTTCTTAACATTCATACTGTCTTGTTTGTCAATTACCTTTTGTCTTGGTCGGTGTGTTTTTGTGATAGGTCTCTCTTTATCTTTAATCAATCAGTCCTTTGTTCAATTTGTTCAGAAAATCCCAAGGAGTAGTTTTCTGTTCAGTCCAAAAAATGTATTTTCGTGTCTACGTTTTTATTTTCTTTATGTAAGTTGTAAACACTTTATGTATGCGCACAAAGCAGTGGATCTTCCTAATTATGAAACATTGTGCATGGGCGACGTCAACAGGAACAACAAAGGACGCGACATCAAGACCATCAAGTCCCTCAGAGTGCTGAGGGTCCTGAGGCCCCTCAAAACCATTAAGAGGCTCCCTAAACTCAAGGTACCATCGTGCACAAATCGATACCATTTATATAATTTCTTATTTACAACCCCATGTGTGCATACATTCTTAGCATAATTTGCCCCAGTGGGAAACCAACTAAGCTATATAGCTTCTTGTAACTAGTAAACTTATGATGCCATCACGATTGTCCTTTCTGATATTTGACTGATTTGAATATTGTCCCTACTATAATCCCTTACCCATTCCCAAGGCTGTGTTCGACTGCGTGGTCACTTCACTGAAGAACGTCCTCAACATCCTCATCGTGTACCAGCTATTCATGTTCATCTTCGCCGTCATCGCCGTGCAGCTCTTCAAGGGAAAGTTCTTCTACTGCAACGACAGCTCCATGAACACGGAGAAAGAATGCCAGTAAGTGTTGCCGACCCCCACCCACTCGCCCCACCCACTCGCTCGCCTACCTTCAGATCTCATATGCAATATGTTTCATGGAGTACACCACCAAAAATGAGATGAATGTGTGGTGTGAAGATTAAGCAAACTGCAGTATGTTCATATTCGGTCAAAATTAAATGGTGAGGTGGAGGTTTTCTGGCGTTGAAAGTGATGTTAAATCAATAGTCACGCTATGTTTTATATTTGTTTGGAATACAAAATGTGGGCTGTGCCACTGTGTTAAGAAAGAGCTGGATTCGCAAGTGATCATTCAATAGATACCTTGGGTATTTTGTAATCCAATCCGATCCTGACTTCCACTTTTTACGTACGTGAAAACATTATCCATCATCCTTCAGCAAACCGTCCCATAGATAGAGTACGCATCGGCTCAAATTGTTATTTGACAGACAAAAATCTCTAAAATCCCTTGGGTTTGAACCTTCATGGGAACTGCTGCTGGTTTTTCTTTTTTTATTTAAGCTGTGAATGAATACAGAAACAATTAGCCAGTGGTGGTGGTGGTGGCTGTGTTCCCTACAGAGGCTACTACATTGACTACAGCAGAGACAAGAAGGAGGTCAAGAGGAGGGAGTGGAAGAGACATGAATTCCACTACGACAACGTTTGCTGGGCGCTCCTCACGCTGTTCACCGTCTCCACCGGCGAGGGCTGGCCTCAGTGAGTCCTCCCTTCCTTCCCTCAGAGTGTAATTACAGGACGCAGACGTAGATTACAGCTAGGATTCATGCTGGCGCTTTAGAGCCGGGGAAAGAAAAGTCAGGTTTTGGAAGAAGGCTTGAGGTGTGCCTTGAGACACTGTGTGATGTTAGCAAGGTAAAGATAAGCATGTCCACTCTCAAAACTTTGTAAAAGCTTAAGGCAAGTTGTAATTTTCCCCTAATTTATATGTAACCCTAATTTTCATAATAAAGTAAAATCAGCTTTTTATGTTCTAGAAATATTTTTGTATTATATATTATATACTATATAGTTATGATATATTTAATATAAATATTGTAGCAGGCTCGTGGGTGTGGGGTTTCCACGCTACCAAGTTGAACAGTAAACCACACAACACAGAGAAGTTCAAAGTCAGGGTTGATTTATTTAAGGGGTATTTACAACTAGGGTGGGGAAAAGGTAAACTACCTAAGTTAGAATACAATCCTTAATCAGTCCATTTGTCCAGTGTCCAGGGGTCATCGCCAGAAGGGTTCTCATACAAATCAGTCGGTACACGGTGGGGTTAATCAGACGGTCCAGGTCACAACTTAAGCAGGTCGTCCTGCTTAACAATCCTCAGGCTTGCATCGTTAAGGGAGGAAGTCCATGTAAGGCATGGGGGTGGAGCCAGCGGGCTGCCAGATATCTCCCTTCAATCACCATTCCCCTCACTCCTCCCTGCCATCTGCCACACACCCTCCCCCTCAGCTCCGACCCGGAGGGAGGGGTGGTCCAGCTCCCTAGAGCATCCCTCCTGGAAAGGGCATCGGCCCATTCCCATGGGCTGCCCCTGACCTGTGAACAACAGAAGGCAAAGTGTTGCAGTGATGGGAACCAGCGGGTGACCCTGGCGTTACTGTCCTTATTCCTTGACATCCACACCAGTGCATGATCCAAGACCAGGGTGAAGTGGCGCCCCAAAAGGTAGTATTTCAGGGTTTCTAGGGCCCACTTGATGGCGAGACATTCCTTCTCCACCGTGGAATATTTTTGTTCCCGCAGCAACAACTTCTGGCTAATATAAATTACTGGGTGTTCCTCACCTCCTTGTAGTTGCGACAAGACTGCCCACCATTGGTTTGGCAAAGTCCGGGGTTACCAGCACAGGTCCTGAACACAGTGCTCCCTTTAGGTCCTGAAAGGCTTTCTCCGTCTCCTCGGCCCAGGTCACTTGGGCGGGCAGACGGTCCCTGGTCAGATCTGTCTGGGGGCTGGCTAGGGATGCAAAGTGGGGAATAAACCTCCGGTAGTAGCTGGTCAGCCCCACAAACGTGCATACCTGTTTCTTGGTCAGGGGCCATGGCCAGTCCTGTATCGCCTCCACCTTCATCTGGGGTTTCACACATCCCCTTCCAATGGTGTAGCCCAGGTACTCCGCCTCCTGCAGGCCGAGCCAACACTTCTTTGGGTTAGCCGTTAGCCCCGCCTCCCATAAGGCCTGCAATACTGCGCTCACCTGCTTCAAATGGGTGTCCCACTCACTGCCATGGATGACGATAACGTTGATATAGGCCGCCGCGTACACACGATGGGGACGGAGTACCCGGTCCATCAAGTTCTGGAAGGTGGGCGGGGCCCCATGCAATCCAAAGGGTAGCTTCCTGTAGTGGAACAGCCCGTCAGAAGTGGCAAAAGCGGTTTTCTGCCACGCCTCGGGAGCTAAGGGCACCTGCCAATAGCCCTTTGTCAGGTTGAGCGTGCTGATATACTGGGCGGTCCCTAGCCGTTCTATCAGTTCATCTATTCGGGGCATGGGGTAGGCGTCAAATTTTGATATTTCATTTAGCTTTCTAAAATCATTACAGAAGCGTATGGTGCCGTCGGGTTTCGGCACCAACACTATGGGGCTGCACCACTCACTGTTTGACTCCTCGATGACTCCCGCTTCCAACATAGGCTTTACCTCGGTCCTGACGGCATCTCTCCTGGCTTCCGGTATGCGGTAGGGTCTCAATTTCACCTTTTTTCCGGGCTCAGTGATGATGTGGTGCTGTACCAGATTGGTGTGGCCCGGTTCACTGGAGAACACATCAAGGTTCCGGTCGACCAACTCCGTCAGCTCCTGCCTCTGTGCTGGGCTCAGCTGTTCCCCTAGGGGCACCTTGGCAGGCCCGGTTTCGTTGGTAGCCTTCTTTGGAGGAATAGAGCAGAGTACATCCCGGGCATTCCATTGCTTTAATAGGTTCACATGGTAAATTTGGGTCGGGCGCCTACGTCCCGGCTGTCAGACCCTATAATTAACCTCCCCCACCTTCTCAAGTACTTCGTATGGCCCGTTCCATCGGGCCAGAAACGTACACTCTGTTGTGGGGACAAGTACCAACACTTTATCTCTCGCTGTTGGGCCCCTCTGTTGTAGACCCGGGCTTTGGCATCCTAGGCCTCCTGCATGTGTTCCCGCACCAAGGGCCACAAGGTGGCCATCCGTTCCCTCATGTCTCCCACTTGTTCCACCAGGTTTCTAGGGTTGACGGTTGCTGCTCCCAGGCTTCTTTAGCTACGTCCAGCAGCCCCCTGGGTCGTCTCCCATAGAGGAGTTCAAAGGGGGAGTAGCCGGTCGACGCTTGGGGCACTTCTTGGATCGAGAACATCAGGTAGGGGAGTAGCTGATCCAAGTTCCGTCCGTCCGCCTCCATCACCTTCTTCAGCATTTGCTTCAGGGTCTGGTTGAATCTCTCCACTAGTCCATTGGTCTGCGGGTGGTATACTAAGGTGCGCAACCGTTTTATTTTCATTAATTTGCAGAGGTCCTTCATGATTCGTGACATGAAGGGGGTTCCCTGGTCTGTCAATATCTCGTCGGGAATGCCTACCTGGGAGAACATCAGGACCAACTCAAGTGCAATTCCTTTTGAGGCCATGGTGCGCACTGGAATGGCTTCGGGGTACCTAGTGGCATAATCCAGTATCACCAGGATGTATTGGTGCCCTCGGCTGCTCTTGGGTAGTGGTCCCACCAGGTCCATGGCGATCCTGCTGAAAGGAACTGAAATAATGGGTAGGGGAATTAAGGGACCGTGGAAATGTTTTGGTGCCACCTGCTGGCACTCCGGGCAACAAGGAGGGTAGTGGGGTATTTTAGTCTCACCATGTATGCATGTTATTGCCACGGTGTCTGTCAAGTTCGGGGTCTGGGTGAAGTCAGGTCGGATCAGGGTCACCATACTCCCGGAGTCCAACAGGGCTGTATTGTCTCTTCCATTGGCCTTTACCGGGGTGACTGGGGAAGGACCACTTTCCTCAGCCCAGCAAGCCATCAGCAACCTGCAGGGATGCCCAGTTGTTACTTCACTGGCTGAGGCCGACGGCATTGAGACATCGCGGTTCAGACAGGACCAGGCGATGTGTCCCGGCTCGCCACACTCTTAGCACTTCCTGCTGTCTGGATTCAGAAAGGGCTGTCGTCTCGGAGGGCTGGCTTTTGGTGTCCCTCCATCCCTGGCCGGGATCCCGCCGTGGTCCTCAGTCCTTATCTGCTCCTTCGGGCGAGGGGTGGGTTCACCCCTCAGTGTACGTCCACTGCGCAGGACTTCCACAGCCGCCTGGTGACCTTCCACCAACTCCACCAGCTGATCCACACTCTGCGGGTTGGCTTGGCTGGCTAACTTTATAGCTTTGAATGGGAGAGCTCGTAAACATTTGTCCATGACCACTTTCGCTGTGGCCGTGAGCGTCAGTCGGGCAGCAGTCAGCCAGCTCTTGGCCAGTCTAATTAGGTCATGCATTTGCGAGCGTGGAGACGCCGACGCATCATATGTCCAATCATGGAATCTTTGCAACCTATTTATCAAGGTGTATCCATACCGGCGTAGCATCTCTTTTTTCAGCCCATCGTAATTAGACGCCTGGTCGTGTGTCAGGTCCTGATAAGCCTTCTGTGCTGTGCCTGACAGGAAAGGTGCGAGTAGGCTGGCCTATTGTTTGGGCTCCCATTTCTCCCGAACTGCCATCCTCTCGAAGGTTTGGAGGTATGACTCGATATCGTCAGTCTCCGTCTGCTTCAAGATAAACCTGCTGGGGGCAGGACGGGAAACTGCAGCGCCTGCAGTCCTGCCGACATGGCTAGCTGTTAGCGCTCCCATCAGCTCCCGATGCATAGCCTGCTACGCTATGTTCGCTTCCACCAGTTGTGACACCAACGCTTCCATTGTTCTCTGTGTTGGTCTATCTATTCAACTTGGTGTAGTTACAAGCACGCATTCTCCACCATATGTAGCAGGCTCGTGGGTGTGGGGTTTCCACGCTACCAAGTTGAACAGTAAACCACACAACACAGAGAGAAAGTCAGGGTTGATTTATTTCAGGGATATTTACAACCAGAGTGGGGAAACGGTAAACTACCTCAGTTAGAGTACAATCCTTAATCAGTCCGTTTGTCCAGGGGTCGTCGCCAGAAGGGTTCTCATACAAAGCAGTCGGTTCACGGTGGGGTTAATCAGACGGTCCAGGTCACAACGGGTAATTAATCCAATTCAATATTTCTCTCTCTCGTCAGCGGTACAGTACGTCCAGAAGATCACACAGATGCTGTCTGTAGTTTGCAAGCCTCCATGTGGTAGTCTGCTCTCCATTTGAACCCCCAGCACTCCTGCTTAACGATCCTAAGGCTTGCATCGTTAAGGGAGGAAGTCCATATAAGGCTTGGGGGTGGAGCCAGCGGGCTGCCAGATATCTCCCTTCAATCACCATTCCCCTCACTCCTCCCTGCCGTCTGCCACAATATTAATTTCACCAACAAACCAAATTTTTACTGTATCCGAAATTAGATTTTGACTGTTGCCATTAGATAACCAACGGTTATTTTTACAATGTAAGGTTATTAAACACTATATGACTTATTAATACTGTCCAACGTGAAGTCACCACCAAATGCCTTATTCACATACAAGCGTACGTTCCCATGGCTGTCTCTGCTCTTACTCCCCCCCAGAGTCCTCCAGCACTCCACCGACGTCACGGAGGAGAACATGGGTCCTAGCAGGGGCAACCGCATGGAGATGTCCGTCTTCTACGTGGTCTACTTCGTGGTCTTCCCCTTCTTCTTCGTCAACATCTTTGTGGCCCTCATCATCATCACCTTCCAGGAACAGGGGGACAAGATGATCCAGGAGTGCAGTCTGGAGAAGAACGAGGTACCCCGCCGCAACAACTCCACACGTAGTACCCAGCAAACATCCCTGTTTTAAGAAGAATAATCAAAATAATAATCATCATAATAATAATACATTTGTATAGCGCTTTTCTAGACACTTTAAAACAATACAGGAATAAGAAATACAGGAATGACAAAATATCAATAAAAGGTTACATTAAAACATTTAAAAGCAAACTTATTAAGGGGTAAAAGAGGGACAGAGAGTTGAGGACAGTTAGATGTTAAAAGCAGTTTTTAAAAGGTGTGTTTTCAGGGATCTTTTAAAAGAGAGGAGACGTCACTCAAATTACACCTTTCCTTTTGAAACCTGATCACTACAACCGTCTGCTCCACTATGTATTATAAAGTATAACATGAGTCCTACTGACAGCACCCTACAGAGCACTAATTTAACCTAATTTAATTATTTTATTTTATTTAAAACATTACTAATTGTCCTTACAATGCCTTGTACAGTTATAATCTTACTTATAACAATTCTGCCATGAGTCATTTTTCTATTTGTGGACGAGCGAATCAAGTTACATTGTTACAAACAATTAGGAGATTCAATTGTGCTAATTTGAGAAAAAAAAAGACATTATTGTGTAAGAATAGGTTTATGTCCAGAAAAAAAAAAAAGAAACGCTGTTGCATCAATGACAGATTCGGACTGTTTTAACCCGGTCAAAACCCCAAGTAGATATGGTAGCTGTTCACATCATCCTACATCAATAACTCAATATCCTTCTTGTTCATCAGCGGGCTTGCATCGACTTCGCCATGAGTGCCAAACCGATGACGCGCTACATGCCCCAGAACAGGCAAACTGTCCAGTACAGGCTGTGGCACTTTGTGGCCTCGCCCTCCTTCGAGTACACCGTGCTGGTCATGATCGCCCTCAACACTGTGGTGCTCATGATGAAGGTACTGTCCCGGCTCGTAGACAACCTTAAATATAACATACGATGTCTATGTGTTGGTTGTATTACTGTTCAGACACTGTGTGCGCATATGTATTTATATATATGGCTACACACCACAAAAATACTTCCTAATGCTTGGAAAGCTGTTTAACGTGTTGTTAAGAATGTGTGAGAAATAAACAAGAGAGTGTGTGTGTGTGTGTGTGCCCCTGTGTGTGGCCCTGTGTGTTTGCAGGTAGCCTGGTATTATTAATAGGGCTCAAGCATCTGTTGTAAGAGAGAATACACTCATGTCTCATCCTATCTGCTTGTTTTCCTTCAGTACCATTCGGCCCCCGCGGCCTACGACACGGTGCTGAAGCACCTGAACTCTGCCTTCACCGTGCTCTTCTCCATGGAGTGCATGCTCAAGATCATGGCCTTTGGAATTGTGGTAAGACCTACTTCTTTGTCGTAAGCTGTACTTCAATTTATTTCAATTGAATTAAATTAAATGTGATCAATTCAATTAAATGTATTTGAATTCAATTAAAGGAAATTGGATTAAATTCAATGTATTTCAATTTTGTTGATTTAAATTTGATTTCATTCAATTAAACAGATTTAAATGAAATTCAAGTAATTCATTTAATTAATTTAATTAAATTATACATAAAACAAAAACTACACAACACTGCACACATACACACACACACACTAACAGACACACACTAACAGACACACACACATGACGCTACAATACACACACACACATCGGAGTTCAAACATATACCGACACAGAATTGGGAACAATATGACATAAGGTGATACAAATACTGAGTACTTTTATGTTTACTGTTTCAGAACTACTTCAGAGACACGTGGAACATCTTTGACTTCATCACGGTACTAGGCAGCATCACGGAGATCATTGTGGACTTACAGGTAAGAGGTGTTGTAAAATGTTTACTGTGCTAGCTTCATTTCTAATAATATAATAATATATGCTTATATATCATCCTTGGCAGTCGCTGAATACCATCAACATGAGTTTCCTGAAGCTCTTCAGAGCTGCCAGACTCATCAAACTCCTGAGGCAGGGTTACACCATCCGAATCCTTCTGTGGACATTTGTGCAATCCTTTAAGGTCCGTGGACATTGCTTTTCCACATGTAGTTGTTGGGATTAACGTGTAGTCCTCTAGTGGTTGCATGTATCCAAAGCGACTTGACAGTGACTTCAGATACATGTTAGTAAGCAGCAGGTAGAGGTTAGGTTTCTGGCTCGTGGATGCCTACAGGTAGGTTGTAACCATTTGGGGATCGAACACAGAAGTATTGGGCTGGGAGTTGAACACCGGGGCCACTGCCCTATCCTTATAGCCACACAATACACAATGCACAAAACCAAAACACTAAACACTCAAATCCAACCTGGAAACAGCACAACAACAGAGTTCAAGCAATGCAATAACCAATGTTTCGAGGTGTTATTTTTTGTATGTAGTTTTGCTTTATCTGAATTAGCTGATTTTGTTTATAAATGCAGATCCCTAATTTCACTGACCATCTCAAATTGTTGTTCCTACTGTCCTTCTTTCCAAACAGGCCCTTCCTTACGTGTGTCTCCTCATCGCAATGCTTTTCTTCATATATGCCATCATTGGAATGCAGGTATTGCTCTGCTTCTAATGACGTTTTGGTCATAATACTAACATTCTGTAACGTGAGAAAATCAAATGAAGCCTATAAAAGGCGCTGAAACAACCGCCTTCCTCCAGGTGTTTGGAAACATCAAGCTAAACGACGAGAGCCACATCAACCAGCACAACAACTTCAAGACGTTCTTCAGTGCACTCATGCTCCTCTTCAGGTAAGCAGATATAT
>JAOPJO010000147.1:3162514-3178317 GCA_027123675.1 Molva macrophthalma | reverse complement strand
TATATAAAACATCTTGATTGGCCTATTCATCTAGCTTTGAGTCCATGTCAGTGAAGGAAGCTCTTTTAACCAAAGCAACTAATAGTGAATTCAGATATATGTGAGCAGCCATAGGGTTCAGGCATCTTGCTGAAGGATGCCAAACAGGTAGCTCAACCCCTACGCTATCCTGCCCCATATACGTGAGCTTGGGTTGGGTTAGGTCAGTAAAGCACAGCTTAACTCCAAACAAATAGTCAAAGAGGCTCATGCAATAATGAATTACCCATCACATGTTCTACATGGGTCTGTTGAGCTGAGGCCTTAGGAGTGGGCTTCAAAAGCCGTTCCTGCAAGACGGACTGAAGGAAGTTTGGTTTCATCCCAGTAGCTACCATGGCAGTGAAAACAACTTGTAAGAGGAATGGTATATAGTGATTGGTCTGAATAATTCTGCATTTGCACTTTGGAGTACAACAATTTTGCACACTTTAATGTCGGCCTTGCATCATCAGCCTTCTAACCTGATGTTTTTATTGTTTATAGGCCTATGTGTGTAGGACTGATACTTTATATTGTCTTATTGTCTATAGGCCTGTGTGTATAAATTATATTTTATGCTCTTACTGTTTCTAAACCTTCTGCCATAAATTGCCCCACGGGGGATGAATAAGGTCTTTGAATTGATAATAAAGTGACTGACCCCAGCTGCCCTGTTCGACGGCCCCCAGGAGCGCGACAGGGGAGTCGTGGCAGGAGATCATGCTCTCTTGTCTCGGGGGTCAAGAGTGCGAGCCGGACCCCTCCATAGCCCCCCTGACTATGTCCCCCGACCACGAGGGGGGCTGCGGCACGGAGTTTGCCTACTGCTACTTCGTCTCCTTCATCTTCTTCAGCTCTTTCCTGGTGAGCGCTCACCAATCCACAACCTCTGACAGAACCCTGTCATTATGTTTGGTTAGCAGCTCTTTGAAATGTGCATTGTTCCCTGTAGATGCTGAATCTCTTTGTGGCTGTGATTATGGATAACTTTGAGTACCTGACTCGGGATTCTTCCATCCTTGGCCCGCATCATCTGGATGAGTTTGTCCGTATCTGGGGAGAGTTTGACCGCTCCGCGTGGTAATGACTTGTATTCTACTGTACTGGACAGTAATGTGCTTCACGTTGGTCATTTTGGAATTTACAGTCGAAAATACCTGCCATAAAAAACATCTCCCTACTAATAGACCAACTGACTTAAACAGTTGACAAGACTCAAAATATTTGAATAGAGAAGGTTGTAGAGGTCAGTGGATTTGGGTTCCAGGTGTCACCAAAACTGGCCAACAGAGGGCAGTCTCTGTAGTGCACGGACTGTTTTGAGGGGATCAAGCTGGCATGGATTTTGGTATTTTGGTTAAACAGAAAATGAACAACCATCCTTACACTTATCACGCCTTCTAAAATTGTTAATTCGTCCATACCTGTCCTCCCATATGTCATGCCTGTCTTTTTATTTCATATTTTAATTTCCAAGCGGTCGCATCCACTACACTGCCATGTACGAGATGTTGACTCACATGTCGCCCCCGCTGGGCCTGGGGAAGAAATGTCCTGCCAAGATCGCGTACAAGGTAATAACCTCACTTACTATAGGGGTAGTGATGGTATAAATGAAAAAAATTAAAAATGTAAACTCCTCCCTCAATTTTATCATTAAGACTGTTTCTGACATTTGTATTTAGATAAATGATACATTAATGAGCAGGTATGGCTTAGGCTTCTTGCCCAGGGATGCCTACAAGTAGACTGTGGACATTGGGGCTGAGACACCCTAACCACTAGAGCATCCTGCCCCCTCATCTCTGTCTCACTCAGAGGCTGGTGCTGATGAACATGCCAGTGGACGAGGACATGAGTGTCCACTTCACGTCCACGCTGATGTCCCTCATACGCACTGCTTTGGACATCAAAATCGCACGAGGTCTGTTCCTGCTTTATACTTCTTCTGTTGATAACCATCAATTTCAACACTGTAGCCTCTACGAGATGATGCTGGGTGTAGCTAGGAACTAATGTTGTGTTAAGTGAATGTTTGGGTTGCAGGGGGTGAGGATCGCATTGCTCTGGATTCTGAACTCCAGAAGGAGATCAGTGTGATCTGGCCTTATTTGCCCCAGAAGACCTTGGACCTGCTGGTTCCCATCAACAAAGGTCTATTTTATGGTTATTGATGTATTAAAGCTGCTGTATGTAGGATTCCAGGGTTGTAAATAAAGAGAACGGAAAATAGTAGAAGAGGGTCGGATTTTGAAACCTAACAACCAAAAGAACGTCCCCTCCCTCCCTACTTTACTCCACCGTTGAGACGTGTTGCATTTCACGCAATTGTGATTGACAGGCAAGCTGGATTCCCCCAACCAATCAGGGAAGAGATGCCCTTATTTGTCTGAAATTAGCCGGGAGCTGTCTCTGTGTGTCTGTTTGTATGCCTTTTATGTCCTTTTGTATTGTGTGTGGGTGTATTTTTTTGTCTCTGTATGGGAGTCGGTTTCTGTGTGTGTGTGCACATCATTGTATTGTTATATCTGCTATTGTTTGAATTATTTTATCCGTTGCTTGCATAGACACCGACATGACAGTGGGCAAGATTTACGCCTCCATGATGATCATGGACTACTTCAAGCAGAACAAAGCCAAGAAGCTCAGACAACAACTAGAAGCACAGGTGAGTGTTCCACACACATTAGGAACAGGAGGTATCCACACCAAATAACATTCATCCAAAAACATGGCAGCACAAGTAAATGATATAGAGAAGGATCTCTTTGTTTGAGAGTGAAGCTCTCAAACAAGCCTGTCCATTGTGTTGAATGAAGGCAAATTAATTTACCAAACTTACCACCTGCAGTCGCTCTTCCACTGTTTAATGTGCGGCAATTACATTTTGTACAATACTTTACGGTATGCAATATGGCCACCTGGAAAGATGCCTATTGGAAATAAACTATTTCAGCTAGAGTTTTTTTTGTGTTGTACAGAAGAGTAGCTTGATGTTCAAGCAACTGGATGCTTCCACTCTCCCTGAAGACATACTCTCAAACAGTGAACCACTCACCTTGATGGGACACAGCGCCGGCTCTGCCCTGTAAGTCTGTGTGTGTGTGTGTATGTGTGTGTGTGTGTTACAAATGTGTGTGAGTGCATATGTGCCTGTGTGTGTGTTTGAGTGTGTTTGTATGTGTGAGTGCGTTTGTGTGTGTATGTGTGTGTGTGTGTGTGTGTGTGTGTTTTACGTGTGTTACGTGTGAATTCAATAAGTCAGTCCATCTGACCACTGAATCACCCTTATCTGTTCCATTGTAGGACCAGGGGAGGCTTTTTGGCTCTGAGTCCCATCTCGCCACAGGAGCTGTTTCTACCGCCCGTGAGCTCCGATGCTGATTCCAGTCAGCACCAGTCAATGGTGAGGACAGCCATTCAACGCCACACTGGACACCTCAAGCCTAGCCACACTATGCCTTACACCACAGTGTATCTTGTGAAACAATTCACATGCGCATGTGCACATGATGAGTGTAAATGTGATTTTCATGGGGATGGATGAATGATGGTTTCACTTTTTTTTACTTCAGTGCCTGGCAGACTGTATCTGTATCTCTCTATCTTTCTGTCTACTCTTGTCTTTGATACACATAATAGGCCTGTGGCGGTTTGGAAATCCAGGGGGATTGTTGCCTGATTGTTGATATTGTCTTGTGTGTAAAGTGTGGTTGAACTGGTCCGAGTTGTTTGCTGAAAGAATGAAGAATATAAGTGCCCACATATTACTGTTTGTCCTTACGTCTCATTACGGAGGATTGTGATTAGTTGCTAGCTCTGTCTGTCTATAGCTAAGTGCATCAAGGTCCCGGTGCTGCATGAACTGAAACACAAGGCCCTTCTTTCCCTGTATACTGTCCTGGCTTTTGTCACTGTCTATGGCATAATACTATTGCACCATGCATCTGAGACTGCCTTTGGATTAGACCAGGTTCTCTTAAGACTATCTTTTGTCATCGCTAGTTAGCACCATGTCTCTCTTTGGCTGGAATGGAATGGAATGGCTTCTGATTGGATGGCGATGGCAATGAGGATGCTGATTATCAGTCATGGCTTTGACCCAGGGCCGAGCAATACAAAATGGCGTCTTTGCCCCCTCTTGGCCTGTAAACTTCTTTATACCAGACCCCCCCCCCCCCCCCAGCTTGATGCGTTGGTTTCTCGTGTTGCCCTACTTTCTTTTTGTCCTCTGCTCACGTAGGTGGGGGAGTGCGGTAGGGGAATAGGAAGCTCCCTAGCGCCCCCACTAGGGCGGGGCCTAGGGGCGCGAGCCGTTTCCATGCCCCGTCTGGCAATAGACTCACAGGTACATCCCTTCCGAAGCACACATAACCTCCAATGCACGCCATGCTCTCTGCGTTGGACCCTGAGGACGTGGCGGGCTGCCTAGGCCATTGTGATGAATCCCCCTGAGCCTTCTGGGATATGATGCATGCGGGTCTGAGGCCATGGGATACATCCCTGCTGGGACTTGGAAGGAAGGGGCTTTTTGACCTGTGATTTGCCTCTTTGGGTGTGTCTGACGGTTGGCAAAGAGTCACTCAGGGCTTGGATAAGCCTGGGATGCTGACACAGTGTGAGTGATCATTGTAGGACAACATTTGGTTTGATCAGTTGGGTGTCTGGTGATTGATTTTCCCCTGCAGGAAGCAGCGTAACCTCCGACCTAATTGAAAATGTTTAACCGTTTGTTTTAGGGAACGGGCATAACATTTGAAATGGTTCTCTGCATGAATCGGCTCACGTTTAAATATTAATTTGAATATACTGCATACACTGCCTGTCATACTCTCTCTCTCTCTTTTCCACTCTCTATTTTCCTCTCTCTCTCTCTCTCTCTCTCTCTATCTAATCTTCATACACATGTTCTTCTTCTGCATGTGTGTGTGTGTTGTGTCATTCTGTTTCTTCATGCGTGTGCTGCATGTGTCAGCAGCAGCCGGAGGTTGCGAGTGGCGGCTCCATGAAGCGCTCGGTGTCCACCGTGGCGGATGAGCGGGTCAATGGTCTGTGGCAGGAAGAGGAGCCGAGCCCAGACCGGGTCTATCGGCCTCGCCACAAAAGCTACAAGGTCGCCGGTAGGTCTATCAAGTGCAGATCAAAACATGATGGCGACACACTATTCAATACACATTACAGAACACATCCTGTTTGTTGCCTTTATCCTTGCCGTAGGCCTCTTATTTACCACAAAAACAATAAAAAGCTGTGTTCATCTTTCCAGAGAACTGCAATGAATTTTGATGAGTTTTTTGTGTTTTATCTGTTTGTGTTGATGCTTCGTGATGGTTTGTTTTTTTTTCTCCTCAGTTTCTCGCTCTGACCGCTGGCACGCGGGCAACAGAGACCGGGAGCGTGGGCGTTCTAAGGAGCGCTGCCACCTCCTCTCCCCAGACACGTCTCGCTGCAACTCAGCGGAGAGGAGCCAGCAGCCCTCCCGCAGCTCCAGCATAGAGAGAACGCACCCCCGCGAAAAGCAGGTAGCGGCCAAATCTCCAGAACTTCATGGACGCTTGGACAATGAGAAATGAGATGGGAAATAACTTGTGTGGATTTAAATGAGAAAGTCCTAGGGTTTAGTCAGGCGTCCGTCTTGCAGAGCTCATGGATCATCGATATTTGAATAGAGAGAACGTCCTGAGGCTGTCAGATATAAATCCTGATTGGCTGTAAGATTTTACGATTTTAAGGATGTTTCCGTCCTTCCTGCTGCCATTTCAATTCTTGTTGCTTTGACCACTTGTTGTTCCAGCGCATTGGGTTCAAGAAATGTGCTGTATAAATTAACTTAATGTGGCAATTTAAAAGATTTCTGATTTGTTCTTTGGTGACATCTTTGGCGATAAGCGGTAACTGTTAGATCCCAACGGTGTGACACCCAGCTCTTAACATTAATAATACTGCAAATACAAGAGCTTTCATCAGTGGGCTGTAGGCTCATTCACTATTATGTTCCCTCATTCTTCGATAGATAGTGACTTAACTGACATGTATTTACATGAAAACCCTCTAGATTGGCTCTTTAATTATTATTATTTTTATTGGTTATTAGTGTGATGAGGGGAGAGTGTGGAGTGTGTTTTATTGTTTCCATAAGTCATAAGTTTAACTTTCTAAAAAGGCGGACACTAATCTATCTCCATGTCTTTTTGTCCTTGTCTCCAGGGCAACAGCTCCGAAAGTCCAGTACCGTCCACCTCCGAGTCCAGCACCCCCAGCGCGCGTCGGCCTGTCTCTCAGACGCCCACCCGCTCCCACCCTCACATCTCCTACTCCCCGCTGGTGTGTCACACGCAGCCCCACGCGGGCGAGGACGAGGAGGAGGCGGAAGACGAAGAGGAGGAGGAGGAGGAGCAGGAGCAGGGCAGCCCAGAGACCATGAGGCGGGGCAGACCCTCGTGGAAGGGTCAACAACAAGGGGCTTCGGGCGAGAGGCGTGGCGAGGCTAGCCGACACCACCACCACCACTCCCCCCCTCGCCGCTATCCCTCGGAACCC
The DNA here is from genome assembly GCA_027123675.1 of Molva macrophthalma. NCBI lineage: Eukaryota > Metazoa > Chordata > Actinopteri > Gadiformes > Lotidae > Molva > Molva macrophthalma. The sequence continues at coordinate 3,171,756 of JAOPJO010000147.1, read as the reverse complement.
TTCCTGGCTTCCCAGGAGGACGACCACAGCCCGGACGCCTCTGGCCCCATGGAGACCCTGACCTTCGAGGCGGCCGTGGCCCACAGCCTGGGACGATCTAACACCGTCAGCTCGGCCCACACGCGCTCGCGGAGCGGCTGGCAGATCCCCAATGGACACTTCCGGAAACGGCTGGCGCAGACGGTGTCTGTGGCGGCCGGGGATGCCCTGAGTGACACTGAAGAGGAGGACAGGTGCTAAACAGACCCAAGAAGAGGCAAAAGCAGTCCAATCAGAAAGGTGTCGGAGAACACTCAAAGGATCCAAGTTAGGGACGATGTCACTGTGTGTGGTGTTAAGTGTACAAATCTGCCAGGCTACTGAATGTTCAGTAAAACAAAGTGAACTTAAAAGAAGAAAATGGAACTTTGGAACAGTATTTCCTGAACCTGTAGTATCCAATTCACACACAACATTATAAAGAAAAAGGTATTTAAATGACTGGAATTGGATAGTAATAATGAACTTCAGATATTCCCTACGGTACATGGTATATAACTTCAGTGAATGGGAGGAATTATGGGCGGAATGGATAAATGTCATACATGTCAATAGGTATCGTCATTTCTAGAGGTGTTACTAATCATGGCTCAGTGTTGCTTTTTACCGTGTGTTGGATGTGTGGACATATACTATGGGACAAAGGGGGACCAAACTTTCTTTTAAATATACCTTTTTTTTGTATATACATTGTGATCATCGAGCCATTTTCCATACATTTTTGCAACAGTTTCTTTGACCTGATGAATACAGCTGGCCGATCTGATAGTTTGGACATTTGCTGGTTAATGTGGCAACTAATATAGCCACATGAATGCAATAGACTTGTTATAATATATTGCTAGTATTGATATTATTAAATGTGAAACAGAGGTAGGTTCCAGGGAAGAGATATTAGTAACCAGATTAAATACATTATGAATTAAATAGTATATTATAATTGATACTAAATCATTTACATAGCTCTATAATGTCAAACTTCCATTAGCTGGCTTTTTTTTGTAGGCTTTTTTCGACTATTGTTTTGTAGGCCCACCCTTTCTCCACCTTTACAATTTATAATTTGAGGACCTTTTTATATTTTCAATTGAAAAATACTGTGGTATATGACAAATAATAAGTAATAAGTAAATACTCAAACTAAATGATCGTTTTAGCTCTTTTCAACTCTATAGCAAATGTTTCTTCTTTGTGAATATTGATAAAAACATTGCAGGCAACAGTAAAGAAACTGTAGATTTCATGACATACCATTGCTTCACAAATTACTAATTCTAATTACTAATAATGTACAGGAAAAATGCTGTCTGTAAGATTTAACAAAATAACGAGTGGCAAAACCCTATTGAGCTGGTTCGCTTTGAAGCCTAATACATTCCTGCAATGTTCATAGGTATTTGTATTTGTTTAATTTGCCTGAAGTAGGCCGATTCTGTGAGGCTCACTTAACCAAAAACATGAAGGTTTGTACCATAATTTACTGGAATGCAATTAATTGTTGGTTTTTATGTGTACAATACTTGTAAATACAAATAAAGGTGTCATCAAGTTGCACTTTTATTGCCTATCCATTTTATTAAAATATAATAAATGATTTTAGTCATAGGCATATATTTCACACAAATTAAACGATATCGTGTTATATTAAAATAATAGAATATTCGTATATTTATAAGAACACGTCCCAGTTATGTTCCTCATCCTAGTTTGACGTTTATGAAATCCAACCAATGAATTTGCTCAAGCAAAAAGACAAAGCACAACAACGCAAACCGTTACGTCATCTCCAATGGCCCGACATGTCATCGAGGAGGAAGAGCTAGGCTAGCAAAGAAAAACAAACTGTGTTTATGGTACTTATTCGCGAAGCAGAGAGGATGTCGACACAATCCAATAGATACATCCGTTTTCTTTAGATTTACCGATGCCGACAAAGTGAATGTTTTCTCCAGAATTAGATTCCACGGAAGATGAGCTTTGTGAATCAAGGAAGTCGCTAAACTGGCTAGTTAAAAGTGGCTAGTTAGCCAGTCTGCTAACCATACGAAGGGAGTTCTTTGTTTTGATGTCTTCAACTGATCTCTGTAAAATGTTCACCAGTAGTTAGCAGAGGCAAATGCTTAGACATCTTACGCATGTATGTTATTTATATTATATTGAAAATGACATCGTTCGTACTTGGATGCTTAATGTTTTAATTTAAATACATTTAATCGTATCGAAGTACAACATTTGAGGCCAAATAAGTAAGGCTCGACAGCAAGTTCAGCAACAACAAACTAGACAGCTAGTCGCCTGGCTAGCAAACCGTTCTGCCTTGCCTGCGAAAAGAAAGATATGGGCAACTGTCTAAAATCTCCGACCTCGGACGATATATCATTGCTTCACGATTCCCTGTCAGATCGGGCTAGTTATGGTGAAGGGCCAGACCCAGACTTGGAACCGCCTCCGCCTTATCAGGTGTGAAACTATCCTGCATCTGTATTTATGCAATCGTAATGTACAATCAAATAACATCTTTAGGTCTTCAATATTGTATTGCTATTGTGTTATAATTTCCCCATAGGCTATTCTATATAGAGCAGCACACTTGATTAATTATTCATTACAATTAACTTATTTAATATTTATCTTTTAGGTTGTTATCTTTTCAGGACACTAGTGTTTGCTGACTTGATATTTGCGGAGATTGCAGTCATTAAATTACCATCTAACACATGAAACGAAAATATGAACGGTGTACACTCACTTTGTTTTCCAGGAGCAGGCCAACATGCCAATGTACCATCCCACCCCCAGTCAGACTCGCCTGGCCACCCAGTTGACAGAAGAAGAGCAGATTCGCATTGCACAGCGCATTGGCCTCATTCACCACCTTCCCAAAGGCGTGTACGACGGAGGCCAAGATGGCTCAGAGAAAAAGATCAGAGAGTAAGCTTTTGAATAAAACAAATAACGATTTAAACTTATGAAGTGTAAACTGGACTTTGTTTTGGACCTGAAATGCAACTTAATCCACTGTTGGTGCTTTCCAATTTCCACCAGGTGTGTGATCTGCATGATGGACTTTGTGTACGGGGACCCCATCAGGTTCCTGCCCTGTATGCACATCTACCACATGGACTGTATAGACGACTGGCTCATGCGCTCCTTCACCTGCCCTTCGTGCATGGAGCCCGTAGATGCTGCTCTTCTCTCCACCTACGAGACCAACTGACCAAACTTCCTCCCCACCTTATGCTTACATCGACCACGCCTCTCCCTCATCCCTTCTCACACATACAGAAAACAAAAAAAAGCAACCTGCTGCGCTTTAGTACGTTGGGATGTGCAGTCAATAGTGCGGCTGGGGCCCACTCTAAAAAAAAAAGACTGTTTTGATAACGGCCTATTATTTGATGGACACGACTAAAACGGATAGCATGTGTTACCTCCTAGGCGTGATACCCAATCGATTTGTCTACACTGCTAGAATAATCAAGACAAGATGGCGATACAATTGTTTCTTTTCAGACAACAGTGCATGACCGTGGTTGTAGTAATGCATCCGTTGTGCTGCAGCAGTGTTCAGTGATGCAACTGATCCAGCGCCTATAACTCTTAACTGTGTGTGTGTGTGTAGGTAAGGGGAGGGGTGTGTCTGCATTTCCACTTGAGCTGGTCTCGGTGGTGTCTCATCCCAAATAGCATTGGTTTTACTTGGTTAGCATCCATTCAATTCAATGTTTCTGCTACTGACTTCACTGACCAAATTCCGTCAGCAAGAATTGAATTGGTTCAGTTTGTGCAGTCTCAACTGGAAACATAACATTGGTTATGTCTGCTAGACTTGTTCATCGCTGTAAAAAAAAAAAGAAAAAGGAAAAAAAACTAGAGCGACAAAAAGCTTTGCACTTTGTTGAAGTGGGTGTAAAATACTAAATTGTACACTGGTAGTGTTGAGTGATGAACGCTGTTATATTTCCCAGAAACCACAAGCCGCCATTCAGCAACAATGTATATGTAATGCAGATTTAGGCTACATGACTCTTGGGCTACTGAACTCAATGACATCTCTGAGTTTCATTGAGTCATTGAGTTTCTTATATATCGTGGCCACACTGCCACTCTGATGAAGTGCGAATCCAAAGTTGTGTCAAAAACAACTTTATGATTTGAAGGATGACACATTCAGCGTTTGAATTGTGAAAGGTAATATATATTACCCAAAGAGTAAAAAATGCTGGTTCGCCATTGCAAAAGGGCTCAAATGCATGAGCCGGTGGATCAGTTTAAACTGAATAACGCTTGCACAAATACTCATCTGATCCAGAGTTTTGCACTTTACTTACATGACTATAATGGAATTCATAGATTAATATATACTTTTAATATCTTGCACTATCCATTGTATTGCTTTCCATTTTCCTCTTTTTCGTTGCAGAAAAGTTACGTTGAAAACCATCAACGGTGACAGTCCCAATGACCTATTTCATGAATTGTGTAATTCTGTAATAAGAGCCTCTGGTGTGTTCTGCTTGTGTGGCCCCTTGTTGTGTTTTAGTGTCTGTATAGAGGGACAGAGGTTCGCTCCACTGTGACAAGAGTAGGCTAGATTACGTGACAAGTCATGCCATGTTCCAATAAAGGTCAATAGTTTGATTGTCTATAGGCTACATCTTGGGTGATTTTTGGTTTTGTTGCAGTTCCTGTTGCCGTTCATCAGATTTAAACTGCAGTGTGTGGTTTAATTTCATATGTGATGCTGTGTTCTGAGTTTTTTGGTTGCAATCCTTTTATTTTTCTTTCCACCTTGTGTCTTGGACAATTGTTGTAGTTTTATAGACTCCATTGTGTATTTAGGAGACTAACCACCCTAACTCTTAATCTATATGCTACCTATAGTTTTAGCATGACTATGCAAACCTCTGTCCCGAATTAATTTCCGAGAAAGAGAGTTGAGATTACACCTTTCAGTCATGGGCTTTTCTATTTCAGCATTTATTTTTTTGACTTTGGTTTGAACTCTGAAAATGTCCATGTCATTTTGTTTTTGAAGGCTAACATGCCCTTATGTAAACAAAAATAAATCTGAAAGCACACGTTTGTCTTGCTAAATTGTGGACACACATTGTACAAATACTTGCTTTCTTTGAGCTTAAAGGGTTAATTCTGAGAGAAAGATTATAGAGTGCCATTGTTGCTCAATTGAAAATAACCCTGCTCAAATTCTCCACCAAAGCAGTTTACACAATCAGTGTGTTACCTGCTAAAGATCTCATACTGACCATTGCAATCACACAGTGTTCACACACTGTGACCATTTCACACTTAAAATGAGGGTCTGCTCATCTTGAACAAATGCCTTTTATTTATATAGGCAACGTTTTTTATCAGCATGTGAGAACAGATTTGCACTGTAGGTCGGGTCTTAACATTTCATGCTATTTCACAATCACCAAGCCACACATCTGCATGTTATTAGCAGTAATGACGCTATGCCCATTTGTTCTTATGATTAACCTGTGACGCAGTAAATCCACTTTGTAGTGCATCAGTAACCAGGGGATATCTGCAAGCTAAGGCTGATGATGGCAGAGATTACAATTGGGAAACTTTAAGGGAAACCAAAGCTTTTGAAGAACAATTCATTTGTTGGTGTTGCAAACACTATGGAATGTTCAGCGTATTACTGTTATGGCCTTATATTTGGTAATACAAAGGTTTAGCTTTAATAAACTCTAGAAAACACTAGTACAATGCATTGAATTGAGTTCCACTCAGAACTATTTTATATGAGTTATTGAAGGGAAACCTGCTTTGGCTTACTTTTAGGGAGCTCAGAGCAAAACGGTCAGCTACACAATCTTTGCTAAAGGACACGTTGAATGGATGCTTGCAGGCTATCCACTATGTTTTGTTATATTGGAATTACTTGTTTTGATGTTTATAGCTTCCATGGATTACATTGATGTAATCCAAAAACAGTGGGTGACACAACTTGTGAACAAACAACAAATATCAATTTATTTTCATCACAAACATGACTTGTACAATGTACTTTCAGCTTTGTGAAGTTATGTTCTAAAGAAATCAGAGGAATATGACAAAATGCTCAATTAAATTTGATTCAAACAATAACATTAGAATTGATGTGACTCCAATCCGCAACCAATCAAGACCACATAAAAAGGAAGCATACAATTACCTTTATTACAATTTTCCCTCCTCAAAACAATGATAAAAGTAATTTAGTTATTACTCATTCCTATTCCAGGAATTAGTTTTTCCTGCGGTTTTTCCAGCAGGTTAAGGTTTGTACATCCCATGGAAGGTAACGGGCATGGTGCACTCAACCTCGGCCCTGGCGATCTCCGACAGGTCCTTGGCATTCAGAATGAGCAGGTAGCCCGGCCTCTGGGAGCCAGGGGCCACCACGATGGTGAGGAGCACCCCTGTTAGCAACCACAAGCAACAAGCAGGTTCTTATTTGTCCTGATTCCGCTTTGTGAAAACTTAACCTTCACGCAAGTCTTGTTGTTGTTTATCCTTTGACCTACCATCGTCCTCATCTATGCCATCAGGAGTCTGGACAAACAGGGGCTCAGAGGGGTAGGAGTCCGGCTCCTGCCACACCCAGGTTTCTTTGGTCTTCACGTTGAGCTTGCAGATCTGTGAAAACAACAGCAAACCGTAGCAGTGACTAACACATGTATAGGTTGGTAACATGTTACCCAATTGAGGGCGATCGCGTTGTATATCATGGTTAACTGAATACATGTTTTATTTCAAAGTACAAAGTACAGTTCAACGTCCATCTTTACGTACCCTGTCAGGGATGAAGTGGTTAAGACCCAGGCCATAGGCATAAGTGTAATTCTTTCCAGCATACTTCTCGTAGTTGATCTGGGGGAACTCAAAGGCTAGTAACAACCGTGGGGAAAAAAGCACATGGATTAAACAATACATATTCAAAGCAAAGGTTTATGAACAGGGTGACAGTGGGGCCCTGGTTTGGGGTGTGTGTGTGTGTGTGTGTGTGTACCTTGGCGGGGCCCCGAGAACAGCACCTCGGGCTCCAACCAGATGGTCCCGTCAGAGTGCATCACTGCTGTGGCTGTGGTGTAGGGCAGGCTGACCAGGTTCTTCCCCTGCTCCTCCTGGCATGGTTTTAACAGCATGAGGAGAACACTGTTAGTATTTTGGTACTGGACATGGACAATGTTGTGGCCCTTCTTTGAGTGACCGACCTTGTGAATGTCCAAGGGGATGACATATCTGCGCACTTCCGGCTGCGGTGCCATCATGGCCGCCTTCTTCACCTCGTCCCAGTTGGCGCGCAGGTTGGCCAGCCAGAGGTAGTTGTACACAAACTCGAAACTGCAGCACACGGGTTAAAAAGGCAAAAAAATTGAATGACGACAGTTATAATCTGTTTGTTTTCGGAAGGGAATCCGTAGGTCTTTGGTTATTTTACCCATCAAAAACATAGAGAAAACAGAAATGATTGTAATCTAGTTATTCCATTGATTACCCTTTCCACGCACACACGTCCACCACAACAAAGCCCTGGTCTTCATAAGTGTTGATGTGGTGAAAGAGGCCTATTGCTGCCGCCCTGAACTTGTGGTCGATGTACTCCCCAGGCTCCTTTTTGGCGATGTGGAACCATGTCTGTGAACACAAATGGACAATGGTACATCTCTTACTGGATCATAATAATACCATGTAGGATGATGACATATTGGCCCTCGCTACACAGGAAACCCAAAAAATGAACAATCTGTAGATCAATGGATTTTAACGGTATCTTACCCCAAGGGTCTCGTTGGACTCAAAGCAGTCCATGTAGTTGGAACCTCGGATGCTCCAGGCACTCAAGAACTTCAGCAGGTTGATCTTCACTGGCGTCTCCACAAAGACAAAGTAGTTCTCAGACATGCCAAAGCTGGGATAAAAAAATATATGATATCAGTTAATAATAAAAGTAGGAGAAATTGACCACATTCCACACACAACTCACAACTGCCTGTAAACTGTGTGTCTGATGCAGGTATTACACACCTGTGCACATACGAAGGCTTGAATCGCTCAGCGCTGGGGAATTGAACCACTACTTTGGACTTCTCAACGGGATCAGATTTATCTAAGAGAGAGAGAAAATAGTATTTTGATTCATGTGAGATATGATATAAGATATAAGTATTGATTATTGGTTGATTGCCTATTTACCTAATCAAAGACTGCATCCTCCCCAATACATTACACCGAAAACGTTATAACAAGCATGAATGGCTTAAATGAATGAATACAGCAACAATATCAACCTTTCTGTGTTGGGGGAATCCTGACAATGTTGTAGGCCAGTGTTGCCCCTTTCCCCATGCAGTTTCCAATGTTGTACACTGTTCCATCGCTCTCAATATGGGGGTGGGCGGTCAATCCGTTGATGTTGACAAAGTTGCACAAATCAACCTGCATGGAAATAAACATACCTTCAGTATAATTTGTATAATTTCCATTTGTGCAATATAAAGTACTAAGCAATCTACATTTAAAAAATAAGATGGCTTCATGTTATTCTGGCAAAATATAGGGTATTTCAAATTACACTAGTCCTTAATCCTTAATCAAATCCCAATGTAGATTGAAAGAGCTAAAGCTGTATTTTAAGGACAATAGTTAGTGTTCCACCTTTTTCATCGTCTCCAAAGTATCTGTGTTGACTTTAGTGATGTAGTTGGTTTCTGTCACAGCATAAAAGTCCTCACCGATCGGGTAAACATTCACCAGGCAATTATCTGTCACCTCAACACCCTTGAAGTAAGAGAAAAACCTGCAAAACAAAAGACAATCAGATTCATAAATAATAATGAGATACAGACAGATAGACAAAGCAAGCCTTGCTTTGTCTATCTTAGTACAAGCCTTAGTACAAGCCTTAGTACATACTCATAACAGTAACATATATAAATGTATTACAATGACAAATAATGCCAGATTCTTGGTTTAATGACAATTATTATGAATGACTATAATTATTGGTTGTTAATTATTATTATATATATATGGAATAATGATGACTTCCTTTTTGGCTATTATGAAAACAATTTGATTGAGTCTATTAGAAAACACACCTGGAGAAGACTATTATGAAAACAATTTGATTGAGTCTATTAGAAAACACACCTGGAGAAGACTATTATGAAAACAATTTGATTGAG
>JAOPJO010000147.1:3131798-3155024 GCA_027123675.1 Molva macrophthalma | reverse complement strand
CTCTCTCTCTCTCTCTCTCTCTCTCTCTCTCTCTCTCTCTCTCTCTCTCTCTCTCTTTTTCTCTCTCTCTCTCTTTTCTCTCCCCCTCTTTCTTGTGTTTATTTTTTCAAGGTATTTTTGATTTTATGAAATAGGGTGGGTGTTGAAGAAAGAGTCTATGAGCCAAGGGTCAGTCTACGCAATCAAACAGAAAAACACTGAATCACTTCCAAAGCCAGTAAAATTTGAGTGTTCGCTAAGGACAAATACACAGACTGTCAAATATGGCAATAGTGGCAATGCAGTAATCCCGATAAGCTAACAAATTATGATTCAACTGATTACATAACTGATAGTCAAATGAAATAGTAAACCATGTGAAAACTAATTGTATGCACCATCATGCTGATGACACTAAAGGCTTAATGGCAGCCACTTGTGATGGAGCATAACATTTGGAATATTTAGCACAGAAAATATATTTTCAACTTTCCAAATTATCTCATTCATCGTAGATGCCTACCTGACATGACACGATGTTAGTGCAATTCTCTTAACAAGGTATTTTTTGTTGTTGTGTTTTGCAGTTCTTTTTCCTGGCTCAGCCAGTCGTGTTTACCAGAACCTGCTGAAATACCACCCAACAGTTTTGTCTCCTGCAACAAAATTCTCTCTCTCTCTCTCTCTTGTTTTAAATGTTGTCATTGTTGTGTGTCTGTTATCAGGGTGTTTGTGTTTTCTGGGTACCGCGACTTTTAGGGGCTTTTAGGTTTGCTTCACTATGGTGGGCCGCTTTCAACAAATTCAGATTGTGAAATTGCAAAAACATGTACATTTTTGTTTGAAACGTTTGTGCAATTTGTCCAGCCTTTACATATAGCTTAGTTAGGTGATGCAGTGACAGGTAAGGTGACTACAAGCCTAGTGGACAGCAGACGCATCACCTGAATCAAATTTTTATTTAGTGTTAACTGCTGTATCTTTTGATATTGATGCTTTGGGTGAGTATGAACAGCCTGTCAAGTGTTGTTGCCAAATCCCTGAAATTCTCTTTTTTTTGTGTATCTCGATTTTTCTCTGTGTGCTTTTAGTAGCGATGCCGCCCACGTGAGTCGCTTGTTTCAGTAGACATCAATATGAAAATTGAGGGCACAACCAACTGGAGAAGCCGCTATGCTTGCTAACGTTTGGTTCATGACTTAAAAAACATGTTCAGGTGATATACTCTCGGCAGTGTTCATTGGAGTAGTGTGATATTTCCCAGCAATAGTTATGCTACTGCAATGATTAAAAATGAAATTTTAAAGGATTTCCTCTCAGATCTAGAAGGTAACCATGTTGTTTGCAAAAAAAAAAAGAATACAGAAAATTAAATGAATGTGAAGCCTGTTGTTTTTCCTCCTCGAAATGTCGCCTGAGTAGTTGGATGCAGATGTGGAAGTCCCCTCTGTCGTCTAATGCTTGTTTGATTTTTGTGTAGGCTCTATCCCAGATGAGGCTAAAGCTTTGTCGCTGTTGGCGCCGGCAAATGCTGTAGCGGGAATTCTACCCGGAGGGGGTCTTCTTCCAACACCCAATCCAATGCCCAATCAACATGTAAGACCCGCCAAGCTTCCTCCTTGCAGGTCCATAGCTTCATTCAATAGCGTAGCGGTTAGTTTCATTAACTTAGAATTTTTTTTTTGTGTTGCCCTTTTTCCAAAGCACTATAGTGGAAGTGAGGAGATATAACAAATACACTTCACTTCATTCATTCAATACACTTTGATGAGCTATTTTTGTGATTTATTTTTGTTGTTATATCACATTCAAAATTTATCATTTGGTCATTTGGTGTTGATGTGTGGTGTTCTATTTTAGTTGTGTATTTGTGCCAGCTCAATACATTGATGAAGTGTGTTCAACAAAAGGGACCAAAAAACATATGGAGGGGAAACAATGTTGAGTAAACAAGGATCAAAAATGTCTCACTGTCATACTTTATTTATTTTTTCCTTTATTTTCTCCCAGATGGGAGGAAATCCTTTTGGTGGTCCGAACATGGATGCAATGGCTGCTTTTGGATTTCCTGGTCCCAACATGAATCCCCAGGTGAAGTGTTTCCAGAGAAAGCACAGGGTTTCTCCAGGGAAACAGATCATTACATAAATGTTCTTAACAAACTTAACTGTCCACTTATCTTCTCCTTATAGGCTGCCGATCAGCTCCTAAAATTCATGACTGATCCAAAGTAAGTAATGCATGGTTGGGTGAAATTATTCTAGTGATAATCACATCAAGATTGAGTCCTTAATTTTTCACTCATGTCACCAGTGAGCTAATCAAATAGTCTTTGAACTACAATCTTTCTACCAAATGTGCATCGTCTGCAAATCGCTTTTACCTTTTCTGCACTGATCACAATCTATGGATGCCTAGACTCAATCCCATGGCAGTCAACATGAATATGAATGCGAGCATGAAAGCCGACGCAGCCAACAAAGAGATTGAAGAAGCTATGAAGCGAGTGAGAGAAGCCCAGTCTCTCATCTCTGCTGCCATCGAGCCTGGAAGTAAGTGGATGGGAAAAGAAAGCCCTGTCAAGAAAGTTGTCTAGACTGCACAATCTCTCGTCCAGTCAGTTCAGTTGTCTCTTCACCTTCTCTGCAATGCTCAGGCTGTAAAACATGTATGTATGAATGAATGCATAACACAGTGTTTATAATGGTTCTGCTGCAGATAAGGAGAGCAAGAAGAAGCATTCGCGATCCCGCTCCAAGTCCAGGAGGAGGAGATCAAGATCGCGTTCACGGCATAGGTGAGCATCTATTATATATCAACTAAAACGCCAACTTTCATGTACGCCATGTATTTTGACTTGATTAGTTTGTGAAGAAGCACGTGGGTAGTGAGGTACTAGACTGCTACTTAATAAAAAATAACTGACCATCTTGTAGATGTTGATGCTGGGCCTGTTTTTATAAGTCAGAACCAGTCTTAAGTTGCTTGGCTTGCAGGCGTTCGAGAAGCCGCTCGAGGCGACGCTCCAACTCCAGGAATAGGAGGCGCTCCAAAAGCCCCAGGCGTTCGAGGAGGTCCCACTCCAGAGAGCGAGGACGAAGATCACGTAGCAGATCCAGGTAGGATTCTTGTCGCTCACTCGCTTTTTACTGCATTCCCACTCCACATATTTCATTGGCCAATTAGATTGGGGCCAGACTTGCATTGTAACCCACTGTAACCCACATCTCATTCACAGAGACCGAAAGAAGGAGGAGTCGGGGCGAAGGAGATCGAAAACGCCTCCAAAAAGCTACAGCATGAGCAGGAGATCTCGCAGTGTGAGCACACGGTAAGAACAGTTTTGGGTGTCGCCCAATGGAGTTCTAGATTACCCCTCCACTCGCTTTATTTTCTTTCTTAATTTCTGTAATCCAGGAGACGCAGGAAAAGTCGCAGTGCCAGCCGGTCCCCCAAGAGGTCCCCTAAAAGGAGGATCTCTAGGTCCCCATCTCCAAGAAGGTTGGTCCTCCAAACGATCACTCGCTGCTGCACTCTTTCATTCAAGCCCTGTTCATCGGTAGTTTGGGGGTCGTTCGTTATCATAACGTGCATGTTTCACGTCCCATTAGACACAAGAAGGAGAAGAAGAAGGACAAAGAGCGAGACAGAGATCGCAGGAGTGACAAAGACCGCTGCCGCGAGGAACGGGAACGATCCGCCAGTAAAAAGAAGAAAAACAAAGACAAGGAAAGAGAGCGGGAACGAGAGAGGAAATCCGATGGAGAGAAAGGCGATGTAAAGGTTGGCGTTACATTATCCAAATGTTTTGCCATTTGTCCATTATTCATTTTTTTGTTCATGTATTCATGCAATTTTTCCCCCCCAACTTGCAGATCACAAGGAATTATGACGAGGAGGAACAAGGCTATGACAGTGACAAAGAGAGGAAGGATTCGGATGACTCTGCCATGTCACCTCATTCAGTGGACGGCCGCAGCAATGGCACCGGGCGCAAGCATGCCAAGGTCAATGGCAACGATGGCCTCCATGAAGACGACATGGAAGTCAGCGACTGAGCATAACCATAGTTATAAGTGCCTTAGCGACTTGGCACTGTGTTTTAACCCCCCCTTTATGTTTGTTGTTGACATGGGTTATGTCATTGTGTTTTTGTTCCCTCCCACTTGTGAAATGAAGTCAAATGTGAATTGTGCTCGAAATGTTACTGGCGTTTCTCACACGACAGACTACTCTTCAGCAACTGTGTAAAAACGAGATTGTCATTTATATATAAGGTTCAAACTAATGACATTTTCAGAAGTAGCCCTCTTATTCTTTTTCCTCTTTAGATATAATCTATAACTGCAGTTGCTACGTTTTTGTTCTTGAGCTTGTGATTACGAGTTTTCAGTTGATGTGACATGGTCTCCATGTGAAGTTTTGCAGAGCCTTTGTTTAGTGCTACACCTGCTCCCACATCTAGTCACAATGTTGCTGCTCTGCTTGTGGAAGTTTGAACATGTTTTATCATTGGTTTTATATAAAAGCCTTCCAAGGGATACCATTGTTTGTTTTTGCTTTGTTTTAATTCCTCTTTAGGGGTTAGCAGTAGACTATTTATAAAGCATGCAACAATTAACTTAATGTAATAATTAGAAATTATTTGAAATGTGCTGGTGCTTTATTTAAAGGGATGTCAAGTTTATAAAGCTTGTATATATTTGAGATGAGACATCTGAAAAGGTGAAACTATTTCCAGTCTTGACAATTGTGGTATTCTTTAAATTAATGCAATTAAATGACTTCTGGGGCTAACATCAAGCAGACAGCCTTGACATTGTTAAAGGCATGAAATGTTTTACAATATTAAGTTTCTTTAGTAAGATAGCACATACTTCTAAAAACGTATTTATCCAACAGGACAACATAGCCAGGGCATGCTTCAAATATCAGTGCAGTGATATTACAACAGGTTTTCTGTTATTGCATCTGGGTTTACACGCGCACAAACCCCGTTAATACGTTACATTTCACTCACACACGCACAACTTAATCCATACAAACACAGCAAGACAGCCAAGAGGTAACATAAGCAAACCTGAAGATACAAGAGATAGAATCCTGTACTGGAAGAAAAGGCTTGGGTATTAAACTGTAAGAATGTAGTTTTATGCCAAACTTTACCCCCCCCTGATTTAAAAACATTCTGAAGTACTGTAAATGTATTGCTACACAGTGTAGATCCTCTGAGTATATTGTACATTATATACAAAACAAAAATGTAAGCTTATTGGAGTATAATATAGCTGTTTGAGTGAATCCTTCAAGGGAAAACAGTGCACTTTCAGAGGAGCAGACAGACAAAATGAGAACACTTTAAATGGGTCCTCCGAGTGCCAGAAGTAGACCAGACAAATTTCACTTTTGAAACAAGGCCAAAGATCTCAAAGTGGGTCTTCTTTCACAAGAGAAGATAGCAGCACAGAGCAGTGGTAAAACCGTTCGAATGGTGAACAGAAAAAGTTAAATACTAGTGTGAAACGTCTAAAAACACGTTGCTTATATGTACCTTTATGTCAAATCTACAACGGACGATAGATGGTCAAATTAAATTTGAGTTCCCTTTAAAACAAATCACAAAGATGAACGAAAAATGTCGGTCGCTGGTCATTTCCCATTATGGTGAGTTTGCATCTCGGCCCCCGTTTCTTTCTCCTTATCTGCTAGGGGCCTTGAAGTGTGGACAGAACGCGAGCCACATCAGAGGTCAGGAAAGCGACTAGGATCTTCCTTGTATTCGGCAGGGATGGAGAAAATCGACCCCTCGAATTCACTGTAGCGGAACTCCTGGAAGGTGACGGTTGCTGTGATGGTTGGGAAGACGGGTATGTCTGAGGGGAGAGCGAGCGCAAATTAGGAAAATAGTGATCGCTTTGCTGTGGTTAACTCTTGGGACGCGGCTGAGACTCTGGTAGGCCCAAATACCGCTGCATACCTAGCTTGACTGGGAACCCCGGCGGAAGTTTCATCTGGACAAACTCTCTGAGTTTGTTGAAGTGCTTGAATGGGGCCACAACCTCCAGAACATTCAGTAACCTGAAAAGAAATGAAAACAAATGCAAATAATGTTTTATGTATGACAGAAAATATGTTTGACATATTTTCCATCCATTGTGATCCTTACTCTATCTATACCGACTGTTTTGTGTATTCTGTGGCACAAACAATCATGGCTGTTTCATTCCCACCAGACATTAAATGGCGAGTAATTGAGGCTCCTATTTTGTGTTATGAAAACAGTGAAATATTTACCCGATGCCACATGAAATCTATCCCTAAGCCTAATTTCCTGACATTAGTTATTCATCCCAAGGTGGCTGCCTTTCTTCTTTACGACACATTCAAATGCGGGGAGACATTTGTATGAAAAGATCCATACAGTAAGAGGAAATACTTACGACTCGATGCCCAGTGGGAAGTCCTGGCTCATGGCTACGGTCGCTTTGAAGTTCTTCTTGCTTTCCTTGCACACAAGCTCCCTCCCCAGATGAGGGGGCCTGGGCGCAGCACGAAGGAAGGTTGTTTGTTTGATTGGGCGGAATTTCATTTGGGAGGACTTGATAGAGCATTGATAGCGCTACCTAGCAGCACCCTCTACACATCCACCGTCCTGGTGGTGGATGAGGTGTCAGCAAAGCACTATGTAGTGCTTTGAGTGCCTTGAGAATAGCTATATATAATGCAATGAAATGTTGTTATACTGCCCATCTATCCAAACATCTATATATAAAAATAAAAAAAGCTTTTATGTTTGTCTGACATACAGTTAATGTGAAACCCTTAGCAAGTTGAAACGTACTTTCCGTGCTCTGCCGTGATGTACTCCTCCCAGGAAATGGTGTTGGAAGATGGAGCGGTGAGAGACTGCCTCCTCATAGGCTGTTGACAGACAGAGAAAATATAATTGAGACGTTATGACCAAAATAATGAAGACTTGGAGAAAAGGGCATGTTATGCCTCCGTGTGTGCACGGACCTCAAAGCTCTGCTCGCTGATGTTGCCTCCCTTGCTCAGACTCTCCATGATGGCCTTGTTCCTCAGGATGTCCTCCTCGCTCAGGTGCTCCCGCCGCTTCCTGGACTCCAGCACCAGGCCATTCACTGCATAGAAGTCCGCCAAGAAGTTCCCCACCTTCTCCTGGATGTGGTTAAAAGGATACAAGTATTACATTGTAATAGATGAAGTGAAATTAAGCCCTTTACCCTTGATTACTTAAAAGGGATCAAGGTGTCAAGGTGTGCATTAAGCCTCAGAAAATGATGTTCCATGAAATCCATTGCGATCTCACATAATTTCAGTTTATCGATTCCTTTCAAGCCGATTTAAAGGGTGGAGTCTAAGTTCCCTCCTGGCAACGTAGCCAAGTGGGTGACAAATCACCGTACACTCACGTGGCCATGGCAGTGAGCAATTACCGTACACTCACATTAATCGCGACGGTGCAGCTGAATGAAGCTACAGCATTTCGGACTTTGAGGAAGAACAAACTACACAAAACAGTGAGGGCGGGCGGGGATTCAGACCACGCCCCTACAAACTCTCTGTCTTTCCGAGACGGAGTTCATTAGCTGACTTTGAGATGTATGTTAATATACTTTTGGACACTTCACAGATATTTGGTAGGTGTGTAGTAGATACATCCCTTAAAATTATTAAGTCATTTTAGATTTTTAGATCCGGTGGTCCATCACTTTAATCTTTACACACCACTATAATAGCTAACGTATAATAGTAGTTCACTTAAAATAGAAAATTACCACTAGAGCACATAATGGCTTTATAAAACTGCTGAAGTTGTTGCTGCGGTGTGTGATACATTCAACAATGAGTTGACTGCATTGGTCTTCATATATAAAACAATACATGCAGTGTGAGTTGCTTACGGTCTTGTCCTCTCTGAAGAGCCAGCCGATCTGACTGCGAGAGAATGTGATGGACTTGGTGGACAGGGTGGCGGAGTAGACGTCACTGCTCATCAGGATATCCACCTCCTCCTCCGTCTCCATCTCAGACTCCTGGTGAAACAAAGAGGCAGGATGACAACACTGTCTAAAGAGCATGACAATTGTGTTCTGTGTAGGGCGATTGGTAGAGTAAGCGACTGCCAGGGTTAGGGGTTCAATATATAACATTCTCCTGTTTATTAGAATGTACAAGTTGCTTCGACTCTTGTGTTCCATCTTACACAGTACAATGTTCAAAACGTATGTGGAAAAAAAAAATAAAACCAAGGAGTCTAAAATACACAAATGGACGGACTGATAGTGTTAACTACAGTACAAGTGAGGGCAGGACAGAACAGAAGACAGTTGGGCAGACGGTAGCAGAGAACCTGACAGGTAGAAGTATTAAAAGGCAGAACACAGGAGTGGGGTACGGTAAAGAGTAGGTCAGAGAGAAGGGGCCAAGGACTGGGACATTAATATTGCTCTCTAATTAGTGCAGCCTGCTATTGTCGAGTGCCACCGATATGCTAATTCATAAGTCATAAGGGCTCAGCGTCTCAAGGTCTTGTTCAAAACAGTGGGTATATTACACACAAACCTTAAGTGAACTTTAAAGGCCATTTGTACTTTCTAGGGGAGATATTTTTAACAGTGATGGTCAAATTTGAAGGAAAGGATACATTTTGCAAAGCAACAGACTGTGCAGTTTTGAAATGTATTGTTAGGACTACAATGAAAGTCTGCAACACAGAAGGCAAGCGTCTAAGTGAACAATCTTATTCATAGTTATGGCATTGTGTGGGTGTTTGAGTCTCACCTCGTGGTGTATTCTTTGGTATACTTTGGCCTCGTTATCCAGAACTACAAAGGACTGTGCAGGTGCAGCGTCTCCGGTGAAGATAAAGCTCAGATCTCCACGCTGGCACTTCATATCCGAGAAGTCTATGAGCGTTGTGTCGAGTCTGACACCAGGAGCGAAGAGAGACAGACGGCGTTGTTTTACAGCGCATTATTTGAGTCCCGGTTAGCAATAACGTTGTGAGGGGGAACATTTTGACTGCAACACATCTTTAAAGCCTCACCTTATATTGTTTCCCTGCTTGTAGATCTTACAAGCATCAGAAGGAAGGATCCGAGACAACAGTGGGACTGTGACAGAAACGCAAACATGGTTAGAATAATTTTGAGATGTTCAAGAAGAAGTGAGAAGTTGAGAAGTTGATATTTGCTGCAATCATCGTTTTCATAAAACGCCAAAGGCCAGTGACACGGAATCAATTGTCCAATTTTATTTATCAGTGGCACTGAATCAATCTAACCAATACACCAGGTATTTGGGGACATTTCATATGATAAATAAAAGTTCTGCAGGCTGCAGTTCATTTTCTTGCACCGTTCAGCACAAAGAATTTACCCCAACTCTGAAAGTCCCAATGCAGCTCCAAATAAAAGTCACCAAGCTGTGAAAAAAGCAATTAAGAAAAACATCAGACGCATCACAAACCGATGGATGAAACCCACACTGACTCATTGGAATTTGAAATTGACATCCAGTAACAAATTCAAGATTGAGGTCAACCATACAAATAATCCTATATAATTTATAAAGCTACAGTTCGCTTCACTCTTTTACACATCTAAAGGACTGAGGGGATTTGACATGAAGGACAGCTTTTTTAATAGGTAGGGTCAAAGATGCAGATTCATTTACGGCGAAGAATAAAAATGGGAATTAGGAATCTGGGATGATGCTTACCTCCCGCAGAGCATTCAGTAGTTTTGGCCTCTTGTCCTCTACACTCTCTCTGGACTGCTGCTTTAACTTCCGCAGTATGGCCGTGACTGAGGAGGGGGGTGGACCAGAGAGATACAACTCAAATGGATATCTCCCTTCACACACACACAATCTAAAAAACAACAGTTTTTACTTTTAAGTAAACATCTTCCCTGTCTTACGATTCACTATTCACACTTTCTCTGCACCCTGAGCAGTATTAATGCCACGTGGATCACTTGCTAAGACAGTAATGGTAAGTAAGTGTTAAAATCTATGGAACGGCAACAATGAACAGCAGCATCAGAGTGGTGTTTGCCTATGTCATGAATGCCCCCCTGTGGCTTCTCTGACCACAGGAAGATGTAATGCTCTAATAGCCAGGGATATGAAGAAGTGCTGACAGAGCATGAGCTACCGGAGGGGGGGACGACGAGCGGCTGATGTGTAGGTCTGAGAGCAGCCCATCTGTGTCTACAGAGTTTCGTCTGTGTATTTTGTCATCTTGTCTTTGTGTCCTTGCTTGGAAATATTGGCTGTGTCTGACCTCTTCTTCCCCTTCCTGTCACGCCATCAACTGCCCCCCCGCCCCCAACCGCTCCACAGTGTCGTGACCTTCCCCATCGCTTAACTCCCAGTCCAAGGCCTGTCTGACTGCACGATCCGGCAGGGCGCGTGGACATGCATACTAACGTATTATTTACCACATGGATGTTAGGATCCCTTCCAGAGGCGACATTACACAAACAATGTGTGTCCTGTAGCAATTAGTCCACATCATGCCAAGACTAGAGCAGCATGTGAGCACACAATCTGCATCATTCGCATGATCACATTCTGGCCAAGTATTTTGCAGGGTTTATCACCTGTTGTTTGTCACTTGCATCAGCCATCACTCAATTTAAACCCAGTAGCATCATAAAGCAGGTTGGGGAGACAGCAGTGAACTCAGGGCGAATCCAGCCCATCTGTGAGATGCTCACATTATCATACAAGCATGCTTAATCACACACACAATGAATATATGAATATATGGAAACAAGTCCCTGTAGCACTGTGTGGCAGGACAGGCCTTAATATTATTAACGATGCATCGAAAAGAAAAGTGATGGAATACAACCCAATTCTTTAAGAAAAGAGTGGAAAATTAAAAACAGCCAGATATCAATATCCTGTCTGTGAGAAACATACACCTGTTTGCTAAAGGGCTACATAGCATTTGCCCACGATCCAACATTTAGAAATCAACGATGACCTAACATGATAAGTCACGTAAGTGCATTAGTGGTTGACTAAATTAAGGCTTAAGAACTGGCTATGGTTTGGAAAAGAGTATTTTTAATGGCTTACTCAATTGCCGGTCACCAAAGCTGATTGCTTCAGCCAGAGGGCTCCAACCCTGGGCATTCTTTATCTTCACGGGTGCATTGTGAGCCAGCAGTAAAAGGGCACATTCTGTGAAATAAACATGAACCAACACAGTTATATATAGAAACAAAATATTGCCATTATTTTCTGTTGATCTGAAATTGGTCCAAAATTACCTCAAATCTGTTTATACATAGTATTAATGTAAATCAAAAAGAAAATTATACAAATTTACATTCACGTCATCTCTCATTCTGTGCCAATTTTTTTCATCAACATTTGACACCTTACATAGATCAAACAAAATGATGTAGTTCATACAGCAAGGTGAATCAGATAAGGCATTTTAATACCAGTGTTGAATGCCAATTACTTGAGGAAATGCTCATCCTCATAACAAACTCGGATGGATTACTATACTACTTTACAATCACACCATCTAAAAATACAATGTATCGCTGTAAGTGTAATCAATATTAGCAGACTTGCATCCGTCAAAATGCTGACACCTTGTATGTTTGAATCCTAACACAGAGGTCACATCGGACAAGTGCAACAGAAGTACATTGAGACTATTCCCATAGGGAGTACTGATTGACAAGCACTGTAATTGTTCCATTTAGGACCCAAAGATATACATATAGAATAAACATAAATAATTTCGAAAATAAAGAATATAACATGCAGATTTTATTTAATTTAATCCAAATTCAAGTATGATCACCAACCAGATATATGAACTACCCAAAAGACAACTCATTGTATCCAACATTACCTTTGTGACCCAACATCACAGCTAGGTGAAGAGGTGTATTTCCTAAATAAGGGAGGAAAAAAAGCATACAATTCAAACAATGATATACGATTAGACTAAGTGCCAACATCACTTTGCATATTTTTCCACACATAACTTACCGTGAACATCCTTCTGAGAAATGCTATGGACCCTTATTAGAGAAGAAAGGCGCCGTACATCTGCCCTGAACACACATTCGTGAACAGGGAATTCCAATCCTTCCAGAATTATTGGGTTCTTGTTGTCATCCACGATGGCATTGCCAATTGACGAATTAGCGTTTAGATTGTTTGCATTGATGTTTGACAGCTGTTGCTGTGATGGCAAAGGCTTCACTGACTGCTGAAAAGCCTTGTTTGTTTTGAAAGGATTACTGTCGACGTTATTGACGGTCCCATTTGAAGACTCGTCGTAAGTGTCCATAATGTCGTCATTTTTGTTTGGTTTGTTATGGTCTTTCCTCAAGGTGCGAATCTTTTCCCCTGTCATTACTGACTTCTACTAAGGCAATTTGTTAATACGTTAGGTGGGCTGGCAAAGTAATTGCATTAATTTGCAAGCTACTGATCGACGGTATTAACACATCTAACAATTATGAACAAAACGGCAATCAAGTCGTAGTTTATCGCTGTCAAATCCACCTGCTGTAGAGCTCGCAAATGAACGGTAGCTGCTAAAGCTAGCTTGTATTAGCTAATAAAACAATATCACGGTAGGTACGCTGTCAACCACAGAACAAGGGATTAGCTTAACAATAATAAAACATGCCAACTGAAGAAACACGTCACTAAATGTGAAATCGAAACTGCTACATCATTTTCACTAACATGATATTATTGGATGCACGTTCCAAAATGGTACCGATTCCTGCGCTTTGCAGCAAATTCCAATGAACTGGCTAGTGGCGCTTGTTCCCTACACACCACCGCAAATACCGCGAGACTGGTTACCTTCCGTGGGATTCTCACAGTGCATCTTTGGTCCATTGGTTGGTGGTCTGAAATCAAAAGCTCGGCACACATTTTTCTAGTTTATGTTTGAACCAACAATGTGCAGAACAAAGTCTGTCAGTGTATACTGCATCCACGGATAAAGCTACTGCCAGTACAAATAAATGTTGAAGAGTCGTGGTCATGATCATCATAGATGATCGTCATCTAAACACAGGTTCGGATGGCTTACGCTATGCCCATGTTTTGGCTGTTGGCATCCTGAAATGTAGTATATAATTGTTTATGTAAATTATATCAAGGAGAAGTGAAGTTACACCGATATCTATCCATGCGCAGCTCTGTGTACTATATGACGCCTCGTCTACGTCATAAACATGAGACATTTTGTCTTCCTTCCAGGCGTAGTGTTGCTATCGTGAAAGCTAACTTTAAAAGGATGGCTACCTCCAAGAAGGGGAAGAAGGTTATAAATCAAGATGAACTTCGACGTTTAATGAGAGAAAAGCAACGTCAATCAACAGAAAAGAAGAGAGTAGAGTCTCCATATGCCAAATACAACAGTCTCGGACACCTCAGTTGCGTCTTGTGCAATGTGCAGGTGAAGTCCGAATTATTGTGGCAAACTCATGTTCTGGGAAAACAACACAAAGAAAAGATTTCTGAGTTAAAGGCTTCTGCACAAACACAACACAATCTGCCGCTGAAAAGGAAGACACAGGAGCCCGAGGACAGTACTGGGAAAAAGACTAAATCTACTAGAGGCGACTCCTCTTCAGGGGTGCCTGACGATTTTTTTAAGAAACCAAGTGCAAAGTTAACTACTCCAGCTCAGAAATCCGCAGGGTTAAGTCTCTTGGCTGGAGTCTACGACGAAGACGACGATGAAGCAGAGGAGGGAGAAACCAGCACTGAAGATAAGGCGAGTGGTACTACAAACAAAGGTGATTCAGCTCCCGCCGGACTGCCAGACGATTTCTTCGACAGTTCTATTCCACCTGCCCCCGCTGTCTCTCACTCGGGGTCCATCCTCAAAGCAGACGAGCCAGAGAAAAGCGTCGAAAAGAAGGGAAATACTGCCGAGGCTCTGCCGGAAGGCTTCTTCGATGATCCGGTGAGAGATGCGAAAGTGAGAAATGTTGAAGCTCCCAAAGATCTAATGGACAAGGAGTGGGACGAGTTCCAAAAAGAAATACGCCAGGTAAACACCAAGTCTGATGCCATTGTGGCTGAAGATGACGAGGAAGGTCGCATAGAACGTCAAATTGAAGAAATCGACGAGCAAATAGAATGCTACAGGAGGGTGGAAGTATTGCGAGACAGGCGGGATGTTGTGAAAAATAAATCTGTCCAAGAAAGCAACGATGAAAAAGAAGCGAATGATATAAACATTGAAGAGGAGGACGAAGAGGAATTACTTCACCTTTTGTCTCGTGACTGGAGGGCAAAAGGTGCCCTGGCATAAGGCCATTTCACTTTACAATGTGTTCATAAAGCCATACATTTGGACATTGAAAATCACTGTACCATGTTGTCAGAAATCCATTCTATGTGGAGTTGTTTATTACCAGAGAACTTTAAATAGCTTTGTCAGCAGTAAAATTAAAGGATTTGTGTAACCTTTACAAAGTCTTTATATATCCATACACACTTTCACATCATAACCAGACATTTTTAATTGTATATTTATTATATTCACAAAAATCCCACATTGAAACTATCTCCAATAGCAGTTAGGAAGCAAAATTAAAATCAGACATGGTAAAATATAGCATTCAAATCATTGTCCCGCAAAAACAAAGCCAACTATGTTAAAGTGATAATTCTATTTTTCAGGTCACAGAATATTTTTTTTAATGTACAATCTTCTGATTTAGACCCTGAAATATGTTAATCTCACGTAAAAACAAATTATAAAATTTTTACAATTCCACGCTGTGCAATAAATAATTGTTTACAATGCTGCAGCAATATGACAAAGCGTTCCAGCGACTACACAAGGCCCACAGAAATGGACTATGATGAATCTCAAGTAGAGGTCAGTGCTTCTAATACTACCTGTCTACCAGTAATGAGTAGGTTTTTATCTTAAATTTACTAATGCAAATTTAGCAGACAAGGCAGGGGTAATTCATCTTTTCTTATTGCCAACATTCCCAATTTAATGACCAAAAGATAACTAATATCTGCTCACAAGTATTGAGATTCCCTTTGTGAGGAGGAAAAACAGCGTTGGTCAGTGTTGGTCATTTTGGCTCTATGAAACAAAATCTTTGTCCTTTAAAGCAAGCACAACATACGCCTACCTGCATACGTTTTTGTTATTGCTACATATGACTTGTTGAGTTACCCCTCAAATGATACAAAAGCATGTAGCCATTCCAACCCTAAAAACAGCCTAAATTAGAAAATAACCACTAAGGCTATCCCTAGATGCAAATATAAGGATACAAATAATACATTCTGATGGAAGAAACTGGAAAATAGAAACCAATGGGTATGACTAACTGGTTCAGTTGGTTAGGTAGGTGAGTTTAAAGAAAATTACATGAAAAATGCTTGACATGTCTATAATTTAGTTTGTTATGATAGTGAAAAAAAAAAAAAAAAAAATCACACTGGTGCTTTCGCAGGTCAGGTGAATTAACAGTGGGGTGGGGTGCCTTTCACTAATCTGCTCAATCCTACAGCCTTTACAGAAACTGTAGACACCATTGTTGCAAGACAATATAGGAATATGAAGTGACCCCCCCAAAAATAATGAGTAAAACAATGCTATAGTATTCTAGATTGGCGCATGGAAATATGGGGAAAACATTAATGGAAAAAATAAAATAACTGACAATTTCAACGTATACATTTTTGCAGATTCCGGGAAACATTAGCTTCCGTTGGTGTGGTCAGGGGTTCTATGTGAGTTGAGTAGGGAGGGACATGCAAGAGTCACTTTCACAATCAGTAAAGAGAAAAAGGTCATAGTTCATCAAAGTGCAGCATTCTTAGAACTGGGGAAGGGACACTACCGCACACCGATTCACTCTCCACCCTCCCCCCTGTGTTTCAATACTGTTCACCGCTTCTCAACGATGGCGTGGCTCACAAACCTGTGGCAGATTTCAGCTCGGCCAGGGAGTACCTACGGTCCCCATCGGTGTCAAAGCATTTAATGGTCTGGCTGTTTGGAATGGCGGATCCAAAGCGATTCCTCAGTTCTTGGTAAGAAAATCCAGCTGAACGGTGTCGGTGGTCGAGGTTTCTGAAGACTGTCTGCAAATCTGTAGGGAATTTTTTATTATTATGCTTTCTTCAAAATCTGTACGCATATTTGCACACAAGCTTTATGTATCATATTAACTAAAACGTTACAAGAGCCTTATGGCATTAAGTACAATACAGACAAACAGTAAGAATACAGAGCTAGAGAGGGGCAGTGTGTGACCTTGAAATGAGCTGACAGATGGAAGATCGATGATCTTGGGGCATTCAGTCTTTGCGCTTCTCCGGGAGCGCTTACGAGACAAGAACTGCGGAAGACTAGTTGGCTGCATCCCTGCTGATGGTGGGGTCGGCTCTGATAAAGAGTAATAAATGAAAAACACACACACACACACACACACACACACACACACACACACACACACACACACACACACACAGTAAAAGTATGGTTTAGCAGGTAAAAAGTAATATATATCCATATATCTATCTATATATATCCTCTGATTCTTATGAATATGACCCTATACACACCATGTACAGCTGCGGCATGGTCGGCACCAGGATCTTCTTTGTTGGGTTGCACCTCTGCCACCTTCTCGGTGTCCTTCGTAAAATAATAAATAATAATAATACAATGAGAAACGAGCGAGTAGAAAGTTCTGAGTCTGAGCCTTAAGACATAAATCCTAGGCAAAGCATCACACAGCATTCCAACTCTTTCCAACTACAGTTCAAAGGTGTGTTTGTGGCCTTAACTCACGCTCTGCACCGGAACCTGTCCGCCTCGCTCCAAAGAGGACACTCTCTGGGACAGCTCGGTGGTGACGGAGATGAGGCTATGGATCTGCTCGTCGGTCAAGGATCGCTGGAGCTCCTGGGTCCGGTTGGTCTCCCCGACCGTTTTTCTAAGCTCTGCGATGTCCTATGCGAACACAACCATGTAATCATACATTAGTAGTGAACCACCGAGTGAATTAATCAATATTTGCATTGGCTGGGAAATACATTTTGCTGGGTCAGTCGGATATATTTAAAGCTGGGGTTCAACCTTTATGGTTTTAAATTCCAGATATGAAAATGCACTTCAACCTTTTCCTCTGAGTTGTTACGAAATCTAGTAGTGGAACCAAGTAGAATCAAGTATAATTGCTGCTGTTCAATGGATATTTAATAGCTGACCAAAAAAAAAATAAGGCAAAGAGACACTGGAATAAGTCAGGGTATTTTTGGTAGTTTGTTTTCTTGGTTTCAGCCAAAAGGAAGAGGCTTGATCTTTCTCAGAAGTACTTGCAGAGGTTTCTGCTCTTATTTCACAACCAAAACATCTCGAGATGTCTTAGACATGTGACCCAGTTTTTCTTGGCAAACAAAAACCCATGTTCCCAAAATAGAGATTGGCACTCGTTTCATGCAATATGGATGAAAGACAATCTAGGGATAAAAACACGACGGAACTCTTTGAACCCACTGCAAGCTAGACAAGAATGGTTTTAGGCAAAAACTAAGACTGACTAAACTGGTAGAATCCATTGGTGGTTTCTCTGTTTGGAGCCAAGGTGCAATGCATCCAATACAAGTTTTCCTCCCAGTTTATTAAGAGTTGATTTCTCAAACTTCTTGATAAGCAAAGAAACAAAGTACAATATAGAAATACCTACAGTAATGCAGAGTTAACGGATACAAAATTGTATTGACCCCTTCATAGGCATGCTAAGATATGAAAATGATTGTCAATGAGGTCAATGTACAAACAAAAATATAGGACAGATTAGGGGTGGGAATCTCTTGGCACCTCACGATTCCATTTGATTATGATTCAGAGGTCAACGATTCGATTCTAAACTGATTATCGATGCAACAATTTTTTAATGTACATTTCCATGCGTGATTTTAAAAAATATGTAAATACTTTGCTACTCAGAGTTTGCTAATCACTTCCTACTTTTCTTATGATCATTAAAAGACAATCAACAGATTAATTACCTTCTCTAATATTTTATTAGAGAAAAAGCTATGAACAATGCAATAATAAATGCAGCTTGCATTTCAATACAATATGGAAAATAAACCGATTATTTTTTCTTTTTTATGTCATTAAAGAAAAGGCTGCTCTTAGTAAATAATAAGAATACGACTTCAAACACAAAATCCTCATGTTATTGGTAGTAAGCAGCAAAAAAAAATTACTTTATGCAACACAATTTTATGCCGCTTTGATTTCAAGACAAAAAAGTATGGCTTGGAATTCAGCTCTCATACAAAAACACTGTGCAAAATGAGGTAGAAATTAAGTAAACAAAAATATCATAATAGTGCTACAATTAAATCATGGCAGTGTACCATGGAAGTGCAACATAGTAAACAAACAGTAAAGGTGCTTAAGTTCCAGTTAATAACTGGTGGATACTCATGGAATATGCAAGTTCCTGTGTAAGAACAGGAGCTGGTCGACATGCTCTGGTGTGAGTGTACTCCATTGGGCAGTCACAATATCCCCTGCAGTAGAGAATACTCTTTCTGCAGAGACACTGGTGGCTGGAATACAGAAGTATCGCTTGCCCAACTTGGAAAGCAGGGGAAACATCACCTCATTCTTTCTCCACCAGCTGAGAGGGTCCTCAGAGAGAGGAATTGGTGAAGCACCACGGAACTTACTAACCTCCTCCTCAGCTTTAGCATAGGCAGAGATGGGCTGCTGAGCTGTGGCACCAGCGAAGGTATTCCCCAGCAGATTCTCCAACAAAGAGGAGGAAGCTCGTCTCTTAGGAGGAGAGGGGTTTTGGTTCTGCTCCTCTGTGGTGTGGGTGTCCTCTGTGGTGGGCTGGATTTCCTCATCTTCCACTCTCACCTGTTGCTCAAGTGATGCAGCCTCAGCAACAACTCTTCCAAATGTCTCCTCTATATCCTCCTCAGAAAGGAAAGGCAGTCCCTTGAATCTCGGGTCTAGAGCAGAAGCTGAACGAAGTGTGCCTCTCTCTAGGTCAGAGGTGTACCTTTTGCTGAGGTCCGTGTTGATGGTCTGCTTTATCTCGCGAGTAATTGATGATTCTGATACGTTGCCCATTGTTTCCTGGCAGAGTTGAGCTTGCAGTGGGGCAATCAAACACACTGTGGGGCTGCCCTCCTCTGATATAATTGTAGTAGCATCTTTCATTGGCTTGAGGGCCTTAACTACATCCTCTGCGTTGGAGACATCTGTCTCAGTGAGAGTACAGAGATCAGCTTCTCCTTTCCTCACCTGAGGAGAGAGTAAAGCAGCGCAGATGGCAGGCTGCTGTTCCAAAAAACGATCCACCATCTCATACGCACTGTTCCACCTGGTGCTGGCGTCTGTTATAAGTTTGTGACACGGCAGACCAAGTAGCTTCTGCTTCTCCTCAAGCTGGTACGTGCCGACGGTGCTGCGGTGGAAAAATGAAACGATGCGTCTAATCCTCGCCAGGAGTTTAGACATAACAGGCAACTTGAGTGCTCGCTGACAAGCCAGATTTAAGGTGTGGGCGTAACATCTCACATGCACAAATCCTCCAAGTTGGGCAGCAACGACCATATTAGAAGCATTGTCTTTAACTAAAACTAAGTCGTTGTCATTCAGATGCCATTCATCTGCTACGCTCTTCAACAAGTCGGCCACATTGGCGCCCGTGTGACTCTCTGATTGCTCTTGTTTGGAGCACAAGTGACACTAGCTTCCAATCACTGTTGATGAAATGCGCGGTTACGGTAACGTAGGACACCGTGGCAATTGATGTCCATGCGTCGCATGTTATAGCCACCCTTCCAGCCTTCGTCAAAGTATTCAAAACTTTTGATTTGGTTTCAGCGTAGAGTGTAGGGATTGCGGTGTCGGTGAAGTATCGCCGACAAGGTATCTTGTACCTCGGCTCCAGAGTATGCACCATCTCCCGAAAACCCTCGTTCTCTACGACAGAGTACGGTCTTAAGTCCTTTGCAATAAATTTTGCAATGGATTTAGTAATCCGTTTGGCCCTATCCGAGTTCGGGGGCAGCTGTGCCAATGCCTGCTCAATTGTTCTCTGGCTGCTATCAGGAACGGCGGGTCGCTTTCCCTCCAACTCTGAGTGGTATCGAGAGATGTGGTTTCGCATATTGGTTGTATTTCCGAAGTATTTAATTTGACTTCTACACACCTTACACACAGTGTAGGTCTTGTCCATCTTCCCATCAACCTCATAGAACCCTAAATGCTGCCATACGGCAGCTTTTAAAGCAGCCATACGGCAGCTTTTAAAGCAGCTGGTGCAGGTAGTATAGGTTTGTTGCTCGCAGCCATTTTGTCGCCACTTAAACTTTGTATATAAACAACTCGCACATGTGTTTGGTGCGCATGCGTGTATAGCAGAGAACCGGCAGGCAGAAAGGATAGTGAGAGTTTACATAGCGCTCTGCAGCAAGGGAACAGAATGTTGCAGCAGGCGAAGTCATTTAATTAAAAAAATTCTGATTATAAAACTTATCTGCATCGATTCGGAATCGTTCTAGATAGAATCGCGATGCATCTAAGAATCGATTATTTTTCCCACCCCTAGGACAGATGGTGTAAAGCAGCGCCGCAAATGAACACTTAGGATATAAATGTATAGTAGGGTCATATACCATGTGAGTGATAAATTGCTGTGCCTTGTAGCATGAAGCAATTGCCATAGAACAGTGACTTAGTTATCTGATGTTAATGTAGATGTTTAGTTAATGTAAATAGTTTACTTAGAAACACTGTTCTCTGTATGGGCTATGGGTCAATTCCTTAGTATATCAGTTTAATTCTCTCAAGCTGTGTCGGCATTGAAAAAGGGATATATGTTTCAGTTTACCATTGCCTTCTTCATCTCATCAGTTTCCTTCTTCTGATTTTCAAGAGCAGTTTGCATAGTCTTCACATCATGCTGTACACTTGTCAGTGTGCTGCCAATTGTAGCGACACTCTGAAGACAACACACAAAAACAAAAGTAATATCAGGTCATCGGGATTCTTCACTGTCAATTGACGTCAGTTGTGTAGCACTGCATTCCATAATCATGTCTTAAACAGTCCGTGAAAAGCAGCAGTACAAAATAAATATTGAATATACACAATAATAATTTTCCCTCTCAGGCCCTTCAGCTTGGAATGAGCTTCAGAATCAATGAAACAGTGTGAGTTCATCTCACTAAGTGAATATCAGACGATGGCGATGCGTGTTGAGGAAGTAAAACTGGTTAAGGAGGTTGTTGCGGTTTTACATCTTGTGTTTTAAAGCTATGTGTTTTAATGTACTGTTGTGTAATAAATGATACTGCATTGATTCCCAGGTTATTTACCTTTTGGAGCTCTTCCACTGTAGTTGGAAGGTTGATTAGATCCGAGGCTGACTTAATGTTGGCCTTCAAGTGGTTGACTGCAGAGTCCAGTAAACTGATCTGAAAAATACATCAGCAGGAATAAACAAACAATCACACAGTCAGTTAGAAAGATCACAAATTTGCTGGATCACTATGGTATTTTCCCCATTTTTCAACTTGAAGCATTCATTACAAACATCCACAACATGCTGAAGTTTACCTTTCTGTTCATCTCTGTCAGATTAGACCACAGTTTGGCCAAACCCCTGTCGCCGCTTTCAATATCGTCAAGCCTCCTTTGCTTTGTTTTCAGATCCTCACTCAATTTTGGTATTTCATGTGATGATGCTTTCTGGCTGGATTCCACTGGATTCACATAACACATATTTAAAAAACAGCAGTATGAAACCTATGTACGACCATGTATAATTGCATATCCAGGCCAAAAACATCAGCATCGAAAAGTGTAATTTGATGTTGATTATAATGTATGCAGATATATATTCATTTATCTGTGTGTCTTACTAATATGGAGTTTTTCTTTTAAAGAGTCAAGATCCTGTTTCAGTGCAATCTGCATCCATATGAGTCCTGCACAGGCCATGACACAGGCAGCAAGTATGATGAACAGAAGCAAGGGGTAGCAGATATTGCAGCACTGCGTGTAACTTCTCCTGGAAAGAATAAGAAGCACATGAACAAACGATACCCATGAATACTGCAAGACCTTATCTATTATTTATGAATATATTTTTAGGGTAGGCTGCATGGCAAATGTAAAGTCATTACTCACTTTCCGAAAGAAACAGCGCTACCCATGTTGTTGAACTCATCGTCGTCAGAACTGGATTCGGATTCGGAGTCTGGAGGTTCGGTTCGAAGAAGCCGGTGACCGGTTCCCTTTTTGGTTTTCTTCTTCTTACTGTCCCCAAGTCCGATCAAAGCGTTGAGCTCCTTCCTCTTCTTCATCTTCTTTTGAGGGGTTAGCGATCCAGCTGAACCCGATTTGAATCCGACTAAATCCAATGTTTTTTCCAGTTTGATAGAGGTTAGCAACTAATAGCTCTCGTAAGGTTAGCCACGGAACCCGTCTGTTGATCAACACATCTGACGCTGGCAGCGTTGTCTTACCCAGCCTTCTGCTGATTGACTTGTTTGATCCGATTTGAAGCCATTAAACGTGACAAGAGACACGTATATTTTCTAAACTACATAACCGTAGTCCTATATTATACTCCGAAGCGCTAACGTTACTTAACGTTAGTAATCGAGTGGAAGATCTGTTGTGGTAATCGTTAAACGAATAGGGCTAACGTTAGTAAGCAAGGGCTAACGTCGCTAGGTCGACCGAAACCGGGCCCAGCACAGAGCTAGCTAACCGAGCTTTAAAGTAAAAAACAATCACTTGTATACGGCAAGGTCTAAAGCCAATAACTATACCGAGACAATAAGGCTGAACATGTTGAATCCCATAAAATGTTAACTATAAACTCATCTGTACAGCCGAAAACCACGGTGTGTTTTCCTTTACAATCTCCCCAACCACCAGTCATCTCAGTGCTTGAACGGTTTGGCAAGGGCGTCTAAGTAACGTCCTATGTGATTGGTTGACTGCTTTAGTCTACATTTATGGTATTCGTGAGGGCCCCAGCGTAAGGTATGTACCACTGAGTAGCCTACACTATAATAAATAATATATATAATATAATATATATAATATTTTAAACTATTTAATTGATATCTATCTATCTATCTATCTATCTATCTATCTATCTATCTATCTATCTATCTATCTATCTATCTATCTATCTA